>CM053786.1:390183591-390381091 GCA_028749045.1 Cupressus sempervirens
GATCCAGCTGCAATGAAAGATTTCATTGTTGGTATTCAACAACATGTCCATGAGTTGAAAGTTCTAGCTTCAGGCACACAAGATGGAAATCCTCTAATCAATGGCAAAAGGGTATTTTTATGATGTGACACAGCAAAACACTTGAAGCTATACAGTTGTTGGAGAAGGGAGTCAATTAGTCACAAGCTAATACTTTTGGCATCTTATTGGCAGATGGAATATATGCTCGAGACTATTTGTGATATAAAAAATAACAAGAAGCGACCAAAAGAAGAGTCCTCACCTCATGCTCGTTTGAAAAAATGGTTACAAAAGGTTCTTCACTTTAGGAACTAAATATGTTGTCGTTCTAGTAGTTCTCATTTATGTATTGGAATCTGTATTATGGAATTCTTTTGGCACAAAGGATTATCATCTACTCTTGTTAAATATCTATATTGAATTACTATTTTGTTTAGGCATGTTACTTTCTAATATGGGCAATAAATCCATGTAATTATGATTATAGTCAATAGCTGAAGTTGCTGGTTTGGGTATAGCAGTTCATGTCTTTTCACACTGGATTTTACATATAATTTTGGTAGAGGAAGCAGAGACGTGCAACAAGTGATAGGAAAGAGTGAAGAGCATTTAGGAATAATTTTCACTATTCTGTCTTAAACACTACAATTTTTTAGTTAAAAAACAAGATATAATCATTGCACGTGAACTTATAAGTTCGCCTGTCTTAGAATTAAAATAAAATGTGTTGATAGCCAAATTCATTGCAATTTGGCTAAGTATACATAAAATTAAAACTGGATGGGCTGGAAATGTGTAATGGCCCCCTTTTTTGACCTTAGAAAAAGTAAACAAATAATTAAAATTAAGTTGTTGAAAATAAACATACAACAGATTGACAATTTTTTTGCTTTTTTTTTTGAAAAAAGGGGTATTGATTTACTCATTCAAAACCTATGTTCCCCTGAGTTTTCGGGACAGGGATGGTTTTTCTGGGACGGTGAATTTTTTTGACGATTTTGGGGACAGGGGGATGGCAAAAGTGACATTTTTGTTTATTTGAAAAATTTTTTGTGTTAAAAAATTGGGGACGGATGCAAGTCCTCAGGACAGGGATGTCCTTGTCGCCGAAACACTGGCTTTTTGGGGGGGACGCGTCCCTAGGGAACATAGTTCAAAATAGAGAATAAAGCAAAGGCCTTAGGACCAATAATACATGAACACAAAAAAATTCCCAATAGACACCACCAAGAACAATACATATTCCCGTCCTTCAACATTAACCTTCCTAAGGTCCCAAGATAATCAAAAGGTAAACTATCCCTCCCTCCAATATCCCAACTATCTACATTCTCAGAAGCCCACGTCACTTGTAATTCCACTCTCTGTGTATATGATAGAAGGAGAAAAAACCCAAGGAGCTGCATAGACTTAAAATCTGTCCAAATCAGAAAGGATAATTGCCAAGTAACATCATCCAAATTCTGTTTGGTCAACATATCCACAACAATGTGAGAATCCAACTCACTGATAAGCCTCCTCCATCTTAGATAATATCCTCTCTCAATTGCAATTTTAATACCAAGGTCCTCCATCAAATTTTTAGAGTGTTGTTCTTCATAAAAAGAGAAGAAAAAAAAAACAACACTTTCATCATTACCTCTACCTATACCTACAATATGTACATGCCCTAGGTTCCCACAAGAGGATCCACCTGCATTAATCTTCAAGACTCCAATAAGGGGAGGAATCCACCATCCATCTCTACAAACTCATTGCTTAACATATTGGGATCTTTCGCCAGAAGTGTAACCAGCCTACTATTGTGCAAGTTCAAATTCCTTACAATAGAATAATCACCAAGATCAACATTCTCAGGCATATCACACTTTACAGAGAAAGTCTTTTGAAGCGTGCTAACTATATTCTGCCACAACGAAAATCTCCTTGATTTGGAATCTCAAAAGGCCTGGAATTTCTTTACAACCAAAGGTTCCAAATAATAAAAGCACGCCCAATAGCCCAAGCTACCTAAAGAAAATATGTTTTTGTTGGAGGGCTACCCAAACTCTCCCAAAATTCATTTAAGGAGTTAGTATGAGTAGAGGCATGTTGTCATGCCTCCCACCGCCTATGCCAGATCTCTCTAGAGAAAGGGCATAGAACAAAGAAATGAGAGTTACATTCCTCACTATGTAGACAAAGAAAAAGAATAGGTGGTCCCTTTAAACCTCTCTTGTGAAAAATCTCCGATTTAAGGCATTTCCTTTGTGAAACCAACCCTAAGAAAAAAATACATTTGGCCTAGGAAGAGTTGTTCCATGCAATCACCTATCTAACATATCATAAACTTCAACAACAATAAATATTCCTTTTTGGGTTGGGACCACAATCTATATCGTATTTCTCTTAAAGAGAACTATATTAATCCTACTCAATGCGATCCTCAATAGAGTCACCAAGGGGACATTCATGTGGATCTTTCTAGCATATCAACTCCACCTAACTTGTATGATGCCTAATCGTTTTAAAAATCTCCACATTAACCACCTAACATCAGTAAAAATATCACAAAGGGTTTGAAGCTGAGGGAAGCTAGAAAGAATAGGAGGATGACCATCCCAAGGGTCCTACCAAAAAAGAGCTTTAGAGCCTCTATTATGTAAATATTCTGCAAATTCTGAATATCAGATCTGAGATAAAACCTTCTTAGACTTGCTGTTCTGATCTTATTTAATATCAGACCTTGAAAGGAGATGATAATATTAATGACTTTCTCAAAATGTATTTATCACAGCAAGAATTGATTTGAGGCAGAATTGCTTAAAGGAGCAAACTTGTAATTTTTTGTGTGTCCTTTAACTACAACAATACCCTCCATATATAAAATACCCAAAGGGCATGTCCCTTAAAGGAACATGACCCTATCTGGGTCTGCTCACAAAGACTCCTCATAATCAGCGTCTAGAAGGAGTTTAAATTAACAACAAACATAACTAATAGTTAGTGTTTATGCTAACTTAGAGTCACCCTAAAAAGACCGCCGGTCATGCCTATTAAAAGGGCAATGTATTAATAGCCTTAACAATGGTTTTATATGCTCTAAGAGGAATGTGCGATCTGCACAATCAGACTGTATGAGAATTGAAAGTTATAGTTTTAACATATTATAGGTCTAAAAAAGGCCATCCTTAATAAGTTGAGCTCCATTTTTAATAGTGTCCCATATACAAATCCCTTGGTCGACAAACCAAGACGAGACACGTTAAGGCTATCAGCACCCGGGAGGTACTTGTTGGTTAGAATCTTGGCCCATTCCTGATCTTGACTGGTGCACTATCTCCAATACAACTTGGCCACCAAGGCGTTTCCAATTAGAGCTATAGACTAAAGACCAAAGCCCTTTGCATGCTTTTGTCTATATTGTCAAACTCCCATTTGACTATAATCCACTTAGAAGAAAGATGTCTGTCAAACCAAAGAAATCAGCAAGAAAGAGTATCAAATTCTCTCACAAAATTGGAGGGGAGCACTTGCACATCATCTGTATAAGGGGAGAACCTACACCATCTTCTTCAATAGAATCACTCTTTGAACAAAAGATGGTCGCTTGTAAGTCCAACAACAAAGCTTACTGCAAAATTTATCCAAAAATACTTGCCAAAGATTTGTATACTGAGATCACAGATTCAAAGGAATCCCAAGGTACACCAAGGAAAGAGAATCAATCTGAAATCTAAGGATCCTAGCAATCCTATTTTGAATAAGCCAAGGAGTATTAAAGAAATAGATGAAAGATTTATCTTCATGAATTCTTTGACTCGAGGCTTCCAAATAGATGTCCACCACTCTTCTAAAATTCATTGCCTCGTTTATTTTGTTCATTGCCATCAAACTAGTGTCTTCCACACAATGAAGATGAGAGTAGGGAGGTAAAGCATTATTCCCCTAGTTACCGGATTCGTCTGTTTAGCCTCGGACCCGGATTTGGGTCCAATTCGGATCCGGATCCGCATATGGATCCTTCAGGATCCGGGCAGGATCCTCGAGGATCCACGCGCGTATCTGGGTGAATCCGCGGCCGGGTCCAAAAAAATTTGCAAAAAAGTGGGCCTAGCCTCATTTTTTATTTTTATTTTTTCTTCTAAAGGCCCTAAACCCTAAAAACAACCCTCTAAATCACAATGCAAGTTCATTTACTATCTATTTTGCTCTCTCATACTTGCTAGTTTGAAGTAAAGAGCTTGGATTCGAAGGAGATCGGTTGTGGAGCTCCAAATACCTTGCAAGAAGTGCTTGAGGTATGCATTTCAACCATATTCTTGAGTTCTTTCATAGATTATTGATTTATTTTTAGTTTTCCAAATTTTCAAGGTTGTGTAAGTGTGAAACATGGTTTTCTTTCATTTTTTTTCTAGATTGGAAGAATAGAACAATGAGTAGTCAAGGCTCGGTGGGTGGGGGTAGAGCCACATCACCAAGCTTCAAAATTGAAAAGGGGTCTCCTTTATGGAGACACATAAGAAGAATTGCACAATGTCTTGGGGGTGGGGCATACATAAGCAAATGTAATTATTGCAACATACAACATAGAAGCTCCTATTCCCGAGTGAAACTACATTTGTTGGGCCTTGCGGGTGAAGGAATTAACATGTGTTTGGGTAGTGATAAGAAGGGATTACCAGCTGCACAAATAGCAACATTAGCAAAAGAGCAAGAGGATGCTGATAGAGCAGTTGCAAAAGCAAAACGTGGTGCTTCCAAAAGAACAAATTTGCCAACACCATCATCCGATCAAACAAACACAGGAACACATTCCTTTTTGCCTATGCCAACTACAAATGATGAAGATGAAGACCCAGCTCCACTCACCCGCAAGAGAGGCCCACTAGATAGGGCATTCCAAAATGAAAAGAGAGACATTGCTGATCACAAAATTGGACGTTGTTTAATTGCAAATGGTGTTTCATTTAATTTTGTGAGATCACCTTATTTTAGGGAGATGGTGGAAGCAATAAATGATGCACCCCATGGTTACAAACTGCCTAGTTATGAGAAGTTGCGCACTACCATATTACATGATGAGAGGAAATATGTAGAGGCTCAACTTCAACCAATAAAAGATTTTTGGGTTCAATCGAGTGTGTCTATTATTTCGGATGGGTGGAAAGATTGTAGAAACCGTCCATTGATCAATGTTATTGTTGTATGCCCTAAGGGGGCAATGTTCTTGAAGGCATTTGATTGTGAAGGGCAAGTGAAAGATGCATAATTTATTTCACGCATTCTCATTGATGCTATAGAGTCAGTGGGTCCTGATAACGTTGACCAAGTGGTCACGGACAATGCAAAAGTTTGCAGGGCTGCAGGGATAATTGTAGAGTCTAGATATGATCATATCTTTTGGACACCATGCATCGTCCACTCTCTCAATTTAGTGATAAAAGCAATTGGCACTGAAATAGATTGGGTGAAAAGGATATATGAGGAAGGTGAAGAGATTCAAATGTTTGTGACAAATCACCACATGTCACAAGCAATTTTTAGGAGTTTCTCAGACTTGGAGTTATTGAAGGTAAATTTGTATATTTATTATATAATTGAATATTATTGGATTCCATAATTATTAATTTTTGTTGTTGTTTACATTAACATGTTTTAATTTTTAAATGTATTACTAACTTGAGTTTAATATGTTCTTAGGTTGTTGAAACCCGCTTTGCCTCTCACACAATCGTCTTGAGACGACTTGTGAAGGTAAAAGAAGCATTGAAACAGATGGTCATTAGCGCCCAATGGGGCATTTGGAAGAATTCCAATACAGCAAGGGGCCATAAATGTGAGAAGAATGATACTAGATGAGGATTGGTGGGGTCTTTTGAGTTATGTGTTGGAAATCACCGATCCAATAATGACGATGCTTCGCTTCGCAGACAATGATGAGCCATGCCTTGGGGACATTTGTAATTCTATGGATAGTATGCTGGAAAAAATTAAAATGGTAAGTTTTACACTCTTTTACAACAATTTGAATTTTTTATTTGAGAGATATCTAAATTCTAAAGTTTAAATTGACATATTCACTAATTATAATTATTATTCATATTTCATATCCTAGGCCCTACAAAGGAGGGAGAATGATCCTGAGGACACCCTTTACAAGAAGGTGGAAAAAATTGTTCATCATCGATGGAACAAGATGACCACACCTTTGCACCTCCTTGCATATGCGCTATCCCCTAGGTACTGTAGTTCTTATCAAATGCTTGTGCTTATTTTATCCAATGTTTGTGCTATTGATATTTGATAGTGTTCAATTGTCTTTTGTTATCCCCAGGTACTATAGTGCAGAGGTACTTAATCTTCCAGTTAGAGTGCCACCATTTAGAGATGCAGAGGTTGCAGAAGGGTATAAGAAGGCACTAGCTAAGATATTCCAAGATCTAGAGATTGGGGCAATTGTGAGGAGTGAATTTGCTGCCTTCAACTCAAGTGAGGATTTCCTCCCTATTGCCATAGCAAACCGAAATAGGATGGGTGCCATCAAATGGTGGTACCTTCATGGGCAAGCCTTCATGTACCTCCAACCTCTTGCCATAAAGGTCCTATCCCAAGTAAGTTTGTAAAATTAAGCTTAAGGTTAACACTCTCAATTCCTTGAATTTATTATTTAATTTATTTATCTTGATTGTTGTATTGATAATTTTTAATTTCTCTTTAGGTTGCTAGCTCTTCTGCAGTTGAGTGGAATTGGAGTACTTACTACTTTATCCACTTAGTCAAACGCAACCGGTTGGCTCCAAAAAAATCAGAAGACCTTGTGTTTTGTCACAACAATTTGCGCTTGTTGTCACAAAAGGATCCTAAGTACAAGAAGGGGCCTGAAAAGCTTGGGGATGTAGCACCCGAGACTCCTGATTTAGATATGACCATCCGGGATCTTGCTAGATCCACTTTGATTGATGTGGATGATGAGGAGGAGGATTATGAGTTAACAATCCCCTCTACTAGTACTACTGGTGGTTTGGGTTCCTCTACTAATACAGATGCAGTACTTGCAGCTCATCAATACCCTTCTGATGCAGATTTTCTTGAAAATCCATTTGATGATTAAATCAAAAACTTTTAGTCTTGACTCTTGACTCTTTTATGAGTAAATCATGTTACAAAATTTAAGTTTAATGATCTATATTTTGAATGTTACAAACTTTCACTTTCAGTAATTCAATGTGAATGTGTTGATTTTCTTTATAATCATGAAAATAGATTAATTATCAATGTCATTGATCAAGTATACTAGATTCATAGATGCATACTATGAAATGATTTAGTTTTAGAATTATGTATATTTCTCTTATTTTTTAGTATATATATATTTTTTATGCACGAATCCTCCACGAATCATAATTGGGCAAATAAAAGATCCCCGAATCCATGGATCCGATTCTGTGCCCGAATCGACACCTAAGATTATTCCAACTCCATTGCTGAATAAAACATTGTCTCACTTGAGATTTCATAAATCTGCCAAGTCCCATTGCTGTGCCAAACTTGTTGAGAGACACTAAACAGCTCAGGAGGTTCCTCACTAACAAGAACTAAAAAGGAAGTAGAAGTCACACAACCAAAACACAATTTATCCACTCTTCTCTAAAGCCAAAGGCCAAGAGTATTATTTGTAAGAAATCCTAGTTTACCCGATCGTGTGGTTTAGCCACGTAAAGTTTATAAAACATAGTTTATCTCTGCAGAGGTAGCCATAGAATGAATAACCTTTAATGCAATCACAACACGATCCAAAATCTGCCACCAACACAATCATCTTGTTCTTTAGAGATAAAGCATAGAGGGGTGACTTGAGTCTTTCAACAATCAATTTTCTTGTAATCTTGTAGATCACATTACATAACATAATATGCATGAATTGATCCAAGCTATTTGGCCCTTCCTTAGGAATGATAGCCAAGAAGGTAAACTTCATAGACTTTAGCATTTGTTTATTCCTCTTAGATTCTTGAACCACTTCTAGAAGATCAAATTTTATAATCCCCCAAAACTCCTGAAAGAATTCAATTGGGAACACATCTAGGCCAAGAGCCTTATCTTTCTTCATATGGAACGTGAATTCCTCCAATTCAGGTGGAAAAATGGGCCGTGAGAGGGCATCATTCATCTCAATAGAGACCAAAGGAGGAATACAATTAAAAATGGCCCTCTCGTCCACCATAGCTAGGAGAGTATCCTCGGTGAACAAATTTGAAAAATAATTGACAACTTCCTTGAAAATTTCTTTGCTAGAAAAGAGTTGAGCCCCTTCGAAAGAGATGAGGGAAGTAAAGAATTACTATACCTTCAAGCCTTGATAGAGCTATGAAAAAAAGTTGTGTTTCTATATTTTTTATGAAGAAATCGAGACTTCTGCTTCCACAAAATGTCCTCATGCCTCCGACTCTTTTAAATCTCAAAGAGTTAAGGAATCAACTTTAGTAAGACCATAAGTCATCCCTTGATCATGAATATGACATGTGACATTATCCAACTTAGTTTGAGCTGTCATCTTCTAAGCATGCAAGTTTCCAAAACATTGTCCTCTTGAGCTTGTATTTCACATGCCATAGCCTCTTCCAAAAAGTACACATAATACTACCTTGGGAAGGCATTCCTTCATACCATCAGTCAGCTATAAGATCCTGTAGAGACTTATGACGCAATTACATCAGTTGAAATTTGAAATAAGGCTTTTTGGAGATTCTATATGAGATGGAAAAAAAAACTTGATAGGCCAAAGATCTGAGCCTAATCAAGAAATTTTGAGTTGGTAGACCACTTGTTTTTCATCTAGTAAAAGAAGACTAGGAATCTATTAGCCTCTTTGGAATAGTTTCTACATTTCTTTTATTCCATTCGAAAACACTATTAATTAGCTTCACATTAATGAGGTTCAAGAAGCTAGTATTATCGTTGAGAAAATTCGAAGAAGGGTCCAACTTGACTAACACACCTTGTTTTTCCTATAAACTAGTAACAATATAAAAATCACCAACCATAATGCAAGGGAGAAAAGGATTTAGGGACCGAACAAAAATGATGTGTGATAAAGGATGAGACTTACCTGAGATATCAGTGGGAGCATAAATATTAGAGAAAAGGAACCTTTCTTCTATTTCGAAGCTAGAAGCGACCATAGAAACTAAAGAAAGATAGAATCCACCACAGGGGCTAACTTTCGGATTCTAGGAGCAAGCAACTCGTGAACTACCATAAGCACCTACTCCTTGTTGATTGCCATTGGTCCAGATGTGAGGAGCATAATTGACCAAACCATCCGCTATTAGATTGGTTTTCTAAATAAAAACTATACTAGGTGTTTGAGATTCAATTAATCTGTTAACAAACTTTTGTCTAGGGAAGTTGTTCAATCCCATTACATTCCATGATGAAACAATGATTTATTGGGTTGAGAGAAATGGGAATTAATGGGTTTTACAATAGTCTTCTGATTAGTTTTCTGTCCACTCCTTGGAGGTTTGTATAATGGTCTCTTTCTAAGGGGCTTCTATTGCAGAATAAGGAGGGAGAAGCTTTATTACTTATCACAAAATTTGAGGCCACCTTTCTAGGAGCAAAAGGCATCACCATTGCACCCTTTGGAACTAGTGACCCATTTAGATCCCTAATATCTTGAACTCGAGAAGGAAAATTAGGAATTGAACTTGAGAAGGAAAATTAGGAACCATTTGTCCAGCCTTCTGGTCCCTTGAAGATAAAGCCCGATACTCTTTCTTTGTATCCTCATCTTGCACCTTAGATTGAACCTTAGCCCTGTAAGAATGTTGAACTGGAATTCTTTCGTCTTGGACCAAGTTATCTAGAACATCAAACCTATTAAAAGTGCCATCATTTTGTTTATCCATCTAGGTTCTGTTCTATCCTAGTCCCTTACTACAATGCTTACTAGAAATAAATCCATCCTTATTTGTAAGTCCATCAGACATAGGTGCCTTCCTCTTATCCTCCCTAGGAGAAGAGGAAAGATGATCAAAAGCTGCTAAGGGTGTAGAATTATTTGTGGGTCATCTTCATTGTTAATGACCATATTCATGACAAATTCCGCATCTAAATAGGAGTCTCGTAATTGAGTTGTTGGATCTAGGAAGACGATCCCAAACAAATTTCCATAGAGTTTTGTAAAGGGTTATTTAAATCAACTTCTACGCAAATGCGTGTGTAAGAAATCACCTTTCAATCCTAAGCTTGCACAACTGAATCCAAAGGTTATCCAAAAAGTAGGGAGCTTGAGTGAAAAATGTGTTCCCTTTAGAACTCTAGTTGAAGCCTCAACAATCAATCCCACATAAGCACTTGAGAGGGGAGTCCATAGTAGAGGTAAAGCTAATATGACAAGGTTTGATAAAGAGCCCCACTTGGTTGATGAAATAAGGGGCCAACTTCAAAAGCCCTATTCCTTTCCGAGATGTTGGAAAATTACCAGAAAATAGTTATTAGCTGCCAGAAGTAACTCCATATCTCCTTCTGGATTCCATACCCAATAGACCTAGGATTCCATAATAGGTAAAGAAAGGGGAAGACCCATTAATTGTTAATGTAAAGGATCTATGATAGAAATAAACTATAATTTCAGATTGTGATAAATCAAATTTAACATCTCTACTGATCTCAATTGTTCTTTGACCCGAAACATAGATCCTGTAGCCTTTGGTTGTTTCATTGTATCCAATGAGTATTCCCTTTCTAGATGGTTCTAGTTTTGTTCTTTTCTCTTTAGGAATATGAATATAAACAAGACACCCAAATATTCTTAGGTGACTTAGATCTAGTTTGGTACTCGTAAATACTTCTTAAGGAGTGGTGTTTTCTAATACTGAGTGAGGACATCTATTGTGAATGTAAATTGTAGTGTAAAATGCTTTGGCCCAAAAAGAAATATGAAGATTTTGGTTGTGCATCATAGCTCTGGCTGATTCAATAATTGACCTATTTTTACGTTCTGCAACTCCATTCTGTTGAGGATTATATGGTATAGAAAACTCCCTCTTAATCCCAAAAGTAATGCAAAAATCTTTGAAAATTTCAGAGATGTATTCACCTCCATTGTCTAATCTTAGTATTTTTTTTTTCTCTCCTGATTGATTTTCAATTAGAGCTTTGAATTCTTTGAATTTTGATAATACTTCCATTGATTCCTTTTGTTTGAGGAAGTAAACCCAGGTTCTTCTAGAATAGTCATCAATAAAGATTACATAATAGAGACACCCATTTAAGGAGGGTACAAACATAGGACCACATAGGTCAGTGTGAATAAGTTCAAGTACAGATTTTGATTTATGAATACTTTTAGGAAAGGATTGCTTGGTGTTTTTGCCTAGGGCACATCCTTTGCAAGTGCCTAAGTGATCAGTTTTGAGACTAGGTAATCCTTTTACAATTTTCCCTATTGATGACAATGCACAGAAATGAATGTCCTAATCTCCTATGCCAAATTTCAGTAGAATTTGAAGTTTCATGACTTAGGGCTAAATTTTGTTAATTACGAAGTTTATATAAACTTCCATCTCTGAATCCAATAGATATAGCTTTTTTGATGTTTAGAATTCTTTGGCCAAGATAGAGCTCTGTCTTCTTGAAAGGTGATTTTGAATCCTTGATCAACAAGCCCAGAGATAGAGACCAAATTCCTTTTTATACCATTTACATATAAAACATTTTTAAGTTGGAGAGTAATACTTGAATTTAGATGAATTGAGCAAAACCCAATACCTTTAATCGGATGAGTAGAATTATCTACAATGGTTACTTCTTCTGAGGAGCATTCTGAGAAGCTTTCAAATTTGTCTCTAAAGTCTGTAATATGTCAAGATGCTTCACTGTCTATAATCCAAGTGTTTTTGTTTGAATTTAATTCACTTGGGAGAGCTAGATAAAATGCAAGCATTTCTTTGTTTTCCTCTTTCTCTTCTTTGACTTCTGCTAGTGCTGCTTGAATCCTTTTTCATTCTGGGCAGAAGTTGTGAGAGTGACCAATTTTGTCATATTTGAAGCATTTTACTTTTGACCAATCTCGTTTCTTATATAGTTTTCCAAATTCCTTCTTATTATGTTTGAATTTTCTTTTCTTGTTTGTATTTGCATGAAGAGCTTGAATGTCTCCCTCTTGATTTATGCTTAATCCTTTTGAAATTAATCTTGATTCTTCATGAGTGCATTCATTTTTGAGTAATTCAAACTTAGGAAGTTTAGGTCGGGAGTTTAGACCTCGAATGAAGGTTTCCCATGACAATGGAAGTCCTCTTAAAGCTATCATGCTAAGTTTTTTGTTATGAACTTGGCTTCCAATTGTTGCCAGTTGATCTTTTAACTCAGAGATTCTTAGAAAATAGGATGTAATTGACTCCCTATTATTCATTTTTTATGTATATAATATCTTGCTTTAAAGATAGCAGTATACTAGTATTATTGATTTCAAAAGTGTTTTTAATAGTAGAGAACATCTCAAATGCAGTTTGAAGACTGGATATAGAAGGGAGAATGTGATTCTTCATGGAGTCTATAATAATTTTCATGGCCTTGTTGTTGTGTCTTTTCCATGTCATTTTATCTAGATCATTTTCAGGAATAGTTTTGTTTGATTCTATGTACTCTTCTAATTCCATTTCTCTAAGTACTATCATAACTCGAATTTTAAATGATAAAAAGTTTGATGCTCCCTCAAGTCTATCCTCTAATCTTACGTGATTAACCATTTTGATTTAGAGGATAAAAATATTAATATTGAAATCTGAGATTTTAGTTTTAATTCTGAATAATAGAATTTCTTATTAGGATGGCTCTGATACCACGTTGATGTAAAGGATCTTTGATAGAAATAAATTATAATTTCAGACTCTGATAAATCAGATTTACTTACTTGATCTTAGATTGTGTATTTGCAGATCTTCAACTTTGAACAATATTATATGCTTGGAGAATCTTTAACTTGAATGCTTAAGGATTGATGATCTGGTCTTCAATAATCTGCAAGAGATAGAGATTGCTGAGACTGCATTTATGACTTGTGATTGATATATGTTTTGTCCCACCGATGCAATGATAATATATATACAAGGAAGAGTCATGTCCCCATAGAGGCATGACTCTATGTGGCCAAAGGCTATGTAGGCTCGTGACCCTATGTGGGCATAACTACTTGGTTTATCTCGTTAACAATAATACAAATGCATGTTAATGATCGGCAGCAGTAATATGCCAGATAATAGATTATAACCGATGCATGAAACCCGGTATGAATCGGTGACAATAATATACTCAATAACAAATGTAGCCCGATATGAATCGGTGGTAGTAATATTGATCACACACACACACACACACACACACACACACACACACACATGCATATAAGCACATATGTGCATATATATTATCATTAAGAACAACAAATATATACACCTCCATATATATATATATATATGTGTATATATCTGTTGTTCTTACCTGCAATATAATTCATAAAACCAAATTCAAATGTTTAGTATTACTTTAATTGATGCTATACTTCAACATTAATTTGCATATGAGGGCATGGTTACACCAATAAGCCCTATTCCTTTCTGAAATGTGTAATATCCTCCCCTGATTTGAACTTTGACTTGCAGAAATTTAACTTAAGGAATATTGTCAAACACTTTGTATGCAACTCATAAAGCTGATTTCCTCAATAAATTGCTTTCCAATGAGTAGATTTACAAACAACTATGAAGTGACATTAAAATGCATAATACACATCATAACATTTTCACAAACACTTGGCACACATTCAATAGTATATGAAAAAATCTGGAAACTCTTCAATCTGCTAATAAAGGGTGATTTTTAAATGTAGATGTGCACTTACAGTTGCCTTAAAGGCTGCAACAACTATTCAGACTTGTATTCAACAATTATTATGCAAAATATCAAAATTTGACAGAAGAAACCTGGAATTAGTTGCCGTAGTATTTTGCAGATGTAGTCGGCCAGCCTTCCAAACTTCTAATCAGCCGGAAAAACAAGTAAACTTGATACCAACACTGTTCACGCCGTACTGTAGCAAAATACTGTTCATGCCGACTGTAGCAAAATACTGTTCATGCGGCACTATAGCAATAACTAACTTTAGATCTGCACCTCAAACCCTTGTAAATTTCTTTATGCAAATGCCCCAAATGAAACCCAGTGTGTTTCTTGAAGTGAAAACACCCTTGATCCTCCTGACTGTGTCTTCCAACAGCGAAGAGATTGCTAGCAAAGAGGGATTCCGTCCTCCAAGCCCGATAATCAGATATCCAGCAACATAACAATTATCTTCATTCAAGCATACAAAAAAAAAGCTCTTCCATTTCTTTTATAGTGTTCTCACAAGAGCTCAATCCTTCGTTTTCTCAATGTGGGATAAAACATAACTCCCTTTATGTACCTTATGTCTCCAATGTGTTATAAAAATAAAGGGAACTCTTTTAATTTAAATATTTCCCACAAACTATAGTCTATGCATTAATAAAGTTAAATATTTAAATTTAACTTCATAAAATGGCTTTATCAATGCATAACAAATCTTATCAATGATAAATAAATCTTCTTGTCGATTTTAAACAATTACCATCGACATACCACTGTGACTGAATGTCCGGCCATGTCCAAGATGACTTACTATAAATAGTAAGTATGCCCAAAGTTGCCTCAGAACCCCTCAGAAAGACCTACAACTGAAACTGTCTAGGCCAAATGGCCTCTAAGCCCCTTTAATGTCCTAGTTAGCCTACGGGACTGTGGGGAAATAGGCTAACGACAACATCATGCTATGAATGCTAAAAAGGGGACATTACAAAATGCTGGAACAATTACTGGAAAATAGTTATTAGCTGCCAGAAGTAATTCTATATCACCTTCTGGATTCCATACCTAGTAGACCCAAGATTCCATAATAGGTAAAGAAAGGGGAAGACCCATTAATTTGCATATAAGGGCATGGCTACACTAATATTCAACATCATCTAATAATTGCGTAGGTTGAGTTACTAGAATTGACAATCATAGAACCTTTCCAAGTGACCATTCACTTTTTTGATTCAAAAAGTGCATTTGGAAGAAGAGACTCTTGAGGAAAATTGTGGTTTATCTATTTACTCCCCAATACATGCACGCACCGAAGAAGACAAATCTACTATCTCCAAATCCCTAGAAATCTCTTGAGAAAAGGATAATCCTCTATGCTACATGGACACAAACCCACCAAATAAAGTGAAAAATTGACGAGGGTAGAAAAAATGAGACAAAAATAAACAATAAAAGAAACAAAAGGCACCTTCTCTATTATCTACATGACATTGATATTGATATAAATGAAATTACCAAAACCAAACACAAACTTCATGCCCTTCGGCGAAAACAATTTACAAATTTCCAACATTTTGGAAGCTATGCTTTTCCTACAATGACACTGTCTTCTCCAAAATTGCTTCCCAACCTCCATGATGGGTTCCAAATAACTTGTTTTTAGTTTAGAGCCAAAATTCAAATTTGAAATTTTGGTGGTTGGGCACCAAAAAAGGTATTTTGAAATTCAAAATTAAGCTAGATTTGAAAATGGTGAAATTCTTAAAAAATAGTCCACTTTTGGGAGACATACATTTTCATTTGAGGGTTCAATTGATGTGTCGTTTCAAGCGTTGGAGAATTTTTTGAGTGTTTACACCCCTATGGACCAACTTGTCTTGTGCCTACGTTTCAAGACCCTATGGGTTTGTTTAGTCCCCATGTTTGACTCCGAAGATTTTTTGGCGGGTTTTCAAAAACTTAAGAGCTTAATAACTTGTAAATGGTGTATGATTGCTGCATGATTCTTTCACAAAAGTGCTTAATCTTCCATTTTTAGGATTCTTGTAAATTGATGTCCCCATCTGCCTTTGAATTAAAACTTACTAAATATAGTCGGTTTTCATGAAAATGCAGCAATGGAAATCTTAGAGTTTGAATCTATAATGAGCCCAAATGGATGTCTAGAGATGCAAGAACATTGAACATAAACTAGCAACAAAGAGAGAGTTTTGAGTGATGTAGGCTCGCTCTAACACTGTTGGATGTTGCTACATCAGACACCCAAGGCAATTTGCAAAGTAACCTTGTCACATCTCAATTGGTTGGAGAAAACCCAAATGGTTAACTCCTCTGAACAACCATGATGAGTCTTCCACAGGTCTTCCTTTCCACTTACAAAATAGTCTTTTTAATGCTTCTTCCTAGTAGTCCTTCCCACAAGGCTATCCAAGACTGCATCAATCACCTCCTTTGAAATAGGTATCGGGATGCTACATCGCTCCACCAGAGTATCCTCCCTTATTCCACCTTCTTGATATTCGGTTAAATTTGCATTGTTGAACACAAGGGAAATATTGATTCCATTTGGCAAATCTACCTCATATGAATTCCTCGAAGCATGCTTCTTCAAAATCTTGCAAAGAACAAACTTCATTTTAGTTTGTTGTGGGTTCCTACGAAAAACTAGACATTCCTCAAGCACACCATAACCTCGTCTCCAACTTGAAGCTCCTTATTCCCCCTCGTTTGGTTTGCTTTAGCCTTACACTACATGTTCATCTTATTGATGTGGTCTTGCACCTCCTCCTATAGATTCTAGATGTGCTTTACAAAGTATTTTTGCTTCGATGTTTTCCTTGCTCCCCTAGTCCATCTTCCTCAATTCTTGTGTAGCTCTTGGACTATCTCCTTATACAATTTGGAATGGTGATCTACTGGTGCCTCCTATTGCCAGAATTGGTGTACGCAAATTCTGCCTGTTGTAAGATTATTTCCCACACCTTGGGCTTATCTCCTTGTTAGGTTTTAAAGATCAGAGTTGTTGTGGAATTACAATCTTATTTACTGACGTTGCAGACAAACTGGTATGAGAATGTATTTAAAATATTATAAATCTATAACAGTAAATGCAGATTTTATTAATTCTAGAAATATTAATAATGTTGATAATATAACAATGGCAGAGTGTGATAACCCACAAAGAAGATTGCGTGAATGTATGTTTTCTGTGGTGGTTATTAGTTTGCCGCCGATCGCATATAAATAGGGAGATTTGGCGTGAGGAGACACACCCACAAATGAACGATTCTCCTACGTGGGATACACATCCATTCATGGGCGTGCTTCCTTAATATTCTTCCCAAGACATGTGACCATTTAGTGGCTTATTAATCAGTTGCTCAACATTGTATTAGTTGCTCAAAATGATATCAATAATCAGTCACTCAAGTTGATAACTATGCCATATATATATATATATATATATATATATATATATATATATATATATATATATATATATATTTCCATAATTATTAATAGCAAATGCTTCACTAACACATAAATATATATAAAGAAATATTCTTTATCATGTCTCATCCATATATTATATTTATCTGACTGAAGCTACAATTTTGTAACTCCCCCTCTTAGCCAGGGAAGATAATAAGTATATCACCCTTAATGTGATACTAGATAATATGGTGTGTTTGCAGATATCTTCTACAAGATGTCCACCATATTGTATGGCATATCCAGTAAGATATACACCATAATGTATGGCATACCCACAAATATCTTAAGATATCCACCATACCAATCACTAGGTGGAATGACATCTCCATGGATATCTTATTACAAGATATCCACCATTATGTAGTGATGATAAGAGTAATGGCCTGAAAATATCAAGACTCACGATATTCACCAAGTACTCAAAAAATGTCCATAGGGTATGTGCACACATATCACTCATATGATACTATACAAACATTACAATTCATGGCCTATCCACAGATTTTGAATCCATCATGATATATCTATGCAATATAACTCATAGATTTCCATTAAATGATAGCTTAGTTGACATTGATTTGAAAGATATAATATATCATGATCTACTTAGACATCGACCATATGTTATCCATTATCATAGAAGGTTAGAGTATTGTAAGATCATCACCTTACTATAGTAACCACAAACAAATATCAATGAAAGATCGTTACTTTCTACGATGTTTCCACTAGGTAATGTAGTAACTAACATGACATCCAACATGAACATTTCAAGAGGGTGGAACAAAGGCTTTCACCTCAAGCTTCTTTCTCATAGAGAAGGATGCATTAAAGTACACCTTAGGTAATCATTGATGTTGAGGCTCCTCACTAAAGGCTCCAATGTATAACCCCAAGCTTGTTTTAAATAATGTACAAACTTCACTCTGGCAGAAGGCCTGGAGAAAATATTGGTTTTCAAATTTTAAGTAATAATGTACCCTGAGGGCCCGTTTGGTTGCTGGAATAAGAATAGAAAATTTGGCATACGTTTTCTATTTTCCATTTGGTTTGTCAATTGAAAAAGGGAATAGGAATACATATTCCCATTTTGCCTCTAAAATGAGCCTATACCGATTCCAAAAAATAGTTGTTATTGGAATAGCCATTCCTATTCCCAATATGCATTCCTATTCTCCATTCCTATGCCTGCAACCAAACGGGCCTTGGATAAATAGCATTCCAAGTATCCATTTACGGTTTAGGCTTTCGCATAAAGACCTTTCAGTTTGCACATATGGAACTTTATCTCATGAATCATAGTCCTCTGACTGCTACAATTTCTTGATCACTAGAGAATCCATCTCGACTTAGTCTACTCCCTCTAAATAAATATGATCAAGATCCTCAAAAGTCATCTGAAACGAATCCTATATTTGCTCCCTCTATCACGAAAGCATACTCTTTGTCCAAGGTTGCCTCTAATGAAATGTCAGACTGCCTCTTGAAATTCCAGGTTGCCTTTGATGCTTAATGTACCGTTGTTTTTTTCTTGCAAGAACATGCTTGGAGACAAATGAAAGATCAAGGCAAATTATTAATTAGCTATTATAGTATGTATAGAACTACAATTTAAGAGACTACAGTGATTAGATAAATGTAATACTTAAGGATAATAAATACTTATTAGTTGTAACATCCAGATTTTTCAGGTCTAAATTAACATCTAACATAAGCATAGAATACAGTTATAACTTCGATTTTCATAAGAAGGCATTTACATCATTCATGTTCATGTGAAGGAGATTACCATTAAGAATCAGTTAAACAAAATTTCTTAACTAAATACTTGGAAAACCTTTTAATGAAATTACTTCAGAAATTGAAATCACATACCTCGAAAACTGAGACTGAAAAATCATCTAAGTGTGCTTCTGCAACCATTCGGGTTAGTCTACAAATAAACTATAAAATTTTCTCAAATCGACTACTATTTCAAAATTCTTTTGATGATTACAACTATAATTTAAATTAGGGCATCACATATCATCTTACCAATTAGGGCATCAATTACCATCGGTTTATTTAGGGCTTATGATACCGCTTTACCACTTAGGGCTTCTGCGACCACGGAATTCAATTAGGGCATCCGCGACGACGGATTTCTATCTAGGGTTTCCACGATGACGGATTCAATTTAGGGCTTCCACAACCACAGATTCAACTAGGGCTTTCGATACCACGGATTTAGTTAGGGCATCCAATACCACCGTATCAATTAAGACTCCAACTATCACACAATCAATTAGGGCCTCGGATTTCTTTTCCTTCGATTGCTTATCTGTGACAGTTTCTCAAGATTAGATAAATTCTTATATTCAATATTCATTTATATGAAAGTAAAATGATGATAACAATGAAATACTTCAATTAAATCTTACCTTCTCATAAACAAAAATGACAATACCTATTTCTGATAAACAATTGAATGCATGGCTTATCTCTCTCTGACGCATATCCGACATCTTGAGAGAGGTGAAACATTGTCAGGGGCTTTAACCACCCAACCTCAGACCATAACAAATCCCCACTCGATCTCCAATGAAAAAGGCCCTCCCTACTCGGAATTGACAGAAAACATCTTACCATCCACCGGGCTTTTTGGTAAATAACTCACCGTACAACTAGACAGTAGAAGATCACAATAAGAGGAATATGCATGAGCTATTAATTGATAAATTTTGAAATGTCATAGCTATTACGGATTCAATTATCATAGATTCCTCTTTTCCACCTTACTACCCTTTTTGTTGGCTACACAGCCAGGTGAGCTCCAGGTATCAGGAATTCTCAGATTAACCAGTTCTGTCAATTATACATTTATCCAAACATCTCACAAACTCTTTGTAATTTTTAGATATTCATGAAGTAAGAAGCTTATCAAATGAAGATAGAATGACTGATAGTGAATCACTGGGTTTATAAGACATCAAAATATACCAGTCTTCTCCATAGGTTCGGCAGCAATACACCTAATCGAGTTATTTCTATTGACAAAGCATGATGAATTCTCTATATGATAAGGGAATTGCGAAAAATGCCTTGCAAAACTTGTTGACGTTTGTATTAAATAAATGTAAAGGCAGAGAAAGAGAATAAAGATTCAAGGCAGCCATGACTGAGCTACAGTGTTCTTACAGGTTGCCAGATTGAATGCAAAACGTGACCTACACTAAGAACGATATGCGCTAGTTTAAATCCGCCGACCTTGGTGACTCAGCCCAAATTCTTATTAGAAGATAACCTTGACGTTTGGTATGAATCCGCCTATTGGCTCAAAGATCTGTGGCTTGGTAGAATTAATCGATGGCATAATATGAATTTGGGTTCACTCAGAAATTTATGAAAATACAAGGGTTCGATTGCCAAGAGAATTGATTTTTTTTTTTTGAAAGAGGAAGAAGAAGAATGGATGCCGACAACCCAAGAAATCCATAATATAGAGTAAACTTGTCTCTACGGCTACCTACGGCAATAAAGAAAACCATTCGACTACCCAAGATGACCATTTAGATACCAACTATTAAATTGACTATAAAGAAAGAATAGAATAGAAAATAAATAAATAAATAAAAACTTGGAAAGAATTGGAAGATTATAATAATAATTCAATTATAATTCAAACATTATTATAATGTACAATTTAACATCACTCATTCAAATTAGTAAATGATAATAGTGCCAAATCATTTTATATTTATATGTATGTTTATAAATATTTATTAAAATGATGTGAATGAAAGATAAATTAAAATCCTTGAAATACGTTTTATATTTTAACTCAAATATTTTAATTAAATTATTTATTTAAATATCTCATGTAGTTCCACAGATGTAATCTGTTTCAGATCACTAGGTCGTTTACCCGTTTGCCCAGTGATGGTGATGCTCCGCCCAATTCTTTTTTGACAATGCTTCCACCCCCTTTGGCATGCTCCTTGCAAGAATTTTCTCCGTAATTAAATTATAAATTATATAATCATAAATAACTATGATAGTTAGCTTTTCATTCTAATTTCATGAATTTGCAATTAACAATCAACTAACATGTCATCTGCACTTGAAATCATAACAACCAACTAACTTACCATTTCGCCAGATTATATCAAATTAAACTACCAACTGACTTCATGCGAACTTTAATGGCTATATTTCAAACTAGGT
This sequence comes from Cupressus sempervirens, assembly GCA_028749045.1. NCBI lineage: Eukaryota > Viridiplantae > Streptophyta > Pinopsida > Cupressales > Cupressaceae > Cupressus > Cupressus sempervirens. The sequence goes on from CM053786.1 coordinate 390,205,183, forward strand.
CAAAAATTGGGATGTAACATACCATTCCCCTTGAGGTTCATCGTCCTCGATGAACTGGAAATTGCAACGAACATTATAAAGGAATATATATTTTTTAAAAATTGGAATGTAACGTACCATTCCCCTTGTGATTCATCGTCCTCGATGACCTCTGTAGTTTAGATACTAAAAGAATATTCCACATACAAGATATATATATAACATTGTGATATCTTTTCTTTTGTCAATTGGTTAGAATGAAAATCATAATCGAAACTCAAGGTCCATGTTTACTTTAAAGTTTCTAGGAAGATACTTGCATGGTAACATAAATTTGAACACGTACTCACTTGAGTCCACTTTACCGTAATGTTGGTCCTCTTAGCATCGGTTGAGTCGATTCTATTTCATTTTCCTGTCATACTCATGTAGACACTCACCATATCATTAGTTCGATTCCATATTGATACGTTCGTTGAAGAGGATTTTCAGGGTTCAATTATTGAAAATAAGATAAGTATTCAAAAATTGAAATTCTTCAACCAACAAGTTCTAGATCATAACTTGATCATAATTAATCATACGTACCATCTGGCATATGGCCCTTATTAATGGATAGATCATCCTTGCAGACTTATAGACTACCTGTAATAGGTTTGTGAATTCATGTTTTTGCATTGTAACCTTGGCCTTCAAGCCCAATATGTCATTAGAATAATCATTTCATGATAGGATATCTCCAAAACAATATACAACAGCTCAATAAGTAAAATCAACATCGCATGTGTATTATACATGTATAACAATGTGTTAAAAGGTAAAAACTATGCAAGGTCATCAATTCAAGATCATAAGCATCTTAAACGATTCATAAGATTCTCATGAGTATTCTCATCATTCATCTATAAATATTTAGAAATTCATCTTTTCCATTTCTATGATTCAGGCTTCCATGCCCATCTCATCAAAAGTTCACATCTGTAAACAAACAGTGATAGTTCCAACTCCTTACTGGAGCACAAAATGATCTTTTCATTTAACCAACATCAGAAAGAATCATGGTTCACAGTTTTGTTTTCATTCCATTCAAGTTCAAATTGGTAACAATTTAATTCTTTCATTAATTTGGGTCAACAAACCCGCTCATGATGGATATCATTTTATCAAGATTTTGAATTGTGTTTGGATTGCACAAGTCTAGGCATCGGGACCCTTTTAAATCTTCTCATTCTCGACAAAGAATGGCCCTCCCACCAAGGATAAGGCATATGTAACATTCTTGTCCTGCCACTGAGTAATCAGGTGGGTTGAAGTCCCAACAGTTATTCGACAAAATAACTGAAGCATCAAGACAATCAACAAGATCAATTGTTCTGGCAAATCAGCCTAATTCCACCCTGGCCAGGGATTTCAAAATTTGGGTCGTCAAACCCGATCTCCACCACTCAGCTTGCCAATCCTTTTTATCTTTTTAATTAAGTTTCAACTTTATGATATCATAGTTTATACATTTGTCCATTTCATATTATTTCAGCCTTCCTGGTTATTCTGAATGATTTTCCAATGTGTTTCTAGTTTTTTTTTTTTTAAATTGCAATATCCGGATATGCAAAAATTAAATCGTTTTTTAACATTGACGTCTTCAGTTTCTTTTTTAAATACAGTGTTGGACCCAAGGTTTCAGGGTTGAACCTAGCGCTCTGATACCATATGTAACATCCAGATTTTTCAGGTCTAAATTAACATCTAACATAAGCATAGAATACAGTTATAACTTCGATTTTCATAAGAAGGCATTTACATCATTCATGTTCATGTGAAGGAGATTACCATTAAAAATCAGTTAAACAAAATTTCTTAACTAAATACTTGGAAAACCTTTTAATGAAATTACTTCAGAAATTGAAATCACATACCTCGAAAACTGAGACTGAAAAATCATCTAAGTGTACTTCTGCAACCATTCGGGTTAGTCTACAAATAAACTATAAAAATTTCTCAAATCGACTACTATTTCAAAATTCTTTTGATGATTACAACTATAATTTAAATTAGGGCATCACATATCATCTTACTAATTAGGGCATCAATTACCATCGGTTTATTTAGGGCTTCTGATACCGCTTTACCACTTAAGGCTTCCGCGACCATGGAATTCAATTAGGGCATCCGCGACGACGGATTTCTATCTAGGGTTTTCGCAATGACGGATTCAATTTAGGGCTTCTGCGACCACTGATTCAACTAGGGCTTTCGAGACCACGGATTTAGTTAGGGCATCCAATACCACTATATCAATTAAGATTCCAGCTGTCACACAATCAATTAGGGCCTTGGATTTCTTTTCCTTCGATTGCTTATCTGTGACAGTTTCTCAAGATTAGATAAATACTTATATTCAATATTCATTTATATGAAAGTAAAATGATGATAACAATGAAATACTTCAATTAAATCTTACCTTCTCATAAACAAAAATGATAATACCTATTTCTGATAAACAATTGATTGCATGGCTTATCTCTCTCTGACGCATATCCGACATCTTGAGAGAGGTGAAACATTGTCAGGGGCTTTAACCACCCAACCTCGGACCACAAGAAATCCCCACTCGATCTCCAATGAGAAAGGCCTTCCCTACCCGAAATTGACAGGAAACATCTTACCATCCACCGGGCTTTCTGGTAAATAACTCACCGTACAACTAGACAGTAGAAGATCACAATAAGAGGAATATGCATGAGCTATTAATTGATTCATATTAATTGATAAATTTTGAAATGTCACAGCTATTACGGATTCAATTATCATAGATTCCTCTTTTCCACCTCACCACCCTTTTTGTTGGCTACACAGCCAGGTGAGTTCCAGGTATCTGGAATTCTCAGATTAACCAGTTCTATCAATTATACGTTTATCCAAACATCTCACAAACTCTCTGTAATTTGTAGATATTCATTAAGTAACAAGCTTATCAAATGAAGATAGAATGACTGCCAGTGAATCACTGGGTTTATAAGACATCAAAATATACCAGTCTTCTCCATAGGTTCGGTAGCAATACACCTAATCGAGTTATTTCTATTGTCAAAGCATGATGACTTCTCTATACGATAAGGGAACTGCGAAAAATGCCTTGCAAAACTTGTTGACGTTTGTATTAAATAAATGTAAAGGCAGAGAAAGAGAATAAAGATTCAAGGCAGCCATGATTGAGCTACAATGTTCTTACAGGTTGCCAGATTGAATGCAAAATGTGACCTACACTAAGAACGATATGCGCTAGTTTAAATCCGCCGACCCTGGTGACTCGGCCCAAATTGTTATTAGAAGATAACCTTGACGTTTGGTATGAATCTGCCTATTGGCTCAAAGATCTGCGGCTTGGTAGAATTAATCGATGGCATAATATGAATTCGGGTTCACTCAGAAATTTATGAAAATACAAGGGTTCGATTGCCAAGAGAATTGATTTTTTTTTTTTGAAAGAGGAAGAAGAAGAATGGATGCCGACAAACCAAGAAATCCATAATATAGAGTAAGCTTGTCTTTACGGCTACCTACAGCATTAAAGAAAACCATTCGACTACCCAAGATGACCATTCAAATACCAACTATTAAATCGACTATAAAGAAAGAAAAGAATAGAAAAATAAATAATTAAATAAAAACTTGGAAAGAATTGGAAGATTATAATAATAATTCAATTATAATTCGAACATTATTATAATGTACAATTTAACATCACTCATACAAATTAGCAAATGATAATAGTGCCAAATCATTTTATATTTATATGTACGTTTATAAATATTTATTAAAATGATGTGAATGAAAGATAAATTAAAATCCTTGAAATATGTTTTATATTTTAACTCAAATATTTTAATTAAATTATTTATTTAAATATCTCATGTAGTTCCACAGATGTAATCTGTTTCAGATCACTAGGTCGTTTACCCGTCTGCCCAGTGATGGTGATGCTCTGCCCAATTCTTTTCTGACAATGCTTCCACCCCCTTCGGCATGCTCCCTGCAAGAATTTTCTCCGTAATTAAATTATAAATTATATAATCATAAATAACCGTGACAATTAGCTTTTCATTCTAATTTCATGAATTTGCAATTAACGATCAACTAACATGTCATCTGCACTTGAAATCATAACAACCAACCAACTTACCATTTCCCCAGATTATATCAAATTAAACTGCCAACTGACTTCATGCGAACTTCAACGGCTATATTTCAAACTAGGTCAAAAATTGGGATGCAACATCAGTACATGGACATCCTTCAATGAAGGTCCATATGCATCAAATAAGAAAATGCCTCTATATAAGCATTTGTCAAACAATTGGAATGGAGCATTGGTTATTATTCCCCCCCCCCCCCCTCCCCCCCTCATAATGTAAAATTCCCACTCTTAGAATCCCAATATCGCACAAGTTTCTGAACAATGTTACTTCTCAAAGCATATCCTAACTTCACAACAGACACCACTGTAATGTCCAAGTTTCTGAACAATGTTACTTCTCAAAGCATATCCAAACTTCACAACAGACACCACTATAATGTCCCCAACTAAGGATGCAATTAATGTACTCAATAGATCTTGATTAGTACTTGCAATCACAATTTCTCCAGTTTCTAATATTTATATGGTCATTTACATTTCAATTTATGCTCCACATTTGATATCACTTTCTCAGCCTCCCAAATGAGTGTAATTGATTTCCCTCTTGTATAATGATCTTATTTAAATACCACTCTTCAAATTGTAATCCCTCCTCTTAGGAATAATAATAATTTATTGATTACTTCATCCTTGAAAGAGTTCAAATATAATTTATGATTCATTCCTTTCTTGTTTCTTCCTGATGAAGAGTATTCAATGTATATTATATTTATCTAGTTTTCCCATATAATTGTGTTCCCTCTCATCTGATGTTGATCATTACCATAATAATTCTTAATTACACTAATAGTTTTAATCCTTTACTTCATTCAATCCATGTATTGATATTATCGTGGATATACGTACTCCCATAATGGCAATGGTTTCCATCATCAATCTGTTGACTATCCTTTTCCTTGATGGGCAATTTATATATTTAAAGATCTGTACTATTTTCTTTCTGAATGTACTTTCTTACATAGTACATGATCTTCATACTCATTCTTAATGTCATGTGTTCCCTGGATATGTGAAATCGACTGTCTTCATTCTATGATCTCTGCATATGTCATACGTATAATTGGTGGTGTTGGTCACATTGGGTCTTCAACCTTACCTTCATTCCCTATGCTTCTCATTGTATGGTAAAGGCATTGCTATAGATCTATCTCTATCCTCTTCCATCCCCTGGCCTGAGTATGCAACTAATTTGTATATATTTTGCTGAGTCGAACATTATTATGATGATTTGACTATTCCTTGCTGAGTCATCGTTTCAAATCATTGTGTAATAGAATGTCTAATGTTTGTACCAAATCAACATTTCCGACTCAATTTGTAAACTTCCTTATGCTGACTTCTACCTGCTGAGTATCAACAAATAGTCTTTCCCTGATCATACTGGCATGGATAATTCTGGGTACTGTGTAGTTATCGTCTTTTTCTTTGTGGTGAAAGTTATATATCATAGACTGGAGGGTTTCCTCAATGTGATTCTCCAAAAGTAGTTCTTATAATGATTATAAACCAGTAGTCGCCCAACATCTAGAATGAAATCTTAATGTGTATTTTCCACACCATGGTTAAACCAGTTATTCGCTCCACTTCAGTATTCTACTTTTAACAAGAATATGAATATCTATATTTCCCTGGTGATGAATAAGAAGAACCATAATAATTGTTTGGTTTTAATGATTTTCACTAGTCATTCAATATTCTCGATACCATTTGTTAGCCGCATGATGCCTGATACCAACTTCTGCGATAAAATTAGAGGCTTGGATTTAATCTTCGTTCATTCCTGAACTCTCCTCACCCCATAATGGATTGACTTTGTGCTATTGCATGCTAGGACTGATTTAAGTTCATTCCTTATTTGATGATTAGCTCCAAGAGCTCCATAATCTTTGATTTGATTTCAATATTTGAGAATTATTTGTTTCATTTATTGACGTTGCCTTCACTGTATGATGTTTGCCAATTTCTTATGCCCATTTTGTTGTGGTATATCTAAGTCTTCCTCCCTGGTATCATATATTTGCAAAATGTTTCAAAAACCTCACAGGCCTAGAGAAAGCCTGCTCTGATACCATGTTAAATTTAGAGATCAGATTTGTCGTAGAATTACATTCTCATTTACTGATGTTGCAGACAAACTGGTATGAGAATGTATTTAAAATATTATAAATAATATAATAGTGAATGCAGATTGTATTACTACTGGAAATATTAAATATAATAACAGAGGCAGGGTGTAACAACCATGAAGAAGGCTGAGCGAATGTATGTTCTCTGCAGTTGTTATTACTCTGCTGCTGATCACATGTAAATAGGGAGATTTGACGTGAGGAGACATGCCCACGAATGGATGAGTCTCCTATGTGGGAGACACGTCGATTCTTGGGCGTGCCTCTTTAATACTCTTCCCAAGGCATGCGACTATTCAGTTGCTTATTAATCAGTCGCTCAACATTGTATTAGTTGCTCAAAATGATATTATTAACCAGTCGCTCAAGTTGGTAACTATGACTTTAATATTTGTATATATCTATGAGTGTGTATATATATACATATATTCATTCAATTTCCATAATCATTATCATCAACTTTTTCTCTAACACATATATAAATATATATAAAGAAATATTCTTTATTATGTCTCATCCATATATATATATGACCGAAGTTACAATTTCTAACACTCATAATAGGCATCTAAGTAGGTTATCTAAACTCCAATTCACTACTTCAGTTTGCCCATCTATTAGCGGGTGGTGCATAGAACTAAAATTTAACTGTCTTAAATTTCTTCCTTGGAGTCCTCCAACAGTATCCAACAAACTTTGTATCACATTCTGAGATTATACTCTCTGGCAGACTTTGTAATCTTACCCCCTCTCTGAAGAATAAGTCAACAGTGTGGACATTCATCATGGGTCTTCTAGCAAGGAAGGAAATGTGCCATCCTAGAAATCCTGTCAACCACCACAAATACTAAATCTTTTCCTCTTTGTTTTCTTGGCAAAACAAGAACAAAATCCATACTTATATCTTCCCAAGGCCTTGATGGTGCAGGTAATGGTTGATAGAGTCTTGTATTTTGGCTGACCCCTTTTGCTATCTGACATAACAACTCTTGACAAATATCTTCACATCCTATGACAACTGTGGCCAATAATACCACTCATTGGCAATGGCAATGGTCTTATCCCAACCAAAGTGTTCTTCCATTTCCCCTCTGTGCTTCTATTTGATCAAACTCTCCCTCATAGGACCCCTCGTGATGCACAACTAGGTGCTCTTAAATAGCATACCATCTTGGATCATGTAATCCCACCACCTTGTTAGTCTAGAGTAACTAGATCCTTGCAAGATTTCCAAGCCTCTACAAAATTAGGATCCTTTGGGTATAGGGTCTTTAGTTCATAAATTTCAACCACTTTAATGTGCATTTTTATTAACAAGTTTTCCTACTATTTAAGGTATTTGCATTTCTATTAGACCTCCCTTTCTATGCTTCAAAACAAATGTATAGCTTTGTCAAAAAATCTACCCATTCCAATGTCTTGGATTCCATTTATCCTAGCTATTCAAGTATTCTAATGCTTTTTGATCTGTATACAAGTTAGATTCTTTCGGCAATAGATAAAGCCTCCATTTCTTCAATGCTTGAACTATTGCATAGAATTCCTAATCATAAACAAATACTTTTTTCATTGCATCATTTAACTTCTCAGTGAAATATGCAATGGGCTCACCTTCTTGGCTCAGAGCAATTCCAATGACATTACCATTAGCATCACAATTCACCTGAAACACCTTATTGTTATTGGGAAGGGCTAGAATAGGTTGTAATGTCACCTTCTTCCACATGTCAAAATTTCTTGCTGTCAAAGTGATCCATTTGAACTCCTTCGTTTGCCCTCTCATTGTCTTAGTCAGTGGTGCACAAATACTACTTAAGTTTCTAATGAACTTCTTGTAAAAACTAGCAAAATCATGGAAAAAACTCAACCCAAAAATAGTCATTGGGTTGGCCATTCCAAAATGACGTCCACCTTCTCTATGTCCATTTTAAGACCGTCTAGTTAGACAACAAACTCCAAGTTTACTAATTCCCTTTTTGCAAAATTACATTTCTTCAAGTTAATCAAAAGTTTCTCCTCTCTTAGCTTCTCAAAGACTACAAATATGCATTAAGTGCTCATCTAGTGTCTTACTAAAAATCAAAATATCATCTAAATAGACAATAACTAATTTACCTAGAAATTTCTTGGGCACCTCATTTATGAGCCACATGAATGTGCTCAGTACAATTGTTAGCCCAAAAGGCATAACTAATGATTTGCACAAACCTTCTTTGATCTTGAAGACTATCTTCAATTCATCATTGGCTTTGATTTGAATTTGGTGATACCCACTCTTGAGGTTTATCTTTGTGAAATGCTGAGCTCCACTCAAGCACTACATGAGGTCATCCATCCTTGGCAGCTGAAATTTGCATTTGATTGTTATCTTGTTTATGGCTCTAGAGTCTTTACACATCCTCGACTCCCCATCCTTCTTTGGTGCTAATACTGCAAGTACTGCCATACAGACTTAGGCTCGCTTGAATCAATTATTTTCTCAACAATTCTTGAACTTGTATATTAAACTCCTCATTCTTGATAAGAATCATCCTATGAGTTGTCTTATTTGGGAAACTGGCTCTAGGATTAGGTCTATAAGATGACTAATTTTCCTTAGTACTTTTAACTCCCCAGGGACATTATTCGACAAAATGTTCTAAAACTCATTCAATAGAACTAACACTTCTCTAGCATCTTCATTATCCCTTCTAGGAATACAACATAACAAATGTTTGTGTTTTATGCTATGCTCCACGGAGTTTCCAGGATGAGGACGTTTTAGGGGATGGGAACGTGTTTCCGGTATGGTTATGGGTCGAAGCCAAAATTTAGGGAACGGGACCTCAAGGGCGGCTATAAAATATAGGGGATTTAAAATTTTTTATATACGGAGAATTAGACTTCTTTAGAGATGTATTTCAAATATGCATATCATAACAATGATAACATTGAAAAACCATTCACTATAAAAGACATTGAAATTGAAAACTATCAAGATTAAAATCAAAATGAGAGTATGATATGATGATAAATGAATCTGATATATCCGAATATTGCATACAGTTAGCAAAAATCCCCAAAGGCTCCAAGTATCAATGTATTATCATCATGCATGAAATCAAAATGACATAATGAAAGTAAATACTAGAAGTGTAAATGAGATGTCCAACTCCATAATAATCAAAAGCAATAATGTATGTGAGTATTTGCAAAGCGAAAAGCCAAATATATGGCTGTCCTCTAGGAATCTAAATCTCTATCTAAATCAAGATCATCGTCAGTCTCTTCCTCAGAATCACTGGTAGGGGTAGGCAGAGGGTCCTCATCCAATGGAACACCAAGCAGCCCTGGAGGTGTGTTATCCTCATCGATCTGCAATGCATCCTCAGGATTAACATCTCAATGCAGTGCTGGAGTTTGTCAATACTCAAGACTTTGTTGCTCCTATAGTGGCAATACACTATGAACAACCACAAGCTTTTTTGATCGTCTAGAGGTAAGGTTGTTCCTCTTGACCGATCGGATGAAGCTATATGTAGACCAATTCCTCTTTGCAGCAAAGGAACTTGCAACTTGTGAGAGAAGACGGATGGCAAGGCCTTTCAGCTCAGGTGTGTATGCCATGTCCACTATCCAATTGAGTCCCTTTGAGCTAATGTAGCTCTATTAGTCCTCGCCTTTGGTCTACCAAATGTTGGACCATGAAGATTGGCAAAGTCAAGCCATTGCCCTCAAATTTTTGTAGCATCCTCTACATTATACATTTCTGAAAGGGCCTTGAAGAAGCCCTCCTTCACCTATATTGAACAAACAAAAATTAAGAAGTTGGAGTTTAGAAACTTTACAAATAAAATAAAATATTTAAAAACGCATTATAAAATCAGAGATCTTTAACATAAACTAAATTCACCTCCTCATTACTAGATGGAGGCACCCTCCCAGGCCTTGGTGCATACCATTTCGGATTGACTGTATAGGCTGCCATATGAAGTGGGTGTTCATAGTGTTCCACCTTTTCGTTACAATGGGCTTAAGATGCTCCTCATAGAAATCCAAAGTAGGTTCCTTCTCTTTAATAGCTTGCTTGATCTGCCCAAGCATTGTATCAAAAGTCTTATAAATCTCTTGAATGCTAGGAGAGTCAGTATCAGCATATCTAATGACCTGTACAATAGGGTCAATGAAGGAGCAAATGTATCTGCAAATTAAAGAAAATTGCAAGTGAGAAACATCATATGTTAAAAAAATCAGCAAGTGCTTAAATCAGAAATGTTTTTATTAAATCAACAATAACAATTATGATGTCAATTATTTAAGTTCCTTACCTCATTGTGGTCCACCAGTTCTCATCCAGGATTCTTCGTTTGACAAGTTTTCCATCCAAGGTGCTTGATTCATGCCATCTATTCCACTTTGCATTGACCACCATGGATTGTAAGGCCTCTTGGACCTAAAGCATCCTCTCCAACAAAATGAAGTAGCTAGCATATCGAGTCTCCACAAGCTTGAGGAATTCTTTTTTGGAAAATGTCCTAAATAATGCAAGAGATGTGTGATGATTGCAAATAAACATTTGCACGTCTCTAGCCTCAGACACCATAGTCTTTATCCAATCAATTTTCCCATAGTCCTTTAAGGTGTTATTCAATGCATGTACAGAACATGGGGTCCAAAAAATGTGTCTATAGGTGCTCTCTACTATCAATCCATTTGATTTACACACTCGGGCTGAATCAGTGACTAATTGCACAACATTTGAAGCCCCTACCTCTTTTATAGCATCCTTCAAAATTTGAAATTGGAAGGATGCAACCTTTTTTTTTCTTGAACAATCAATGGCTCTAAGAAAATAGGCCCCTGCTGTACTAGTGACAATAAGATTGATGAGTGGCCTATGTTTGATATCGGTCCAACCATCCATGATGATATAACATCCATCACTCTTCCATGATTGTCTCATATCCTCTATCAAAATGTTTACTTTTGAGTACTCTTTGTCAAGGATAGTGGTGCATAATTTAGTCTCTCCTGGTGGTATAAATGAGGGACTAGCAACATAAATATCTTTGCACATTTGTTTATAGAATGAGGAACGAGAAACATGGTATGGTATGCAATGAGCAACAAGAAATCTGCCAATGGACTCTTCAGCTCTCTCTTTTGCTTGTATGTTAAATAAATCAGACACATTGGTATCTCTCTTAGTCTTGGCCTTTCCCTTCCCTTTACTAGTAGTGCTAGTGGGAGTGAGTGTGGGAGTGAATGAGGGTGTGGGTGTGCTACCTATAAGACCCCCAGATTTGCATAACTCCCCCTCCACATACAACCTATTGGCCTCAAGTTTTTCATCATCCTTAATTTTTTTGCAACCTTTCACCCCTTGCCCACCTATCCATAAAAGATGACAATACACTCTTGTGTAGCTCCCAAAATAATGGTTCTTACATATATGACACTCCCATTCTCTACTACCCCTCGAATTTTTCTTCTTATTGTTGTCTACTTTTGTGGCAAATTGTAGGAGAGGTTTCTTAGGGTTGAATGAACTTTTGGCATATTTGTTTAGGGCTTTGGAAGGGCACTCAAATGGATTAGGCATTGCATCTTCCATAGGGACATCTATATTAGGCTCATCATCCATGGCTGCCCTAGGTCTTGTTCTCGGTCTTTGTAAATGTGACACTTGAGTTTCTTGCATGGCAACATCCATGCTATCACTACATCCCTCACTCTCACTGCTGCTCATGTTTTTGCCTTTGGATTTTACAATGTTTTATACTGCTGCAAGTTATGGAAAAGGAAAAAAATATTTCAATGTTCCATTCAACATGCCCTCTCTATGTCATTGGAAAAATTGAAAAATGACAACAAACAACAATAAAGTTTGAATCAAACAAAAAGAAAATAAAAAACATACCTGGAATGAATTAGAAATGAAGGCAAAACCTCCTCTTGCACCTGCAAAACACACTCCTCTTTTGTTGTTGCTGTTTTCGTCTTCCTCTTCCCAACTTGCAAACAACTCCAAATGAACAATGCTCTTTTAGTATTTACCTCTTGTTATTTGAAGCCACATTAGGGTTCCCTTATTTTAGAACCCCCCAATGTCCATGTGGGGCCTAGGCGGAATTGAAAAAATAAAAATAAAAACATTCTTTTTTAGGCTTTTAACTTAGCCGTCACCGGCTAGGAAAAAGGGGACGGTGTTAGCAATAGGGGACGGTCGAGGGATGGGAATGGAGTCCCCAGTACGAGATTCCATATCCCCATTTCCTAGCAAAAAAATTTACAAGTTTCGGGGATTCCCCAATTCGAGACATTGCAGGGGATGACGGAAATAGGTACCCGCGTCCCTGTTTCATACTTGGTATGGGGATGAGCATAAAAGGGCCGGAAATGCATCCCTGTGGAGCATAGGTTTTATGTCTTCTAGACGTTTTATCGCATCAACAAAAGATTTGCTAGTGCTACTACATACCTTTTGTTCTTCCTTCATTATGGGTTTTAGCTTATGATAATTTCCTTCTTATGTTAGAGAATAGGTGTTTGCACAACCATCATGTATGGTATGCCTGTCAAACTACCATGACCTCTCCAATAGCATATGACATGCATCCATGGGTATGATGTCACAGAATACCTCGTCACAATAGCTACCAATCTTGAACTTCACCGAGCATTGCTCATTGACCAGAACGTTGTGGTCACTCTATAACTAGGCAATTTAATAAGGATGTAAGTTTCTCTTCCTCTATAGCTTCAATTTTTTAATCATCTCTTCTGATGTTAGACTATTAGTGCCTCCATTGTCAATAATCACATCAAAACATTTATCCTCACACTTGCATCTAGTGCAAAACGTGCTCTTCCTCAAATTATATTCTTTTCCTTCATTTATCGGGGTTCTCCTTGATGGACTTTAATTTTCTGCCTCTACTAGCAATGATTGGAAAAGAATCATGATTGGTGTCAAAGATTTGTAAAGTAGCATTGGCCAAGTTTAAGATCTTTGTTTATTTTTAATATCCATATTGTGGAAGATCTTTACAGATTATTGGACTGGGAGGCCTCTGCAATCAAGTCTTGTACAACATCTAAATTCCTGAGGGTATGCATAGTAGCCTAAAGAGACCAAAAGGGACACTTGTGAAACAGGCCTAATACATTAGTAAGGAATCCTCTAAAGGTTTGCATCAGATAGTAGTAACATATGAAGCAATCACTGTTGTTAACCTGGGCTTAATCATATGAGGAAGGAGATTTTCTTAAGGCAAATTGCATACAACGAATCATGAATGATTGAACATATAAAGGAATAACGAAGTGATGCATTCTGCCAAGTATATAAATATAAAGAAAATAAAAGGTTTATTGGAACAAATAGTATGACAAGTGCCATCATAGATAGCCAGTAATATGAAGATTATGTATCAGGACAGTGAACATACCTACAACAATAGAAATTCAGGATTGGATGAATCCCTATAGAATGAATTATAGACCACACATGAAGTGCCTGTACAGGTCACAATGATTAATATTTTGTAATTCGGTTGTGTCAGAATAATCGAATTATAGTCATTGCTCTTAATATTCTGTGCTCAGCGATAGGTATGGTTATGTACCAAAAGGAATTTGAGAGTGTCCCCTGTCCATGGAAGTCGGGCTTGAATGTTCTTTGAGATGGAAACATATTCCTACAATTCATAAATCATGTTTGCCCTTCCCATCAAATGCTCTTCGTGGGTCTTTCAGGTAAGTATGTCCATACGATTATTCTTGGTATTGTTTACTCACAATATTTTGAAATGTTTGTAACAGGAATACGTCTGGATGGAAGATCACCGTAGAAGCAAAACCAAGGCATCAAGCCGGATTAATGGAGATTAATGGAAAAGAAGGGAGCTTATGCATATAAGTTCAAACTCCAGATAAGCCCGATAGAGCACTTCTATACCTGTATTTCATATAGTCATTTGAAACGGCAATATGAAAGTCGAGCAAGTCTTAGCGCATCTGTGGTTATCAGGAATGAAATACCAGCCTCAAGTAATCACCTATACAAATTTGTGTATTCTAAGGAATATGGGCGGTGAGGATGTATTAAGCGCTCAGGTTGCAATGTGTGTCCAAGGAATAACCACATGCCAATGTCTTCATTGAGTGAAATCTTAAGTTATCGGCTAGGTTAAGTTGTGATTCACCTGTAACGGCATGAGGCAGTTTGGGATTATTTTATCATTTTTAAAGATGGACATTTGTTTTGGATGATTACATGGTGTTATTGGGTAGTTGTTTTTGTTAAGAATAGGCAGGTGCTTTGGAGAGACGCACCTTTTCATCCCCTTGCCTTTTAGTGTCTACAAATATATGTAATGGCAAATCAAACAAGGACCATTCACATTGTTATCATAGAAGTTCTGCATTTTTTAAAGGCATAAATATTGTTAAAATTTTTAAAAGGAAGAGTCTAAGAATTGAACTAAGCAATTGGAATTCAGATTTTTGAGCACAACTGTCAAAATTGGATCAAACTGGTGTTGAATGGAGCATTGATAATCAAAGTGTTTTCAATACCAATTTTCTGGCAATATAATCTATAAGATCTTTATTTTGTTTTAGAGTTGGAATATATGTAACTCGTCCTTTGTGATCTTTTTACTCTTTATTTGTTTATAATTTAATATTACGATAAGTACATCAAATTGTTTAGTACTATTTAGATATGATAAATACAAAGATTGCAAGATATAATCATTTTCTTTATTTGTAGCTATTTTGTCCATCTAAGGGTTAAAGCATAATAGACTGATCTAAATATGTGAAAAGTGTAACAATTTGAGGCATCGTAGTAATTGAATTATTTACAAATATAATATAATTAGTATCATAAAGTTGTATGTAAGAAATGTATATTTGACTCTATTACCCAATTAAACTTTGGCACTAATCATGAATTTGCTCACAAATGTCAATTCATATGCTGGCAATGCTTTAGCCTCTTTCCTTTAAGATTTTGATTTTATTTGTCTTAGTAATTCGTTTTAAAATTCTCCTTTTGGCAATGCACAATTCTAATAAAGTAATCAAAATTCAAAGAATAATAATCATTAATGACAATCCGGAAGGTTTCTTTGAATTCTTGCCACTTGAGGAAATTACTTTTGTGTCATAATTTATCCACTGTAAATCATCTTGGATCCAAGTTTTGCTATCTAGGATTTAGGTGAACAGGCCTTGGTTTAGTGGAGCCAAAAGCGTAGAGGATTCGAATCAATTCGATTGATCCTGTCAAGTTGGCCAAAATTGATTAGATATCCCAGCATCGAGTAGGCAAGGCTCGTAGGTTTCTAATCAATGGTTTTGATAACCAACACTCCTAACAAGGGTTTCTCACCTCTCAACATCACGTGAGTGCTTTAACTACATTTCTTCATTTGAATGTGCAACTGATGCATGACCTTTAGTTCTCCTATATTTTCTTGTGGTTGTGGACATTCGTAGGCTCAATGTCCTTCCTCACCACACTATAAACAAGTTTCTCTAAAGCCACCTCTCCCAAATCCTTATTCAGATCCTCCTCTTCCACTTTGTTCTCCATTGTTCGTAGGAGTAGTTGAAAGTTGAAACAATCGTTCCTTTGATTTCGAGTGGTACCTACATCTTCATTTTTCCTCTGGTCCTTAGTTTAATTCCTAAAGGATCTCCCGCCATCCCTTCCACCTTGGTTTTGCCCTCTTTGCTTGCCTTCAAATCTCTTGTTCAATTTTTTTTCCACCCTTAAAAGAAATCGATACACTTCTGCAATATTGCCCATTCTAACTAGGATTAGCTCCCTCCTGAATGCTTGACCTTAACACATTAAGATAAGAAACAACTTTTTCCTTGTTGGCCTCTACATAACTTTTTCTAATAATCATTTTATAAAAAGTCCTCTATATACTCCATAAGGTAGAGAGCAACCACACTTCCCTGAAGAGATAATAGAAACTCCCTCTGATCTCATTGTATCAAGGGCAACAAAAGATGAATTGCTCCTCCAACAAAGCCTCCCTAGTGCTATAAAGCTAGCAAATCCTATTCACTCTATCAACATGATGGTTGGCTTTGCACCTAAGTCGATGCAAATCCTCTTGGAAAGAACCAAGGTGGATTTGAAGGGAATGAGACTTGTCGTGGGAGAACTACGAAGGATCAGCTCCAGAAAGTTCTTCGCTTAAAGGGCTATCTTAGGGTGAAGGACCTCGTGGGGTTAACCCAAATAATGTGAATGAAGTGTTTATAAATATCATCCTTGATGCACCTATTCAATTCCTGACGAGGAGGAAGATGGGTGGGGAGTATCAAGAGAATATTGGAAGGGATGGAGGTGATCCATTTCAATCCCAATAGGGTTGCAGTCTTAGCGAACCATTGACAAGCTCGACTTGAGGAGACAATAAAGGCATTGATAGATTCCTAAGAAGAGTAGGAAAGGTAAGGCTATTTGTGATGCCAATCACCCGAATCAGCAAAGCCTTGTAGGCAGTATAGGTTCTAGACCAAATCAAAGATGCCCTCAAACTTGAAGGGATGAGCTCCAAACACTGCAGGAATGTGCAAGATGGATTGCTTGCTCTAGATGATATGCTAGAGGAGGAGATTCTGAACTTGCATGGAAGAAGCCCAATTTGAATCTAGGAATGAAGGAACCCACAACATCAAATCATAGAGAACAAAAGGTTTGATAAGTATCATTTTGGATGTAGTGTCCTAGAAGTGGCGCCAAAAACAATATCACTTGAGGAGGGCCAATAAATCAAACCCCTTATTTATTTGCGGTTGAAGAGCGGGTCTCATGGTAAAGAGGGGCTCGGAGAATTTGACCACTAGGGATGTGTGTTTGGAAAAGATCTCCACCTCCAAACTGCGGAAGAAGAAAAGAAGGTGAGATATCTTAAGGACATTGAAGATAATTGCCTTGGTCTTCCCCAAATCAATTGTCAAATGTCACAACTCATGAAAGGACACACGATTGTCTAGTTGTCTTTGCAAACCCTTCAAAAAAGAGCCAAAAGAACATTATTCAAAAAAAGCAGAATAGAGATTAGAATTTAATGAAGGAGGCAATTGTCCCTTGGAAGCCTATGGTCTTGAGAATACGTCCCGAACTCGTCAATGTATATACCAGAAATAGTAGGCGGTAAGATGCAACCCTTCTTAGCCCCCACTACCGGTCTTGATGAAGTCTAAAATCCCAGAAGGGGTGTTGTGATGGTCCAAAACAATCTTGTGAAATCTGATGATAGATGCCAAAAGAGTCTCCAAAATATTGATATCCCAAAGCCTCTCAAAAAGGGTCGTCTTAGTGACAGAGTTGAAGGCATTTGGGAAGTCCACAAAGCAACAATACACCTTCAAGGAGCAATAGTTTGTCTCCTTGATAATGTCCCTAAGAGTCTAGACCTAATCCATAGTCTGATAATCCAAACTAACCAACTTGACCCTAGACATGGATGTGAGAATGATCCAACTCTTTTGACAAAAGAATATGGAGAGTCGTGGTGCGTGACCTGGAGGTGTGCCCAACCACAATGGTTTTGTAATTAGTGGGGTTTGAGGTAGGACCCGCCTTGTAGATTGGATGGATGATGTGGTGCAACCAAGAAGGGGGAGGCCATTTTCAAATGACATGGTTGAAGACATTGGCTAAATAGGGCCCTAGAACTGTGAGGCCATGCTTAAAGAACTCGACTTGAAAATCCTCTTTGCTAGCCACCCTGCTAGAAAAAAATTGCTGATAACGTGTTGGATGTTATGGAAGAAGAGTTGAAACTTGACGATTTTGTGAAGAAAAACTACTATATAGTTGGGCATAAGGCTTTATGGCTGGTCATGGAAGTTATTGGGTGAGATATGCACATATTTTACTAGAGGTTGATCATAAAAAAAAGCTACTATATAGCTGGGCATAAGACTTCATGGCTGGTCACGGAAGTTATTGGGTGACATTTGGGCATATTTTGCTAGAGGTTGATCATTCTTAAGTTGATCATGGAGTTTGTGCAAGGTATTAAGCATATTGTCAGTTGCAAATATTAACTAGTTTGGACATGTGAGTAGAAGAGTAGGTCGATGGTCTGGCTTAGATATATATAGGTGATTGGAATTAACTGTCCAATGTTGTGCACAACTGCTTGGGCGTTTTAAGTTGTAAGAAACAATTTGTATTGTTATTTGGGTTTTTGAGGTTTGGATTAGTGCATGAGTTTTGGCCAAGGTTACACGGGGATGCAGCCCTTTCCCCAAACCCGCCTACATTGTCCCCTCAACATTTTTGGGACAAGACATGCAAAAGGGATGCCCCCTCTTGTCGCCAATGATCAGAAATTGGCCGTAACAACAAGAAATGTCCTCAGCTGTTTGGAGATCATCCTCAAAAGGACTGGAATATTTAAGGGACGTTTCTTGCCTTAAAAATGTTATTTTTTATAAAACAAAGTTTGTTTGCTTCCATAACTCATATGAGATTCAAAACATTGTATGAGAATTTCAAATATATGAGAATAAAAACAGCTATGTAATTTCAAGTGTATAAGAATCAAATATATTCAACGAAAATACCCATTAAAAGTTTCAGTTTTTCAATTTTTTAAGGCATGCTAATTCCGAGACTCAATACTGTTCTTGGAAAGTATCATTCTTGCATTTTGAAATTTATATAATGCACTATTTTGTTTCTTGGTATGATTGTACTTTATTTGTTCTGAAATTGTTTACCATTTGGCACGGGCTATAGTGGCTACCATTGGATGAACCACTTCTGCCAGAACGTGATAGTGATTCAAATGTTTCTGAATCTTTGGATATTGATAGCCTGGCTGAGGCATAGTTTCATAGATTATTGTAGTTTGATGTCTGAGACTTTTGGATGTGTTTGAGACTTTGGGACTTTGATAGACCATGGTTTTTTAATGGTTGAGACTAATGTTATAATGCTTTATTGAAATTTATTATACTGTGAATATACTGTTCTCATGATTTATTTACTTGTTGATATTGTTGTTATTAGCCATTGATAGATTTCTCACTTTCCCTATATATATATATATATATATATATATATATATATATATATATATATATATATATATATATATATATATATATATATATATATATATATATATATAGATAGATAGATAGATAGAGATGCACATGCTTCAGACTGCTGTCCCCTGCACTTCCCTTATTCCTGTCCTCAAAACGCAGTGGAACATGGGTTTTTGCAGATTGCTTGGAAGCTAAGTTACCGATTCTGATTCTGGTTCTGATGCTGATGTGGGTGTGGGGTGCTCATGCGCAAAATAAACCATTCCATAGCATGATATCTTACCATTGATAGTTCAACTTCAAACTTCACAAACACAAAGTGACAAATATACAAATTGAAATAACTAATTAGTAAATTACTCAAGTTTAAGATTGCAATGCAATTTGAATTATAAAATTAAAACAGAGTTCATAATTCAATGTTGATCAATCAAGAGTCGAGACTCAAGATTCGCTAATCAAATTTAGTCTATCACAATCATAAGGATGCTAAAAAAAATCCACATTCTCATCATCTCCTTCTGCTGCAAGATTCGCCAGTTCATTTGAACCAAACATGGTTCAGAATGTGCTAGATGCACGTGCCATGATACTATCAACATTGTCATCAGTGATTATAGTAAGATCCTGAAATATTGCATCCAAGTTTGCACTTTCAGGGGCTACATCCCAAAGCTTAGTTGACCCTTCCTTGTATCCATCCTCCTTACGTGACAGAAGAAGCAAGTTGGTAAGTGTACAAACAAAGTCCTCAGCTTTCTATGAGCCCAACTGGTTGCGCGTCACTGAATGGATATAAGAGTATGTACTCCTATTCCGTTCAGCAGCAGATGAACTTGCAACTTGGATAGTGTTCATAAAATTAAACATACAAATGAAAAGAAAATTAGAGAATGTTAAACACTAAATTGTAGATACAATTGTTAAACAAAACTATAAAAAAAAAACTTGTGAGAGGATCTTGATTGCCAGAGGTTGTAGATGCTTGAATGGTTGAGCAATGAATGGCCTCTTTTAGGGCTATTTTAGGGTTTAGGAGCAAAAATAGAATTAAAAAATTAAATTAGACACATCCATAAGTCACTTAAGTGATTGGTTGTCCAAAAAAGTGTGGGTTCTCTCTAGATGTAGCCGGGTGTTGTCTTGGTGCTCTCGGAAGCAGCCCGAGTGCACCCACAGTGGCTGGGCATGCTTCCTGGGCGCACCAGTTCAGCACCCAAAAGGACTGGCACACAAGTAAGCACCTGCACGTGCACCTGGACATTTCCCAGGCGCATCGGTATCTTAGGTTGGAAGAGTTTGGCCCTCGTTTTAAATCCTTGGCATGAGGATGAAGTGCCAATATGCCAGGCATAGCATCGTTACAGCTTTCGTTACTCTGTAGTAAAAAGATTAATATAAAGCACTACATACCTATATTTTATAAATAAATTAATGTAGAAGACATCGACAAGTAATAAATTTGGAAAATCTTCAGCATTCATAAACAAATAAAAATAAAAAACAAAAACAAAAATAACAGCAGTCTTGAGTGAAAGGAAAGTAAGGAAGAAAACTGCAGTCTTATCCTTTTTTGATTTTGCGACACAATTAAGAATGGTGGTGCCATTGTATAGTTACACCTCTTGACATAATTATTGTATAGGTTCGCTTGAGGAGGGATAGCACTAATCTGCCAGGTCAGAATTTATACCTGCTCCGTCCATCTTTCTACAGAAGTTTGTGGCCTAGAATATTAATAGTGTATGCTGGCCGTAATGTTTTTGATTCATGATTGCCAAGTTTGGTCCAAGTATTTATGTGGAGTTATTGCATTACAGACCTATTCTGATAAATTGCATAAAATATTTCAAATCAGCAACATCTTTAATGCATACATGCAAACTATTTGATTAAATGCCTATTGTCTGAACTTGGAAAGAAAAAGTGGAAATTCTGGATATAGAATCAGTTGGGGCCTTTACATGATAGTACACCTGCACATGCTGAGATATCTAGTCCCAACCGAAAGGGCTTTTATAGATTATTTTCCAATGAGAAGAGGAGAGAGAAGGGATTATGAGGCAAGGTCCATGGATCATGGGAAATGATAGATTATATATGAAGTGGACAACAGGTTTTGACACCTGGATGGAAACCTCTTTTTAGGCTTTTGATCCAGGTCAGATTGTATAAATTTCCACTGAATTTTCTAGCAAAGATATTTTCAAAATGGTTGGAGCTTTTGTATATTGCACCTTAGGATCCTTCCTATCAAACCTTTCAATTAGTAATCTAATGAACTTGTTTATATGAGTTGATAGAGCTATGGCTTTAATTGACAAGTCCATGGTACAACGTGCATGCACAATATCCTCAAGATGCAACACAAAAAACTTTATGGTCTTATCCTTGGTCATAGATTTGAGAGATGGCTATATACCCACATCTGCACAAATGCATGGGCGGTGCATTTGCTGGGTCTGTAAGAAGTGGGGACTGTCAAGATTCCTTGAACATGTTGCATATCGCATAGGATAGCTGACAACCTTGGTTCAAGCCCTAGGATTGTTACTATTTGATTTCTTCAAGTTTACAAAGTTGTTGAGAGACATCTTTGCACAGATTTTCTCTGGTACTCTTTTTGGGAATTAGCATTCACAGGTGTTTACGTTAACTATACAGTTGTTGACAAACAAGATAAGATAATTGTAGAATATGATATTGTTACTTTGGTTTGTCAGATTATTATAGGATAATATATATTATTAGTTGTATAATGAGATTATAGGTATGCGGGTTGTTCGAACAACTCATATAATTAGGTAGTGGTTCCTATAATCTAGCAAATTAAACATCTATAAAGTGCTACATATTTGAATAAAACATAAGAATCACATATTATCTTGTGCAATATTACTCCATCTTCTATTTGGCTGTCCAAATTTTGCTATATGGTATCAGAGCAGGGACAGTTGAGGCAAATGCATATGAGACTGACCATGTAATGTTCTAAAGAGCTCTGTTGAAGTTCAACATTAGGGAGTGTGAGGCCTCATTGTTTGCAGCCATGTTATTCTCAACTGCATGGAGAAGTTGCGTATAGTGTGGGAGATCACCCCTCATAATCATTGCAGATTTGTTGAAGATCTCTGGATCCAGCCAATTGCATTGCTCACAGATGCAAGTAGAGGTGCCTGCAAGGTCGTAGTTGGTAATCAGGATCGTTTCCTGTGCTGAGTGACACTTCATTGGGAGCTATAATATCTTCTCTATTTTGCGTGGGGGTTTATGAACCCTTATTTGAGTCTTATTACTCTATATGTTGGCCATCTATGCTCCATGTTGAATTGTGAGTTCCCTTAAGCAATTCAGTGAGCATATTCTTGAGAGTCATGAGCTATTTACTTCTGTGTAAGCATTTATTAAGAAAAACGTGGGTATTTTAATACTTGCTGCTGTTGACATAAGATGCAGAGCGCTGTTATGATCTATTGAGCAAAACATGGGTATTCTAGTACCTGCTTCTGTTGACACGAGATGCGGGGATATCAGACTTATCTCTGTTTTTCTTTCTGGGAAGTGAATTAGCAGTTAGACCATCATATTGGCAGATGTGAAGGATATATTTGAGGTTTGTTTCTGCTGCACAATGCCAGATGCGTAACAGAAGCATTGATACAGTAAGAGTGAAATTCTATAGCATTTATTTCGGTTTCTCCAGGAGAAAATATCTTGTTTATTTCAGGCTGTGCTCATCTATTCCTGTTACCTTATATTGGACTATGGATTGATATTTTGTTGGTGTGTTTAGCATGGCCTTTGCAGAGGAAGATAAGTCACACAACAAGAACTTCTAAACATGTGGTTGAGTGGCTAGCAGGTTTTCTGTCATGACATATGGGGTGGTAGAGCAAACTGCAATGCATGCTGTCAAAACTGTGTTCTATTGTCTTCAACACACAGGTGTCAAATTCTCTTTTAATCAATTTAATTTCTAGTAAAATCAGTAATTAATATTTAGTTGATTAGTATTGTGCTTAGTCATTTAATTAGCCATTTGTTTTATATGATTTCTAAAGTCTATGTTTCTAGATTTAGTCTTTAATGGCAGGTTTTTTTTTGTCAAAGGTATAATAAACGGTTGACTAAAAATTGTATTTCATAAGACAGTTTTCTGGAATTCTGATTGTGTTTGAATTTTTAACATCAACATTTCGGATCACACACAGTGATCCATCATCAGGATGAAGGAGAGTGCAAGCAAATAGAAAAATAAGTAGCAGAGTAGAGCCCACTCAGAGATATAAGTAGAGGATGAGAAAGAACACGAAAAATGAGAGGAGAGAACACAAGACCCGGGCACAAAGCTAAATGGAGAGAACCCAACAATAAGAAAAACAATAAGCAACAATATTGAAGGACAACAAAACCGACTAAAACTCCAAAAAAAAATCACTGTGTGTGATCCAAAACATTGATATTGCAAATTCAAACACAATCGAAATTCCAGAAAATTGTCTTATGCATTTCTAATGGATTGTGGAAATCTGATGACATTACAAATAGTGTATTGTCAAATTTGAGTTGCATCATTTTGTTCAGAATAGGGTCTATTTTATGAGTCATTAATTGTTCTATCAAAATGCAAAAGTTTAAAAATAAAAATAAAACTTCAAACTATTTTTAAATGGATGCATTATCGCTTGTATGCGACACCATCTTAAGGGGGGATAGAGGCACAAGAGGCTGGAGGATATTTAGCAACATCTGATCAGTCATTAGCTATGGGGCCATGAAATTGTATTGCTAACAAAACCAGATGTGCCAAAATGACTAAAGCAGAGATCAGTTTCCAGATGTCAGTGACAATCGTCTCATTTGTGATTAGAGTGGTAGTCATCTGTAGTGGTGGTTGCATACATGACAACAAGGGTTTGGTTCTCAAATTTTTTATATTGTGATTGGATGTGTTTGTCACCGTACACAATTGCTTGTTGTTTATGAATGGATGTGTTTGTCTCTAGTCACAATTGTTTTGGGATTATGACTAGGTGTGCGTGTCTTCAAGCATAATTATTGTGAGCAAATGTTTGCATCCCTGTTCATGATCTGATAATGGATAGATGTGTTTGTCCCTGCCCAAACTTTATGTAAAGAAGTTGGATAGATATGTTAGTCTTAGACATGTTTGTCTTTATCCTTGGATGAAAATACACTAGTATTGGGGCTAGTTCCACTATTGCTTGACATGAGTAGATGTGTATGTCCCTATTCTTACCTTATATTTTGGAGAGCTACTAAATGTGGTCAACATGTATTGTTATGTACTTTCTTGTTATGTTTACACTAGTGGAGGTGTTGGAATTTCTCGCTATATTGATGCTTGGGGGGGGGGGAGTGTGTGTGTTTTGGGAATTAGTGTTCACATAGGTGTTTAGGTCAGCAATAAACTTGTTAACAGACAATATAATTCTTTTCATTATTTTCATGCTACTCTATTTTGGGCAGTCCCTATGGGAAGAAGTTCACTCTTAGGAAGCTTTTAAAGGATGTTTTTTTCTTTCTTTTTGATTTCTTAGAGGTATGTCATTGTGACCTTTTTACGCATCGCCTCACTACAAATGGGGGGGCCCTACTTTTGCTTAGTGTTTTAGTTGTTTAGGCTTGGTTTTAGTTTTAGTTATAGTTGTTTTGGCCAGTGTAACGAGGCTCAGACTCGGCAAGGGTAACTTGACTCGTGACCCGGTTCAGCGGTGACTCAGCAAAGTGAAAAAACCTTGAAATTTTGAGATTTTTTAGGATTTAAAGAACATTCCATGCACCCATTATTGAATAAAGCGTAAAGACACAATAATATCATTAAATAGAAGATAATTTGATCATAATGCACATGCCACATACTTAAAGTTAAAAACTTAAAACTTAAAAGTCAAACATCGATTACATAAGTACAATACTACAAAGTTACAAACTTGCAAAAGTAAATTGCTAAAAGTAAATACTATATTACTAGTAATTAAAGTCAAACTAAGATAAATCCATGCAAACCATCAAAATGTATATGTATTATGAAATCCAACACATCAAGATTCAATAGTCATCATCAAATTCAAATGTTCCAAATGCTGATCATATATTAAGTTAAACTATTAAACAAAAAGTTAAAACAAGACTATAAGTCTACAGCTATGGCTCCTAGTCGGAGTCCTCATCATCATCCTCATCCTCAGGCTCATTTTCATCGTCATCCTCATCATCATCGTCATCCTCATCCTCATCCCCAACCTCAGCCTCAACCTCAGGCTCAGGCTCAGTGTAATCTATAAAATGCCTTTTAGTAAGGCGTCTAAGGTAGGTCCTGGATGTCTCAGTAGCCATAGCATCAGCTCATGAGGTGCCTCTAGGATCAACTGTACTCTCTGCTTCTGGCTCTGCCAATGTCTGTGAGGTGCCATTAGAAACAACTGGAGCTCTCTGGTCCTCTGCTGCCATAGCCACAGCTTTAGCTTGACCCTCTCTATCTACCTGGTCAAGCCACTGTAGGTCCTCATCATCAAAGACAGGATCAGTAGACTCAGTGATCCAATCAGACTCTGGATCAACCTCCTCTAGAGTAATCGGAGAGGTGTCACTATCCAAAATCTCCCTGATCCTAATGCGCAGGTTGTAGTGCACAAAGACTAGACTATTCATTTTCTGCATAGACAACTTGTTACGCCTCTTCGAGTGGATGTGCTCGAACATGCTCCAGTTGCGCTCACATCCAGAAGCGCTACTTGGCTGGCTCAAAATGCGGATGGCGATTTGCTGAAGGTTTTTGGTTGAAGGCCCAAACATTTGCCACCATCTATCTGAATTTTGAAAAAAGGAAAACAAAAAAATATTAGTCTCATTTCAAAATTTGAACTTTAAGTTTAAAGCTAGAAATTTAGAAACTAGATTGTATAAGGCTTAAGCTGCAATCTTTACTTGACTGCAATTTTGTACGACCTTCTTTGCAAATTTGACTTGAAAAAATGGGCCTTGATGCATTATTATAGGCATCCATCTCAAGCAATATATTTGTGGGATTAGGGGACATCGTTGATATCACTGTGTATAGGCCACTAAGAACCTCCTCATCTGCCTTGAAATCATCATAGAAATGGTATGCCGGATTGAGGTAATAGGCTGCTGCATGGATGGGCTTATGAAGCTGATTTTGCCATCTCCTATCAATTATGTCCCAAATAGGGCCATAGTTTTCCTCAACTCCTACATATTTGGCCTTAATAGTCTCCTTGACCCTATCCATGCCCTGATAAATGTAGCCCATAGAGGGCTTCTCGCCATCAGCAACTCGTAGGAGGGCTACAAGGGGCTCAGTGATCTACAAAACAATTAAACAAAAAAACAATTTAGTGAATGATGAAACTTTGCAAAGTTGCACAATGAAAATAAAACAAAAATATGTATGAGACAAATTAATTTATAAAATTTTAAGACTTAAGCTTTTTAAATTTGAAATACTTCCACAATCTTCGAACATGGCTCCCAAAAATCATCATCATCATAAATGCATTTTGTTGCATCTATCCCTGCAGGGCTGCTTGCAAAGGAGGAGGAACTCCATTTTGGACCAACAAACATGCACCTCAACTCTAACTTTGAACTCAGCAAGGATTTTAGTGTGATAAAGTTAGAGGCAAATCTTGTGATACTAGGACGAGCCAACTCCTTTCCCTTCATGTATTTCCTCATAGTGCTGAGGACCAAGGCATGATTATAGATGAACTTACAAAGATTTTTGGCCTTGGTAACACATGATTTCACCCATACAAGCTTGCCAATATCTTCTAACATGAGGTCGATGCAATGGGCTGCACATGGAGTCCAAAAGAGTTTTTGGGTGTCTCTCTATCAATAGTTTTCCTGGAGCAATTTTAAATTAGTTAGTAAACAATGAAAATTTTTGATGTATTAAAAAACTTTTAATTTTCAAAATTTAATGAAAAACTAAAACAAATTTTTTAGAAGTAGAACTTAGAAAGTTAGAAGTTAAAATTTTACCTGCAGCAACATAATTAGCTGCATTATCTAGTCACCACTTGGACAACATTGTCTTCCCCCACCTCCCTTATGACCTCCTCAATAGTCTCACATAAGAATTTTGCATTTTTCACACATGAGGAAGCATCTATGGACCTCAAAAACATGATGGATCCTAAAAGTGAAAATTAAACAAAATAATTATCATTCAAGAATTCAATACTCAATAAAATAAAATTTTTGTTATTCAATAAAATATACATTAAATTTTAGACTTCAAGAAGTAGAGCATGATGAATTACCTCTGCTAGAAACAAGAAAATTTAGGAGGGTTCTGGACCTCCTATCTATCCATCCATCTGTCATGATGGTACACCCCTTTTGGCTCCAAATCTTTTTGTGGTCCTCCAACTCAAGTTTCATCTCCTCAACCAGATCTAGCAAGAGGGGGCCACTCAACTCATCTTCAGTGGGGGCTTTGAACCCCGCACCATAGATGGAAACTGCATCAATCATCCCCTACCAATAAGGAGTCCTATTACATTTATAAAAACATTTTAATTAGCATATTTCAATTTTTCAACATCAAGTTAAAAGTATAAAATTGAATATAAATTTTAAAACTTAAAACGTAAAATAATCAAATATAAATGAAGTTGAAAACTTGAAGTACTTGGCTGCTATAAATGGAATGTCGCAGAAAAACCAAAACTTGCAAATTGCTCTTACTCCAGCTTCATGTATCTCCCTATTCCAGCCCATGCTCTCAAGTGAGGGTTGTGCACCAGGAGTGGTATGTGGTACAAAAAAGTTGTCCAACTTACTAGATTTTCTGACTCTAGGACGAAGAATAGCAGCACTACTAGAAGGGGCAGCAGCAGTAGCATCACTAGAAGTGCAAGGAATAGATGTAGAAGAAGCACGAGCAACAGAAGCACTAGGACGATAGGGGGGACGGAAAGAACCTTCTCCAACATAGCCTACTGACTCAGAAACATTTGCAGATGAGTGTGGAAGGGAACTAGAACCAATCTGAGCTAACTCTTCTAATTGTTTTTTTTTTAATTCTTTTTCTTGTTCATATTTTTCCAAGGCTACATAACAAAAACGTTGAGCTTCAACAGTTGCAGCTCCACAAGGCTCAATATCATGACCACGTAAGCTAGCAATATGGTATTTTAATCTATTTATCCCCCCACTATTAATGTTTTTGCAAAATAGGCATTTTGTTTGAGTTCTCTTTCTACCCGGAAATTCTATGGTGAACTTCCAACACTCATCTTTTTTGTTGCCTTTAGAGAGCTTGGGTTTTTTACCTCCAGAAGCCATTATGACTTAATTAAGGAAAAAGGTAAAGGTTGCTACAATAAGACATTTTAGACCAAATATTACCATTTCAACATTGCATTTTATGAAGATCTAAAGTTATAAAAAAACTCATAAACAACCAAAAAAAATTCATGCAAAAAACCCATAAGCAAAGACAAAAAAGTCATCAAAATCTGAACAATCAAGTCTTACCTCTTTCAAATGCTTTGGGAAGTGTTGAGAAGAGCTCCTATAAACTCTTTGATGATCTAAATGCAAGCTCCAATGTCACAAATGCAAGCTTTTCTCCTTCTCCTTTCAGCTGGTTGCAAAACAAGAAAACTCTATTTTTCTTCTACCTCTCTCTCTCTTTCTTCTTTTCACTATAGACTGTTATGGGAGCCCTTTTAGGGTTATATGAGTGAGAAATGTGAAAAAAAAAACATTAAAAAAAGTTGCAAAAAAAATATATTTTAATGGTCGAATTTTCGCTTGCTGCGGCCGGGTCAGGCGAGTCACTCCTCATGAATCGCCACTCGTAGGTCATGAGTCATTGTGACTCGGCGATGTTAGCGCGGCTCGCTGACTCACGTGACTCGCCGCGAGTCACGTTACCCTTGGGACATAAACCCTCCAGCTTGTGGACAGGAACCCATTGTCAGTTGGAGATATCATGCAAGTGTTTCACATAGAGCTTCAGGTTCATATTTCTAGTATCCAATCTTGCTATAATTTACTGTATCTACGATTTGGGTTTCTTATTGTTGTGCTGAGGATTTAAATGCAATAATGTTTTAGAAATTATATATCTCTGTGGGGTATTTAGTATTCCTTCTGGATCATATGAAATCTATATTGCATAAAAAGCCATTGTCTGCATTTCCGTGTTATATTTTTCAAACATTTGGGGAAAATATCCAGTTTGGGATATTATAGAGGGCTATAAATAAAGATCAAAGGATGTCATTTAGGCATCATTCAAAACTCAATTTAGTTATTTTGTGAGCATGACAGCATAAGACCTTTGGCAATTGGGAGGATTTGAGAGCAAATATTGACAAACACCAAACATTTGAAGGATTTAAGTATCAGATCAGATCATAAGGAGGGCGAATTCAAAGGAAAAACTTGACACAACTCTGATTTTAAGCAAAAAAGTGTAAAACTCATAGCAATAGAGGCAAATTTCAGTAGGTGGGTGAAATTTCAAAGCAAGTTGAAGGCAAATTCTGACCTAGAAAGAGACAATTTATCTAGGTCTGTTAAAAAGAAATACAAAATTCTGAAACATTGGGGCCCAAGAAAAAAAATCAGACCATCAAGTCTAAAAGTATTGCTTATGTCAGTTGTAGATTTGAGGTAAGAGTAGCTCACAAACTTTTAAGGCAGAAATTAAAATAAACTCAGAAATTTTAATAATTGTAAGAAGGTGAAATGCATGAAATGGTAGCAAAAAACGTGGAGAGAATGAGGATCTTGAAAGTTAAAATTTGCAAAATTTTTATAACATTTTGACTCCTTTCAAGATCTCACATGCATGTTTTAATGATTATTTCCGTACAATGTACTTAATCTTTTAACAAAAGTGTTTTCCTTTTCTTTGGAAGAGGGATGCATGGAAACGATCATGGAAGAGGATAATTCAAGACTCAAGCTTGAAGGAAGAGTGATTCTCAAGTTTAAATATTTCAAGGAGTTGAATTGCTTCACAAGTGGAAACGATACACCAAGCGAAATCCAAGAATCAACATTAAGATGATTGTGACATCAAAATTGTCATGTAAGCATTTACAACACAAAGGATCAACAAGGAGTTTTAGAACAAAGGCAACATCAAGTGACTTATCAAGCAAAATAAGGAGATTAAGGCGAAAACTGTATTATAAATGTAAGTGCAGTAGAATTATGCAAGGGAATTCAACGATGATGATGTGCAATGTGAAGAAAAGTGATGAAGTCAATTTTAAGTTCAAAGAAAGTCAAGGATACAATGTTCTAATGACCATTTTGTAAACATTTTACAGCTAAACAATATTGAAGTAGGCATATATCTATCATTTAGAATATATATATATACACATATATATATACATATATATATATATATATATATATATATATATATATATATATATATATATATATATATATATATATATATATAGAATAGCATTTCTGCTGATGTGAAATCATCAACTAAGTCATAGCTAATGATTTTGACATACGGAGTGGGTTTAGAATAGTTTTTTTCTTGTAACCAGAATCTCAAAGGCATTGACCAATTTTAAAATATTAAGGTCAAGGAGCTGGCTTAAGTTCATTCAAGGACTTTACCAACCTACAAACCATATGTTCTCTCCCTAGAATTTGTAATTCTTGTGGTTGAGTTATGTAGATATGATAAGATAAATTAATTAATGTCCAACAAGAGACCACAAGGGTCTAAGGGACTGAAAGCACAACAAAGCAACAACAAGGAGGGGCACCAAATGGTGTCCATGGAAAGAACAAATATGAAAGAAAAATGCACAAGAAGGAAAGACTAAACACTCCTCACAGATGAGAAGTAGTCCAGAACCAAAGGAGACGGTCCGGGGTAAGGCTGTGCCCTGAATCGTCTCAAAGAGCCGTTGGAAGTAGGGAGATTCTGCGAAGGTTGCCCTCTGCGAGCTCACACAGATCTAGTGTGACCCAAAGGAGGGCCAAGCGACTGCTTCATCCTTTGGACAGGAGTCACAGGCATAAAGGAGGAGGTGATAAGATGATCTGAAGTCTGTCTTGACAGGAACTGAAGCTATGAAGTGTGATCCCAAAGCCGCGTGGCCTCTTGTAGATAAACTACAAGGCACTGTTGGTCAGTGTATCTGAAAAATTAAGAAGGGGACCTACAATCTCTGAACAAGCACTAGAATCTCCCCCTGATCTCGTAGCATATGGGACACCGGAAAATAAAATGGGTCTCAAATTCCGTCTCCCCAAGGGGGCAGAGGTGGCAGATCTTGTCCTCTCTATCAATCTGGTAGTCAGTCTGTAGACCTGCAATTCTCAAGTCAAGGACTTCTGACTTCCAGTTGATATTCCTTTCATCCAAGTTGAGCTGCAATGGAGATAACCAACCAAAGGATTACTTTTTTATGGCAGTAGAAAATCTCTCTTCACAGTCCACTCCTACTTGTGCATATTCTTTAGGAGCAAGATGAGTTTTATATTAATCTAAAGAACCATCTTATTTACATTTTATTTAAAATTGATTTGCAACTGATGGATTTCTTTCTCGAGGGAAAACATTGACAACACCCAAGTATTATTTTTGATCAAGGCATCATACTCTACCTAGAGGGTAGATTACCATTCAGAGTCCTCTTCTGTCTTCACAAGTGTATTACACCCATATATTTGAAAAATGGCAGAAGCTAGAGAAAAATTTGCATGCAGAGACATTGCACAAAATGCTTACATGAACATGTAGATTGACCTTCCATCTCCTTTCACAATTCATCCTTCTGGACATCCTTCATCATGCTATTGTACCTCTTTGGTCTTGTTTGTAGTCAATCTAAGCTTTCTAGTCCACTGATTAATTGCATGTAAGTAAATTTTGATGTATTTTAAGCCACTTGAGACGGTTTACTGTAATTTTACTTCCAATTATTTTGTAGTTTAATTCAGTTATGTAACTTTCTGTTACTCTTATAACATGTTTATGTTTTAACTGTGGAACAATGTTTGATTTAAATTTATGTTCCTGTGTTATTAATACAGGTATATGATTTAATTCTGGAGCAATGCTTGATAAGAGTTCTTATTTGGAAGGAGATATGCGTGAAAGGCTGATTGAATGTTTTATGTTACATTTGCAGCTTCGAGTGGAGGATGTTCAACTTCGATGTATAAAATGGAACAAACTATTAGATCCTCACAAGAAAGGGCAGTGGTGGCTTTCTGGAGACACGGAGACAGTGGGAAAAGACTGTAAGGTTGGGATTGCTGATGTGATTGATGCAGAAGTTGCAGAAGCACAGAAGATGCTACATCTAGCATCTTCTCAAAGGATGAATACAGAAGCTCGCCGAGCCATTTTTTGTATTATCATGAGCGGAGAAGATTACCTAGATGCCTTTGAAAAGATCCTTAGATTAAATTTACCTGGAAAACAGGTAAGCATTACTTGCATCTTTTTCTTTTTCTAAAATACACTGAGCCATTTTATCTTTCACATGCAATGAAATGCTCTATTTCTACAGTTAACTATTTTCAATAATCAAATACATGTGGATAAAAAAGTTGTTATATGAAGTCCGTCAATGTTTAGAACAGTTAAAGACATCATCTCAAATAGGAAGATAAATCCTTAGCTAAGTAATACTAAACTTCTCACACACACACACAAACACAACAAAGACTGATTATACTACATGTTTTTGGCATTTGAGCTAATGATGGGATTTATGGTTTTGTTACAATGCTTATAAACGTAAAAAGTTAAGATTCTTCAAATGTGTAACTGGGATGTGTAGAAGGAAAAGCTATATGCAGATGCTAATCCATCTACATAAGATCATTAAGTAAAACAATTATAATATAATGTATCATATGGGAAAGCAAGGCAAGGAAATCACACATGATGCATATATGCTGCAATGGTAACTGTTATATTCCCATAAAATTGAGCACAAGAGTGACCACATATATACAATCTTCTCTACAGTATGCAATTTATCACACATATTCTTTATGATCTGATAACTAAATGCTAGGAACAATGCACATTATATAGAGAGCATAGTAGTGTAAGAGGTACAGGAACAATGGTTGAAAGTTTGGAACAACCTGACACAAGAAAAATTGAACCATTCCCAGCTTATACAAGCCATCACATAGGCATGGTAGTCCTCATGATTATATAACAAAACGTAGCTGCAAAGCACTTCTATTTCTTTGTTATCAAAATCATGTAAAATTTTGTGTACATGCACATGGTGTAATGGTATGCCTATTGGGTGTTGAGTGATGGGTAACAAGTTTGAGTCCTGCAGTAGACATTTTGTGTTGCTTAAAGTTTATCTTTGGTAGACAACGTGTTTCAATATATTGCGATGAGGACCCCTGGTTTACGGCCTCACTGGCTGGGCTTGGTTAGTGTATCACAAAAATTTTATGTACAGTTTCTGAACCTACTTTTATCCTTGCTAACAAGAGAAGTCAGCATCCTTGATAACTAGAATGGGTAGAGTTATATATGTCCAAATTCCTTTTTTGATACAACACTTTTATGGGGAAGCTATATCTTCTGTAGATTGCCTTGCCAACTTTGCCTTTGGGACAGTGTCAATCAGATCATAGAGGAATGACAAGATCTAGGTTCACATTTGAATCTTGTACTGTAGTCCACCATACTTGTTATTAACATGCTCAACAAGGGCATAACATGAACATATTTCATTTTGGGGCTGGGAGGATCTTGGATAATAATGGAAGGTGATATTAACATGTACCAACTAGCAATGTGTAGTAATGATTTCCGACTTTCCATAATGTTGTAATATAAATACTGAGGCTTTATCTTGATGAAAGTGGTTTCCAATGAATTCTTCTGCTTCCATCTACTGTTGGAACCATGGATACATCTGTAAGGCTGACTGGTGAAGATTACAAGATGGCTTTCTTGGGGGTTGCCTCAGAGCTGAGGCTAAAAGTTTTATTTAAAATATAGTCTAGCTTGCTCTTATGAGTTCAATGAACATTGAGGGATGAATTCATAGTCAGGAAGCATTGTTGTTATTGTGAACACTGACTTCTCTTCCATGTTTGTGGTGGTACTGTTCAATTTGGGTGAAGAGAGATGTTTTGGACATTGGCAAGAATACTAATTAGAAATCATTTATTCAGAGGTATAAAAGACATTTTGTTGATAGTAGCTCCCCATCTTGGTTTCCTTGTAAGTTGGTGGTTCCTCTACATGGCTCCTCACCCATGGCTTGGAGTCCATTTATCTTCATTAGCAACCCTTCAGTGGACATTTGAATGCATTGAAAGGCTAAAAGGGCTTTGGATTTCTTTCACATGTCATGGTTGTGAGTGAGGAACTAGTGATCGAATGAATGACCTCTGTGCTTATTGACAACTTGGTAGAAGGATGAATGGAGCACTTGTTTAGTAAATATAGTTGGAGATATGTAGATACGAGTTTCGTTTAGATCTCTGCATGTAGCTTGGCATTTTTGCTTAATGACTAGTACTTGAGGGCCAAATATGTCAATTTCTAGTGTTCTGCTGGACTCAAGGGAAAATAACTGGTTAGCATTTAATGCTTGTAGCTAGTACGTGAATTAAGGTATTGTTGGCATAATCCTAGTCGATTTTGAATTAATTTGAACCACTCTTTGTACTTGGAACAACTCTTATTTGCAACCATTAGTTAGATTAGCCAGGGTAGAGAGAGACTTGGAGAACTTGTTGCTGTAGCTAGTACATGAATTAAGGTATTGTTGGCATAATCCCAGTCGACCTTGAATTAATTTGAACCACTCTTTGCACTAGGAACAACTATAAAAGGCAAGGCCTTATTATTTGTAACCATTAGTTAGATTAGCTAGGGTAGAGAGAGACTTGGAGAACTTGTTGCTATAATACTTCCAAAGTAATTTCAAATTCATTGTTGCTATAATACTAGCATGGTTGTGAGTGAGGAACTAGTGATCAAATGAATGACCCCTGTGCTTACTGACAACTTGGTAGAAGGATGAATAGAGCACTGGTATAGTAAATATAACTGGAGATATGTAGATACAAGTTTCTTGTAGATCTCTGCATGTAGCTAGGCATTTTCGCTTAATGTCTAGTACTTGAGGGCCAAATATGTGAATTTCTAGTGGTCTGCAGGACTCAAGGGAAAATAACTTGTTAGCATTTAATGCTTGTAGCTAGTATGTGAATTAGGGTTTTGTTGGCATAATCCTAGTTTTTCTTGCATCAATTTGAGCCACTCTTTGTACTAAGAACAAATATGAAAGGCAAGGCCTTCTTATTTGTAAACCATTAGTTAGATTAGTTAGGTTAGAGAGAGACTTGGAGAACTTGTTGCTGTAATACTACCAAAGTAATTTCAAATTCATTGTTGTAACCGTGGTGGATTACTTGTGTTATTTTGGAGTATTGCATGGTTTCTACATTTCCCAACTTAGAGGAGGATTTATTTATGATGAATAGTAGAATTAGTTCAGTAGATAAATGGAAGATATTGTCATTGGTGAATCCTGGTGAAACTAGTGTTCATATCTTTTGGCACTTGTTGATTGCAAGTAGCAGTGTAGGGTTGATCTGAACTTATTTCCATACTCCAGTATTTGAATGATTGTTAGCAGTATGAAAATCATCCACACTCCTTAGAAGATTGCACCCTCCTATGTGCAGATGTTTGACGAAACTAGGATTGGTTTTATTCAACCGTGACATCAATAATTTCTTGAATTGCTAGATAATAGATTCCTAAATGCAACTTCTTTTGAACTTTGTTTCTGTAGAAGTAGTTGAAGAGCCAGCAATGGAAAATCATTTGCATTTGCAAAGTTGATTGATTGCCCATTGAAAGAATAGTGTAAGCCCATGTGTGGTTACTAGCAAACTCCATATAAAATGAGTTGTGTCCAACAAGTCGCAAGTATGCAATAGAAACCTTGGACTCTGATCATTTTGCAGTCTTAATGTATGTGGTGTCTTTGTTCAAGAGAGGAATTAGATTTTTGGTGTTTCATCCTGCATGTTGGAGTGGTCATGAAACTCTAATCAACACGTCCAGATCTTTCATCCATACTAGAGGTCTCCTCAAATAATATCTAGGCTAAAACAATTTTACTTACCTGACCAAAAACGGTTACAAATGTTGTGATGGGTGTCTACAGACCATGCTCATACAAACATTATGATTACGGAAAGTTAAGGGATGTGGAAGAGCTTGACTGTTCAAATTCCTTACTTTCCTATATTACCCTGAAGTGAAAAAATGATGTGGATGATCTATCCTTGCGGACACAATAGTAGTTTATAAATAAAACATATTTTTATGTACAGTTGATCTAGTATACTTTGAATCAATATTCCTAAAATTTTTATTTAATATGAAGGTCCATGAACGCACTGAGGCAGATAAACCAGAAAACAAGATGCCATGTAATGCTAAATTAGAAAAACACTTGAAGTTGAGGTTCATTAAGGCTGGACTATCAACAACCCTGCAAGTGCAACTACTTTCCCAGATGCTTTTTTTTTTCCTTGGATATATATGTGTTGTCCTTGTCAATATATTGTATTATTTTGAAAATTAAATATATGCATTTAACCCCAAAGTATCATGGTACACTAATACTTCTTAACTTCTTCATGACAAGCCTGATGTTTGAATATGGGTTTAACCTTGTAAGGGAACATATTATTTGAATGCATCATGGAATGCATAGTCTCATGTTATTGTGGATCTAATGTGGCTGCAGGATAGGGAGATTGTACGGGTTCTTGTAGATTGCTGCTTGCAAGAAAAGGTCTTCAATAAGTATTACTCTCTTCTTGCAGCTAAGATGTGTCACCATGATAAGAATCATAAGTTCTCATTGCAGGTAGGTGTGATAGCACATCAGGTTATTCTCTTTTGTAACTGTTGAAATATTAATGTTCCATTGGCTCAGGCAAAATATTATTAGACAGAGCTGTGTGTACACAATGTTTCAATTGTAATGGTTGCATGACATACAAATCATTTCAAAATGCGTATGTTAATTGATTTTTGGAGGAGGAACTAAAGCCTTCAATATCTGTCTTGTAGTATTGCTTGTGGGACCAGTTTAAGCAGCTTGATTCAATGGACTTGCGAAGATTGGCCAATCTTGCTCGGTTCCTTGCTGATCTGATTGGATCATTTTCACTCTCTCTCTCTGTTCTTAAAGCAATTGATTTTACTGATTGTGCAATGTTGACTTCTAAAGTTATTGTGCACTTCCGCATATTTTTTGAGAGCTTATTCACAGAGTATTCAGAGAATGTTATTTGGAATATTTTCACTCGCATTGCCAGTTTTCCTGAGCTTGAGAACTTACGAAATGGGCTGGAACTATTCATCTATCAACATGTAAATAAAAATGCTCTCACAGGGGAACAGCTTAGTCCTCCTGAAAGTGGTTCATCGATTGTTAGTAAATGTAAGGTGGCTAAAAAGGCCCTTACTAATGTAGCTGGCATCCTTTTGTAATCCTGATATATATGGATAATAGGCTCACTTGGAAATTTATCATATGTATTGAGAGACCTTGCCACATTAGTTGTTATTTTAGAAATAGAATATTTATGTAGAAGTTATTTGCTTAGTTTTGCATCATTTCCTCTAGAAATTTTTTTTTTCACAGCTTTACAACATGTTAATAGCTCGATTCAACAAACGCATATATGCACGTGCATATATATATTTCATAGACTTTATTGATATGCTTTTCTAAGGTATCGATTTTCAGCTGATGCCTTCTCTATATCTTTTCAAGAGCAAACCTTGTGTTTGCCAAATCTCATTCACATGATACTATGGGTGTTTGCAACAGATTCTATAAATGGATGCTTCCAAATCAAATCAAGATGAAAATTTTGCAGTATTTCCCATTGTTACAACTTTCTTTGGGAATTTCTGATCACAAGCCTCATCCTTAGCTTGTCCAAAATCATTGTCATTTCTCTAGGGTGGGGACCATGTACTTGCTTAGCTTATTCTGTTAACGAACACTACCTAATTTTTAAGGAGTCTTGTGTGAACAAGAATATTTTATTTTATTTGCTTATTTGAACTTATATTTTATTTTTTGAATTGTATATTTATTTTTAAAATCATTTTCTCTTGCATCAAAGTGTTTACTAATGAAAAACAAATGGTAAAGATGATTTTTTTTGTAGAGCCACGTGAAATTTTGTCAATATTGAGTTGATTATTCCAACCCCTCCTTTTCTCGTGCCTTGTTTTTAATTTATTAAAAGGAATTGCTCCATTAGAATAGGGAACTCTTCCAAACTTCCTTCTACTGAGATCAATTTTTTTGTATGGAAACACTTTGACTATTCAAATAGCTAAACACACTAATTTATTTAAGCAGTGACATGCAAACATGGAGTTACTACTAGAATGTATAAAATCCAAGTCACTTTTAAATACATATCCTCTAAAATGTAATTAGTATTTTTTTAATACCATGGAACACATTATAGTAGACTCTAACACTTGTATGCTTTTTAAGAATTATTAGTTTATTAAATTATGAAATAATATGCCTTCTAATTCTTGATTGTTGCACCCACAAAGGTTTGGATTCCCAGAGGTATGATATAAGAGATGAGTTAAAAGTTGTATCCTTAGCAAAATTCATGTAATGGTTTACCCTTTGTCCTTTGGTCTTAGCCTAAGAGGTGTGGATAGAGATATGTGTTCTTGTCTCATATATCAAAGCAATCTCGTAAATGATTCACAAAACTCCATTATAATAGTTGGTTTCTCTATCATTAAGTAATTTCTATTTGTTGAAGATTGCAATTTTCTAATAGTATATTTGTGATTTATGATGAATTTTGAACCTGTTGGAAACCTAAATGACCCAATCACAAGTCTAGATCTACACATTGATTGAACAAAAAACCATTAGAGATTAAAATCATGCAATGCATGACATAATAAACAAAGCTATTGTAACATCTGGTTTTCTCAAGTCAAAATTAACATCTAACATACTCAAAGAATACAATTATTGTTTCGTTTCATAGGAAGACAATTATATCATTCATGTTCATGTGAATAAGATTTACTGTTAAAATCAGTTAGACAAAATTTCTTAATTAAAAACTTGAAATACCACCAAATGAGTTTACTACAGAAATTGAAAACCACATACTTTAAAAAACTGAGATCGAAATCAAATTAGGGATGCTTTTGCAACCACTTGGGTTAGTCCACAAATACACTATAACAACTTCACATGATGACTATTATCTAAAAACCGCTATCTCAAAATCAAATAATGATTACAATTAAATACCACTATATTTAAAAATGAGGGCATCACATACCACTATATCAATTAGGGCATCGTTTACCATTGGTTCATTTAGGGCTTTTGATACTGCTATATCACTTAAGGCTTCTAATACTATTGATTCAAATAGGGCTTTCGATAGCATTGATTCAATGAGGCTTCTGCTAATATGGATTTAATATGGCTTCCGCTACCATGGATTCAATAGGGCTTCTGATACCATTGATTCAAATAGGGCTTCTGAGCCCACTGTATCACTTACAGCTCCAGTCATCACTCAATCAATTAGGGCTTCAGATTTCTATCCTTTTGATTGCTTAGCCGTAACAATAACTCAAGATTAGAAATATACTTATATTCGATATATATATATAACAATCCACAAATCTATCTCTTGTATCTAGGTGTAAAATAACGGTAACAATGAAATAACTCAATTTAATCTTACCTCCTCATAAATAAAAGTGATAATACATGTTTTCGATAAACAATTGATTGCATAGCTT
Source organism: Cupressus sempervirens (assembly GCA_028749045.1). Classification (NCBI taxonomy): domain Eukaryota; kingdom Viridiplantae; phylum Streptophyta; class Pinopsida; order Cupressales; family Cupressaceae; genus Cupressus; species Cupressus sempervirens. Next base: position 390,245,441 of record CM053786.1, read on the forward strand.
ATTTCTATTTGACACATGACTAACATCTTGGAGAGGGGTGAAAACATTGCTAGGGGCTTAACCACCCAACCCCAGACCACAACTTATCCCCACATGATCTCTAACGAGAAAGGCCCTCCCTACTCGGAACAGACAGGGGTCATCTTGCCATCCACTAGGCATCTTGGTATTTAACTCACCATATGACTTGGCAGTAGGAGATCACAATAACAGAAATGTACATGAGCCATTACTTATTTCATATTAAAAATCATAAATGTTGTTATTTCATATCTGATACTATTTTATATTATTACAGATTCCTCTCTTTCACTTCACCACCCTTTTTCTTGGCTACACAACTGAGTGAGTTTTAGGTGTTAGCAATTCTCAGAACAACCAGTTCTATCAAATTATACATGCATCCAGCATTTCACAATCTGTGATTACATAATTATGCTCTTTAAAGATTTCAAAATTGAATGTTTAATTAATAAAATTAATCATAACTGAACTCTTTTCCGCATTCTTGCAGATTAACTCCACCTCTTCATTTCACGGCTTCTCTACCGGTGAATTCCTCGGTGTTAATAGTATTTTGAATTTGTTCGAAAATTGTGATAGCATGTTGATTCACTTAATCAATCAGGTTTTTAAACACTACTATTTGAATTCATTAGGAAACCAACAACTAGTGTGTATATATATATGCCTAGCCGGCTAAGGATGATTATCTAATTATAAAAGAAAAGAGTTGGAACATATTTGATTCATTCTTTGGCCCCTCATTATGTACTGAATGAAAATAGATATTATACTCAGTGAAAAATAAATCAGGAATTGCAATACTTTACCTAATATTGGAAATTATTTAAACAACCCTACATAACATGACAATAACAAAAATTGATGCACTCGTATGTAACAAACATGGGACGATAAAAATTAATATTGTATTGTCATGAACTATCATTACATCAATCGAAGAGCATTGATGCATACACTTGAAGAAGGCAACAATTCATCATTTTAAAACACACACATACACTAAGTAATACTTACACTTCAACATTGGTAATGGCACTCCTTTCATAATTGCCACCCAAGGAGAAGAACAATTACTTAACCAAATGATGAGTTACATGTATGAGGTGCAAATTGTAAAAAACATGTTGGTTCAATACAATCCCTCATTATATATTAAAGACAAAGTCTTACAATAATTCAAAGGCAGGCATAGAGTTCATTTTCACCTCTGTGAGATATAATGGATGTAAATAAATTTGAGCTAAGATAATTGTTTATGCATGATTGATACACTATCATGGCTAAGAAACATCGACAATATTTTTGGCAAATTCCATGTTTTTAAATCTATTTAATATTCCTTGAATTCGGTCTGAAAATAAAAAGACATCAACATTATAGGTTTTATGCAATGTGGACACAAGGATACAACTAATGTGATATACGAAAAGAATGAATGAAAAAAAGTCTTTGATATATTTCTAGTTTACGGATACTCCATTAACCAGACGAACTTAACAAGAAAGCACAAAATGATCATACGTTGAATCTACATCAATCTTACGTGACACTTCGAATATGTTTGGGATGCTTTGAAAATAAGAGTTCAGACTCCAATACTGGTTCAAATTTTCCCACAGGCAAGAAATGTGAAGGAGAGAAATGAAGGCAATAATCTTAGTTGGAATCACTTGCAAACGAAATTAATCTCAGACTGGTCTAATCTCAGTTATGTGAGAGTCACCGATAGTAGAAGATAAAGATGGAGAGTAAAAGGTCTAAAAGATAGATAGCCGATACAATCATAAGACTCTAATATAAAAGAATAACTTGGCTCATTGGCTTCCAATAGTTATAAAGAATCCATTCGATTTCCCCAAGATGACCATTCGAATACCTCAAAAATTCAAATTAAAAGATATAAAAAAAAGGTTGGATAATTGTTAAAATATTAATTGATTAATCATTCCAAATATTAATTGTTTAAAAGTAAGAAATTATAGTTCGAATATTATAATTCCAAGCATTATTATATTTTGAACATTATTATAATCACTTATTTAAATTATCAAATTATAATGTTGTTAAATCATTTTTATATTTAATTGCACGAATATAAATTATTATCAAAATAATATGATGAAAGATAAATTAAAATCCTTTGAGATATGTTTTATATTTTAACTCAATTATTTTAATTAACTTAATTATTAAATAACTCATGTGGGTCCCGTAGATGTACCCTGTTTCAAGTTGCTAGATCATATACCCATCTGCCCAGTGATGGTGACATTCCTGCCTAATTCTTTTCTGACAAAGCTTCCACCCCCATCGACATGTTTCCTACAATAAAATTCCCCGTAGTTAAATTATATTATCATAACACATTATTTAATCTTAATTAATCATAACGGTTAACCATCTTCTTAATTCCATGAGTTCATGATTAACGATCAACTAACATGTCATCTTTACTTGAAATCATAATGACTATCTTACCATTTCACTAGATAATAACAAATTAAACTGCCAACTAACTTCATGCGAACCTCAACAACTATATTTCAAGTTAGGTAAAAAATTGGGATGTAACAGCTATGCCATCACATTCACAATATATTTGGTTCTATTGTTCTCCTATCCTTAAGGGTTTTCTAGAAATGATTTTTGTTTTCAATTATGGTGTAGATGCAGGATTTAAGATTTTTTTAGTGGTGAATGTCTCACGTCAAAGGTCATGGATTTGACAAATAAAACCAACATATGGTGCTAGTTGTGCTGTTAGAGTTTTACAATTATTGGGTTGAATAACCAGACCAATCGCCTATTGGTTTATACATATTGGGTTGAACTCCTAGTTTTGTTGCCAACGGGCTATTTTCTTGGACATGGTTAATTCAAAAAATTTGCCTAGATTTCTCATCGTCTTAGTGGACTACTCTAATATGCCCTCTATAGAACAAATAAATTTTGGAGGAGACAACATATTAACTTGTTAGTTTCTCAACATGTGTCAAATCACAATCATTTCACTTACCCTTTTAACCATAGCAATATATTGGATGACCAATAATTTCCTCAAAATTTACAGAAGACATGTTATGATTATGTAGGCTTTGCCAAATATTTGTATAGCATATAATATTCCCATTTAACTTGCCAAAAATGGTCAAGGATTTGTATAAATACATTCATAAATCAATATTCAGTGCATTGGCGAGTCACAATAAATGTAAGTGAGTTCATTCTTTAGGAAATTTGAGTGGGGACCCTTTACTAGTAACTTAGTAGTCAGTGGTCACCCTTGAGACCTCATACATCATTCTAGATTTTATATTGGTTGTTGTAGGGGCAAAGAATCATATTGTTATTAGATGTAGTCTATATTATATTGTCACTTATTCAACAAGTTAATTTTTTATATGTAGTTTATACTATATTGTCACTTATACTATATAGAATTGAGAATGATCATCTCCCAATTGGCCTCCACCCCTTCCTTTGCAATCATGGTGAATGGGACCCCCTATGACTTCTTCAAATCCTCTAGGGGTCTTTGTGAGGGTGATCCTCTATCACCGATCCTCTTCATCATCCTGGCTGAAGGTTTGGGCAAGCTCATCCATTCTAAAAGGAGCAAAGGGGAGTTGGTGGGTCTGAAACTTTCTTTTGGCCCCTTGGTTTTCACTCACTAGAAATTTGTGGATGACACCATTTTGGGAGGGGAGGCCTTAGTGAGAGAAGCTAGGTCTGTGAAATGCATCCTCAATACTTACTCCAAGGCCTTTGGGTAGCTCATCAACTAGGACAAGAGTTTGGTGTTCTTCTTCAATACCCCTTTTGATAGACAAAAAAAAATTGCTGGTATTTTTCATTGTTCTATTGGGGCCCTCACTTCCATCTATTTAGGCCTCCCCTTGGGGATTAAACCTGCTGACAGCTTCTGGGGCAGTCTAATTGATAGATTCAATAGAAAGCTAGCAGGATGGAAAGGGATCACTCTGAGTTATGCTGGCAAAGTATTGTTGATCAAGTCCACTTTGCAGAACTTACCCACTTGTGCTCTCAACCTCTTCTCTATCCCTTCTAAGATTGCTGATCATTTGGAAGCTATTTAGAGAAATTTCATGTGGTCAGGCACTAATAAGAACAAGAAATACCCTCTGGTGGCATGGGACGACATTTGCAAATCTAAGAAGAAAGGGGATCTGGGGATTAGGAAGCTGAAACAATTCAACTGTGCTCTTCAAGCAAAATAGATAGTGAGACTCTTTAATACCAATAGTGAATGGAGAGATATTTTGAAGTTAAAATATGCTACCAATCTCAATCTTAAACAGTTCATTAGTAGGGATCCTAACCCTAGAGGATCTAATATCTAGAATGGCCTCCTAAGGAAAAAGAGCTTAGCCTTTGAGAAAGAAAAATTGCAACTGGGGTGAGGATATTAATTTCTTACATGATGACTGGCTTAACCTCTTTGGGATATTGAGCCTTTCAATAGATGGGCTAATGCTTGTATTGAAAGATTTGGGAGTAGGGTTAGTGACTATAGGTCTCATAATGATTGGATTGATTTGATTGAGATATCCCAAGACCTTAAGCCACTGATGGACATGGTCAGGCATATTCCTTTGTCACATAACAACAATTCCATTATCTAGGGGGAGACTATGAATGACACATATAGTGGTCTTAGGCTATGAGACTTTGTAAAACCTTGGCCTAGCTCCAATGTAGGCCAAAGCTTGCTACCTGGGGCTAATCCCAAAAATTAACATTTTCTTCTAGATTATGCTCCAAAATCGTATCCTTATGGTGGACAACATCACCAAGAGGGGAAATTTGATGCCCAACAGATGCATTTTATGCAAAAATCACTATGAGAGCATTGAGCATATGTTTATCCACTGTCCTTATATCAGAACCATCTGGTCTCTTTTTCTATCTTTTTTCAACATGTCCTAGTGTTTCCCTTCCAACATTTTGGGGCTCTTTGAACAATGGCACCTTGGGATTTTGGGGAGTGACACAATGGCTTCATGGAACTGGACCTTATCCCATGTGTGCTAGGGGGTTTGGAAAGAGAAAAACAACATAATTTTTAGGAACAAGGAGACTAAGGTAGACATTTTTTTTCACAAATGTCTTAATGCCTTGATGGAAAACTACACCAAAATCAAGGGCCCAATCTCCCCTCTTGGTACTAAGGGCAGGGATAATAACAAGAGGGATAGATGCAGATGGTCTCTTCCGCCTAAGGGATGACATAAGGCTAATTTTGATGGGGTGGCCAAAGGCAACCCAGGAAAGGTTGGGGTGGGAGGCATCATCAGAAATGATTTTGGTATAGGGATTGTTGTGATTGCCCCCTTGGAATACAAACTAATCATTATGCTGAGGCTATAGCGGCTCACCAGAATATTAAACTGGCAAGAGAAATGGGAGTAAATTTCTTTGGCTGGAAGGAGATTCAATTTTTTTTTTATTGATTGTCTAAATGAGAAGAATAAGCCAACTTCGATGACTGTGGATATCATTAATGACTGCATCCAACATCTCAAGACCTATGTGGCACATGAGTACTAGGAAGCTAATCAAGTAACGAACATGCTGGCTAATTGGGCAGTTAAGTACAATGAAGTGGCTAAGTGGACATATGACTATAATATCCCATCAGAAATTAATGAGTTAATTGAAAAGGAAAGGATCCCGGGAAGATTGGGTATCATAAAAAGCTCATCATGATTGTTAACAAGTTATGAGAAGTAGTCTAAAATACGATGTATAGATTTATTATGATTGTTAGTGTGTTATGGGGAATGTGCAGAATTGTGATGTGGAAGTACAATAGCACTTGTACTTTGCACATCAACAATTTATATCAACTTATTTCAAGTACCGATTTTGGGCAAAAAATTCACAAGGAAGAAATAAGGTCCAAGAAAATGAGGAGCACCAAAGTTTTTCCGATTGGTTGTATAAATTGTAGTTTCTAGAATTGCCATCCATAGCCTTAGAATAGTAGGGTAGGGCCTAACGAAAATTTCTTTTGGTTAGGTCATGTTCGTGCTAGAGATTTTACCAAGCATAAGGTGAGGTTCATAGAACCCTATTGAGTATAAGGGCCCGACCACCTTCACGTATGGTAATGTCTTATATGCTAATGCCAAGTTCATAGAGTATTATAGAGATAGATGTGCCTACTATTCTATGGCCCCTATGCTGAACCAACTAAACGCCTTTAAAATAGTAGGGCTGAATATGCTACTAGCTATGGGTCTGTAGATAAGGATGCTACTAGGCGAAGGTATGTGTCTTGATCTGCTACTAGAACTAAGTGAAGGCATGCTACTGCTAGTAGGTGTACTAGTGAAAGCATTGGTTCAACCACTTGGTAAACTGAATAAATAACTAAGACTAGTAGTAGCTATGGAATTGGAGTTACAGAGCTTGCACAAAGGAAGATAACATGGTGGGGGAAAGATACAAGAGGGAAGCAGAGGGCGAAGCCAAGAAGTGGCAAGGCGCTCCAAAGTGTGGAACATTCTAAAAAAGGGGAAATCATGAATTTCATTGAAAGACCCCATGGGTGGAAACCCTTCGTTACCAAGAGCTTGGTTAAGAGCTGGAATGAGGGAATCCTTAAAATTGATGGGGTGGATTTCACGGTGATGGAGGATGTCACATCTATTGTTACTGGCATTCCCATCATGGGAAATAAATTCTACAGAGACTGGAAAATCTCAGGGTAAGCGTTGATGGAATTCATAAAGGATCAAGAGGGAAAAAAGGCACTAGTGAAGAAAGGAACACATTATCTCCCAAGCTCCATAAAGCCATTGTGGAGGTTCATGCTGCAAGTCATCATCAAATATATCTCCTTCAATACCAGATTTGACCGCCTTTACATCCACCACTTTGTGTTACTTAACCACTTCAGGTATGGGGCAAAAATTTATGTTCCCTTCTACCTATACTCTTTTATGAATGAGAAAATTAATGATTTTCAAGAGAAGCATATTAGGAATCCAGTGCTCCATGAGGGGCTTTTACTATTAATCTATGATATCTATAAGGTTGGGGCAATAGGGAAACAAATTAAGTATAGGAAGGAGGGCAAGAAGGGAAGAGGGGACTCCGAAGAATCGGAAGAGGAATATTTTCCTTCTAATACTAAGGATAGCCTTGAGATGCTTATGGACTTGGATGGAGAAGACTCTGCTTAGTGGGGCTCTAAATTTTTTTTTCATCAAAACAAAAAGGAAGGAGAAAAACTCTTCTCAAACCCAAGCAAGGCCTTTACACCTCCTCAAATAGGGACTATAATGAAGGGGTTGAAGGAATGGACACAGGGGAAGAAAGTGTAGAAGGAGAGGATGATCTTAGAGAAGGGGAAGACAAGGAGAGGAAGAGGGGCAAGAGAAACATCATCATCAAAATTTTGACTAACAAAGAGGAAAAGGTCATGACTTCCTGGAGCCAAAAAAGGAAACCCTCTGAGGCCAAGGAGGATAAATAGGAGGTGGAGAAGGAGGGAGTGGAAGGGGACCTCAATTAGAGTGGTGGAACTTTGACACAACTTCTACTAGAATGGGGATCAATAATGAGTTGATCAAAACTCTTGTCAAAGAGAATGAGGAGGGTAAAATAAAAATGGAAGAGTTGATAGACCCAGCCCTGGTGATCTTTAGTGACACCACAAATGAAAATACGGATATGGATGTCCTCAACCATGCCAAAAATAGCCTGATGGACAACTTCCACACCACCAAGTGGATTTTTCACGAAATCCAAAATCTTAAATACAGGGTGAGTAGTTTAGAAATGGAGAACTTGAGCTTAAAGAACATGACAATGGAGGATGAGCAGAGCATGGAAAACATAGTGGAAGAGGTCAAGAATAGGGTCCAAACAATGGAGAGCTCAATGCAGATTATAGTGGAACAAAGCTACAATATTCTCAAAGAGGCCAATGAGAATATTAAGTTTTTCATTAACAATATGGAGGAGCAAAGAATTAGTAAGGAGGACGACCCTACCCCCATAGTGCCAAAGATAGGAGCCCTAAGGATAGCTCGAGGAAGTGCACCAGATCTAGCATGAGGAAGAAGGACACCTTAGAACCTGACCAGGAACCGTCATACTTGAAGGAGGTGACTGGTAGATTGATGGAGCTAGAAATAAGTGTAGCAAAAATACTGAGAGATATCTCCTGAGAGCCTTGTCTTGTTTTGGCTTGACTCCCTAGCTTTTTACTGGTTTTATCTTTTAGTTTTGGGGAGTTGTTTCAATTGTTTGCTTTTAGTTTCTTTTGATACTTCAAGCAGTCTTCTTTGTCCATTCTATGTATTCTAAGGGTTTTAGGGCCCAGTTAAATCCTGTTTTCCTTGATAAAAACCAAGTTGATTTTTTTTGGCAACCTTTATTCGTGTGGAGATGTCAAATAGGAAGAAGGATAGGACCTCTAGATGTGGGGAAAGCTAAGAGAGGCCAAGAAAAATAAAAACCTTATTATTGTACTTTGGTGGTGGGAAAGAGTGTGCTAAAAACTAGAAAATATAACATGGCATATTGAAGAAGGCACAACATCACAAGTTCAACTACATTTATAAGATTCACAACTCAAACCTATATTTTATCTAGGATCGATCATGTAAGTTTTTTGTAATGCCCCGCTCGGGAACCCAAGAGAAATAAACCTAACATGTTACAATGTTTACTGAACTATTTTTTATTTTTAAAAAGTTTAAACAACATCAAGATAACATTAATGCAGAAGCAATAAGAACATACACATCAAATACACATTTGCAATTATAGATATAGTTTCAATTCCTCAAGGGCTCCTTTACGTTGAATCACATTTAATAATTTTAAATTAATTAGTTTAAGTTTCAAGTACAATGTCTCATGAACATAAAGAAATAAAAAATACATAATCGCATAAGCAAATACATAAGTATACTAATACAATGAATGTACGCCACTAAATAACATCCACTGCACATGTCACAGGGTATGTGAAAATATATACAATACATCAGAATACATGATAACATATATACATCATCTGAAAAGAAGTCTCCGAGATAAGAAATAAGAATGATAAAGGTACATATTCTACAACGAACATCCAACAACTGGCAATGTAAGGGGGACCCAAATGGTAAGAAGACACTACCTCCCGATCGCGTGGTTACCTAGTCAGACTTCGACTCCCACCATGCAGGGAAGATAATGAACGATCCACATACGGCTATCAAACATAAAACATTCCTAGGCATGGAATACCTACTAGCCAAAACTATCTCAAAGGTAACACATGCTACTAAAGAAGATAAGATAATCCAAAAGGAAAGAACACTCAATCCAATATCGACTCCACATAACCAACATCAAACACGAACCAAGTATAAATCAAATACTAAGATCATAGGATTAAGTCAACGAAAGATAATCACCTCAAGTCAAAAACCACATGTCAAAAGTACATCATCCATGAATCATCAATCATTATCAATGAAAGTAATAACCACAATAAACACATCCAACAATAAGTACACCACCAGAGGTACACACAAAATATATAGAGGAGACTCAGGCTACATACTAGGGAGTGTCATCACATGGCTGCTTGAGTTACCCTGGACTGATCTCTTAATAGACCTCAGACCCTCAAGCATTGAGTTACCTTGGACTGGTTACTTTGAACCCCGGACCCTCAACATCACACATGTGGAAACTAGAAACCCTCTCAAGAAGACGAGGCACTCATCCCATTCCCATCCTTAGTCTATACAAGCACTCAAGGCATGGGTGGATCAAATATCTCTAACTTATCTTTTTAGTGTGTTTTCCCCCCAAAAAGTTTCAATTACTAGATTATCACTTATTACATAACTTGCATTAGGTTACCTTGGTACTAACCACTTTGGGTCCCGAACCCCTATTGCAAGCCACTCCCAAGTCATGTACCTAGACAACCTCTCCTAAGCACATAAATCCACACTTGTGTCCCATACCAGAACACCCATAAAGATCAAACTCGGTTCCTTAACAGGCAACTTGATAATAAGATGGTTCTCCCATCCAAGTACACATAAATGCTCCACAAGATAAACCTCATAAATATAATCTCCAATATGAATCACAAAATGCATCATAACATCCAACCACATAAAATAGTATAAAAGAAATCTCACAAGGCCTCTGGTGTACATCGTAGACTGGTCAACATCTAACCGACTCCAAAATCCCAAAGCATAAACAGTATAAGCAAACAATACAATTTCATAGTTTGGGTTTGATTTTAAAGACAAAAGTTTTAGTTTTCTGTTCAATGTACGTTTTCAAGTAGATACAATCCATCGTTTACTCCTTCCATTAACCTATTCTTTCATTTAAATAATTACGCACTCACCCCTATATTGGGTTTTTAATCAATTTTTCCAAAAATACTCTAAGATACTTTATCTAGTTAACTTATTAAATGGTACATATCGATAGTTAAAATTCCTACTAAGTAACTTCGATTATCCAATAAACTTAATTGATTTACAATTAATTAAATTAATTAATAATTAAAATTAATTACGTTAATTAATAGTTACAATCTTATCAAATAATATCCATTATCAATTAACTTTAATTAAACTAATTTTAATTAAGTTAATTATTAAATATTAAACTATATCAATAATATTTAAATAATTGTTAATATATATTAATAGAATTTATTAACAATATTAATAATAAATAACTTAAATTCATTATCAATTAACTTTAATAACATTAATATTCAATTATTAAAATTAATTATAATTGAAAAGCTATAACATTTAACAAATTGTATTAATCTATAATCTATTTTAAATAAATTATTAATTTAAAAATCATACTTAAATATTAATTAAATTTATAAACAAATTTTTTTTTTGAAAAAAAAATGCATTAATCAAAGCGTTTTTAGGCCCGTCGACTTGTAGACTATTGTTTGCTGTAGCAAGGTACTGTTGCGTTAGCAGTACCTGCTGCCACAACAGTACTGCTACCGCGGCAGTACTTGCTGTGACGCGGGCAGAGAAGAAGGTGGGGGGGGGGAGGGAAGCGGAAAACCCCATACAAATTAATTTATTTTTTTTATATTGTTTTTTTTTTAAAGAAATTGATTTATTATATAGCCTTTCTAAAATCTTATAATTATGTTTTATAAATTTTAATTTATATAAAGTTTAATAAAACTAATAAAACTCTCCTTTCTAAAATTATATATATATATAAATAATACACTTTTATAAATATAATCTGATAGAAAGATTTTGATAAGTAGGAGATAATTTTCATAGAAAAGATATTGCTAATCAAACAAATTTCTAACCTAGAATTTTCTTCTCTTTCAAGTCCATTTTTGGATTAATTTCCGTACTTAAAATTTATTGAAAAAGGATAACATTTATCTTTTAAATTTCAAGCCCGATTTCAATATCCAATAGATTCTTGCATTTGTTTGATTTCTTATTCAATCTTATTAATATTAAAATACAATTCTCTAAAATATACTCAGCGAAGTATCCATCCAAGCCATATACAGGTATTTCTCAAACAAGAACAATATTGCATACCAGAAAAACAACACATGTAAAAGACACGGAGCAAACATAAACTTGAAGAGTGAAAACCACTATATAGTCAAGCCACGAGATCCTACCTAGATCTGATGCTAACCTCTGACAACTAGATGCAAATTCCTACTGCAAGCAAAATCTTTCAAGCGACGTAAAATTCTTTTCTTTCCAAACCTATGTGTGCAATAATGACTCGAAACCCTCTAATATAGAATCTAATTACCTTTTAGGGTTTCTATCACCACCACTCTAAAATTATAATTATTTAATTTAATTAATTCTTTCATGCACAATTAATTTTCTTTTAATTAAGACAACTAAATTATTAAATTACTTTATTTTATTTTTTCACTTGACTTCACTTTTAAAATTAATTTATTAACTTTAATCTCATGTCCATTTTATTAAAATATCTTAATCAAGTTCACATATTTTATCTTTTTAATTAATTTTCTATATTTTAAACTCATTCATGCAAACTTAAATCTTTTTCATAAATTAATATCTTTTCACTTCTTAATTTTTTTTTGAACGTTTAATTTGATAAATATTTATTAACTTAAATAACAATAATATTTAGCATTTAAAAATGAACTCTAAATATATTATTATTAAATTAAATAAATATTATCACGTTCTAAATTTATTCTTATAACTTTTATCTTCAAATTTAGTTCTTTTTATTTAATTAATTTCTCAATTAATTAAATATAATTAAATATTCGAAATGTCATAATAATTTTTCATTAAATTAAATCATTAATTTAATCTTTTAATTAGACTTAATTAATAAAAATTCATCAAAGACTCATAAAATAACATACACACAAAATACTCACGGGTTTTAAAAAGGGTAGACAGTCTGTTACGAGTCCTCCTTGCAAGACAAGTATTTTAGGCTATTGGCTAGGATTGGACCTGATCATTATCTTCCCATTCTCACCATTTGAGTATTTGTAATAGGGCACGCTCATCCTGGCAATTCAGAGAAGTCGATGCCCGGTACCTGCATCCTACATAAAAGACAAGCATGTACATGTATATAATTATATCTAAACTAAACAGGCAATGGCAGGGAGTGGTTCATCGTGTAGATCCCGACTAGCAGGTGACTACGACTCCCTCCCTTAACCACATCAAACACATTAGACAAAAAGATAAAATAAACACGCGCACCATACACATGTAAGTATCGGGTAAGTATCGTAAAAATCACAAGTCTAAGATCAATGCTCCGTTGTAATAATGTATCTCTATCAATACAACATAATCATCATTAAAGACATCACATTAACATTGTTATGAAAGAAAACACATTTACTAGTTAGGAATCATCAAGACATCATTAACAACACGTGAAATGAAAACAACTAAGCAATTATAACAGATATGTTTGTAGTTCAAGACATGAAATAATATCATAATATTGTAAATCCAGTATCTCTAAAACTAATCAATGCATAAAATTAGCTTAAAAAATTTTGACAATGATAACAAAAATGCGATCTAGGGGCAGGCACTACATTTTTCTAACATTGAATTTACACAATTGATCCCAAGAAAAAGATAGAAGATTTACAACTTCCACGACATATAGAAAAAGGTGACAAACTTGATGTTTTAGTTGACTATGAGCTTGAAGATGATTTATAGGGAGATATCTAGACAAGCCCAAATGATATAATGGGCTTGGTTTTGGGTGAGAATGCCAAACAATGGTGATGTTGCACATAAGGGGAAAAATAAAATCCTATTGCAAAAATGATCTGACTTGGGATCTATTTAGAAATTTTCAATTAGATTGTGCTATAAAGTATTCGTTTATTGAAACAGTGGCCAATTCAATTGAAGCCAAGCCTCTAACAAAATATAGATGTAAGATTTGCACAACATGAATAAATAAGTTGGAGGAGAGGTTGCAGCTAAAAATTGACACCATAGAAATGCATATAGGTGAAGTTTACCAAAAAGAATAATACATGGAGTTGAACAGTTAGTGGTAGTTTGGAAAATATTACAGAAATTTCAGCATGTTATAAATGCCAAAATATATGATTATTTCAAGAAAATATAGAGGAAGCTTTTTGAAGTTAAAGGTTCTATTGAATCTTATCTTGAAAAATTACTGGAAGTAGAACAAATGGGAAAAAAAATTCAGTTAAGTGTTGTCTTTTATATTTGTTCGCAAAAGTGTGTTATGACATATTACCCATCAATGAGTAATTTATTGCACTTTCTAAAAGCTCGTAACTATTTTATTTGTCACTTAGCAATAAACAATAAATAGCAGTTGGCAAGTTGTCTTGTTGAGGTTAAAAAAGATGTAAGGGCAAAAATAAGAGTCAATAGAAAGCTAACCTCATTCACTATATGTTTCTAAAATGAAGGATGGTGGGACAACATAAAACTATTTATTTGAACTAGTAGAGAGTAATCTAATTGAATATAAAAGTCTAAGATAATATGATGATTGCCAAAAATTTGGTGTGCTAGAGCAAATACAACTTCAGTAATGCAAGGTCAACTGAATGATCTTGTGCAAAGATACAAAGTTATTGTACACCATATATTATTGACATTCACTACATGACCTACAAAATAAATCTAGCTTTTGGAATTGTAAGTAAGCATGCTCTAGTAAAAAAATTTAAAGTTTTGATCAAAGAGATCTACTAATGCTTCTATCAAAGTTTGAAACAATTCAGGGAATTTCAACACTTTTTTGATAGAATAATTGATGGGCAGAAGCTTCTGAAGGATAATGATTCTAGATAGATTTGTTTGGACAGACCAACCCATTGTTTTTTTTTCAAAATATCCATCATTTCTAGGACTCATAAACTCAAAGCATGATGATGTAGGAAAACTGAAATATCCTATTCTACTTTGGATGTTAACTAATGTAGAAACACTCTTAACTTTATCAACTCTTCCACCTAAGCTAGAGGAAATGAGGGATGTCAAAAAATGCCTAGCAAAGAGCTATGTATATTGCAAATTATTCTAACATGCCTAAAAGGACATGCATGAGCCTCAATATTCTTTATTAACCTAGAATAACATAATTTGATGTAAAATTTGATAATTGATAGACAATTATAGACTTGAGTAGTCTTGATAACTATTTACATATCAATGCAAACAAGGAGCTATGTGCTAGCTATGTGGACTTGACATACCAATGCACTACTATGCCAAGGTTGAGATCGAGGGTGACAAACGAGTAAGGAATCCTAGGAAGCAAATATTATGTGTCACAAGGAAAGACTTTACGAAGATCATTGAACTAGTAACTACTTTTTCAAAAGTGATTGTGTCCAATGGTTCATCATAAATTAGAATTAGATCCCTTCTAGACAAACTAATTGAATCCATGGCTATTATGTTTCCTCAATATTGGAGTCAAAACAGTTCAATTGATATTTGAGATGAGCTCATGACTTTGATAAAGATTTTTCGTAGAATTGAATAAATCAATGGAGTAACCATAGATAGTATTCTAGATGAAAGTCATTTAAAAGAGATATCAAACCATTTTTCACAAACCATGAAGAAACAATGTAAATATATGCAGAACTTCCATGAAGAGGGATCAATAACAAGGCTTTGGAAATATCTAGGTCAAAGAGAAATATTGAGAGATTTATTATCAGAATTTTCAAGCATATTGAATTATGTCTCACCATGACATTGGATTCAGTGGAGGATGAGTGAGTTTTCAATGCTTTGGGGTTCCTAATTAAGTCAAATCTAAGAAACAAATTAGACAAGAATTTTGAAGATTGGTTTAGAGTCTATATTTCTAGTTATGATGCCCATACTTTTCCTTATAATAAGACAATGAAAATATGGAGGAAGAAATGCCAATCAAGATGGTCAAACAATATTTCAAACTAAAGTGAGATTAGGAGTTCCAAAAAGAATGACAGTGACTCATGTATTGATGCTAGTACTAGTACTGGTATTGGAAGTGACCTATTGGTAGTGTTGAACTTGAGGTGTAGGTTGAGAGTGAAGATAACACAAGGAATGATCAAGGAAGCTATGCATTTGATGGCAAGAAGTCTAAGGATGTTGTTGATGAGACAATTTGACAACTTGATTTGTTTTAGTAGTAGGTCCTAGGATATAGGTATTTTTCAATAATTAAATTTATTACTGTAGTCTGTTTCTCATCTTCAATCATGCATATTACATAATAATGATGTTAAATATGCATAATTATTAATCATTTTGGTTTACACTTGATAACTTAATGATATTTAATGTATTGATTTTTAATTGTGTTGTTCAACTAATATGTGATATCATAAAATTCTTTGAGATTTTAATTAATTCTTTGAAAATAAGGCAATTCATATGATCTAATTTGTTGGGATTTTAATTTCTCATAAACTATTAGTACATATAGGATACAATTCATTGAATAGTAGTACAATTCGACTTTTTGTGTTTCTATTTGCAAGAATCAATACCCAAATTCATAACCCTTAGAAAATGAACCTAAATTCCTTTTCATAGAAAATGAGGTAGCAATAACAACTTTAGGTTGGTTTGGCTCATGTGATGATTCAATATAAAAATCAATATCACAACCTCTCTACAACTATACATTTCTTCATTTGACAGGTGGATTTGAGTTAGCATTTGCTACATTTATCATGTTGAAGAAACCAAGTTCAAACTTTAAACTCAATTCAAGCCATTAAAAATAAAATATAGAGATGATTGAAAGTACTTTCACATACCATGATTGATTAATTATGAGATGATCTTTCATTTTTTTTAGGGTGCTCCATTATGTTTCTCTTAGTGGGTCAATAATTGTGATGTTAATATAAATGACTTGCAACCTCGTGAGAAATCCATACTTGGAAGAATGACTTCTAAGAAATGCTCCGTCCAATGTTGCATTCAAATTTGTCAAAGGTCTGATGCAATTTTCAATGCCATTAGGAGTTGTCTCTTGAAGAAACTTGCCTAATTCAAACTTCATTATGTACTCCAACTTTTTATTTTGTAAGCCTCTCTTCCAATAACTTTATTTGATGAGTTAGTAGGACCAAGATTTGAAAAAATAAGTCTTATCATTTTGGTTTTTTTTTTACTCATATTGACAAGTTCTCTCCTATATGAGGTCAAAATTTCCACCCTAACCTTATTTTCTAACATTTTTGAAAGATAGAAATAGTCCTTATTGTTGCATGAACATGGTCATGAATCCCCTTGCTTGCCAAATGTCTTTCACTTGTTTTGTTGATTTGTGAGGCCTCGCCCCGACCATCATAGCATAGTGATACATTATTATTATTTTGATACTCATGACTCGAGATGTTGAGACATTATTGGATACTTGAAAATATTATATTATTTCATGTTGTGTGATGTTTACTTTCAGATATTTGAGTTCATCATTTAATGCCTTATGAACATGTATGTCGATGAAATAAGTAAATGCAGGATTAACACTTTGATTATGAAATTGTAATGATTAAGAATATGAGTAGGATGAGAGAAACCCTAATTGATTGAAAGATGTATGTTTTAATTTATGTGATTCCATGATATGTATATACATATGTGCATGTGATTTTATGGGACTACTGATGTGTGCAATGAGTGTGCAGGATATTTTAGCCGAGAAACTCGACGGAGGAACGGAACTGATCCCTATGTGCCATTTGTGGAATCTTTGTTGTTCGTAACTTAATTGTATTGTGAGATGTATGAATGTATTTTTTCGTAATCAATAAATGTTAATGTTCAGTAACTGTGTTCTTATAGTGCCACTTGACACTCGTGAATTGCATATGCATTCCAACATGATAGTTAGGGTTAACTGTGTAACCTTTGGACCTAAGTCGAACTAAGTTAGTGTCATTTTTGCTAATTTTTTTTTTAATCGAGTTTAGTCACCCCTAATCCAATTTAGTGCTTAATCTGCATTTTTGGAGTTGTTAGATGTTCTTAAATATTCCTAGCATTTGTTTGGTCCCAAATCAATTTCTAAGGCCTTAAATCATGAAATCTTTATACCCAAGGGGTATGGGTATGGATTGGGGGCATTTTCCACCTTGCTAGCCCCTTTTGTTTACTTTTGAGGTCACTCAAAAAGTCTATTTTTGCCTTAGTGCGAAAATTGAAAGTTGTTAACATGAGTTGAATAACCTCAACTCCACTTAGAGGTTAACCTTAGGTTTGGTTGAGTTAGAAACCTCTAAATTTTTAGGTGAGTAGGGGAAGTTATTGCGTTTGGATCTTATTTAGAAGCCCTTTTTGAGTAGTTTTGGTTGTTACTCAATCTCTACTTGTAGAGAGAAATCTTGGAAGATTGAGGGCAAGGAAGGAAAATCTCTTCTCAATTTGTTCATTTTGCCATAACCTCTTTGTGAAGGTAGGAGTTCTTCATCTCCTTGTTCATGTTGTTCATGTCTCTCATGATGTTTCATGCTTGGTTCATACTTATGCTATTGTGTTGTTTATTGGTATGCTTGTATGTATGTTGGGTATGCTTGGGAAGGATTGAAACCATGTTTTCTTGAATGCTTTTCTTTCATGTTTTTGTTTGAATTTCAAAGTTTTCTTGTATGGCTGTTTTGGCATTACTCACCCTTGGATAGGGAAGAAGTGGCCAATTTCAGGAAAGGTATTCAGTTGGACTCCAACAGTGTAGAGTCTCTTCTCAGGACGAGAAGAGGGAGAGAGGGTAGGGTGTTATGGGCCCCTACCTAATAGCACAAACCACATATGAGTTTTGGCATGTAAGAATGGAAGAACAAAAGTTCTTGAGTTATAGCCCCAATTGGGCACCTATTTTGGTGTTGTGTCTGACATCTCGTGTTGGAAAAATCCACCTTTCCCTAGGTTTGATTCAATATTGAATCCTATTTTGAAAACCTAGTATGGATATGAATGTCTGATTTAGTTTCTTGTTATGTTTGTTTGTCACCTGGTCATTTTTCATTCCCTCCACGACCTCAACAATGTATTACAGAAAATGAAATGGGTCCCTTGTTAAGGGCCATAAAGAAAATTTTATTTTATTGTTGAAATTTTGGGATTGAAATCCTGTGTAAATTGTAATTAAAGCCTTTGTTGTAATGGCAACGACGTTGGGTTTTCTTCCTTGTTCTTTCTCGACTGAGCCTTTGAATCAGGTTGTCAATAAAATAGTGATTGAGTAATATCACTTCTCATGAGATTTTCGTATTTTCTTTTCAGTTTTAGGAATGAATATCAAAATGAGATAAATGATGATGTTGAATTATGCAAAAATTCGCTTTTCAAAAATATTAAGACAAAATTTTTGTTATGTTGGAAACTTGATTGGGCTTCGTGCTTATTAGGATTTTTTTTTTTGCTCTTGCTTCATTATGATAGAAAACCATTACACTCTATGATTAGTCTAACTTAAAAAATAAAATTAATCCCCTTGGCAAATTAATCAATTTGAAAATTTATACTTGAAAAAAAATGACTTAAAAAAAAAATTCCCTCAAAGAGTAAAAACTCTCTCTGGTTTTTGTATGGGAAACAAATTAAATTCTCCCCCTTGTGATAGAGAATCTCAGAGGAATCTTTAATATCCTTGAAATAAATAAATAAACTGATTTTGAATAAACTAAATAGATAAATAAACTAATATGAAAGCATAGGAAAATATCTTTTCCTACCAACTTAACTTTTGCTTTAACTATCTCCTTTCCTTGGCGCCAGCTCTTGGGAAGGTCATGAGCAAGTTTAAACAAAGTCAAAAAAAAATGCCTCAGGTGACATCACCCCTATACTTTTCCCAATCCTTCTTGCTGTAGTAAAACACATGGGAGGATGCACTAGAGTTTTATAAGTTTCTTTGGGGACTGCATTGATTTGCATATGAAACTATCCCCTTGTCCTTGGGTCACCATTTTTGAAAGTTTCATGCACTTTTATGTGAGGCACGCCTGTCCATGGGGCGCCCAGTTAGCGCTTGGGCAGCACACCCTAGTCCTTGGCTACTTGCTTGTAGGATGTAGGGTGTAGGATGGAGGGTGTAGGGTGTAGGGTGTAGTATAGGGGGTTAGTGGTAGGTTTGTTTTATGTTTTAGTTATTTTATAAGTAAGAGATTATTATTATTATTATTTTGTTAGATAGTTCATATTGATTTAGTATTAGAAATAAATGTTTAGTTAGTAAATTTGTTGTTATAAATTTGTTTAAAGTTAAAGGTAATTAGTTTGTTTTAAAAATAAGTTCATTTTTTTTATTAGATTAGTTAAGTTGTTTTAGTTAGTGTTTTAATTATTGTTTCTTATTAGTATAGTATTGGTTTAGTTTGTAAATGTTAGTTTCGAATTAGAGTTATCTTAGTTTTAGAGGTAGTGTAGTTTAAATTAGAAATGTTTAGATTTGAGATTAATCTAGAAAATTAGATTTTAATTAAGTAACAAGTTAATTAGTATTTTCAAAGTTTTAAGTATATTTTGTGTTAGTTAATATCTTGTTTATTAAGATAGCACTAACCGAGTAGTTTGATTGTAATTGTTAAATTTAGATTTAAATTAAATAAAGTTTTTAACCAATAAATTGTTATGCTTTTAAACAAGTTTATGTCAGACTAACAAGATAATGAAGTTTGTTTGTGTAGTTAAATTTAAGATCAATTTATATTGTTGCTCACATAATTTCAGTATATCATTGAAATCTTAATGTAATAATGAACCAAATGTTGATACCAATTTAATAACGAGAATTTAACTTTATCGATGTATTTCTTCTCATGATTATAAACTTAAGATGTATGTAGTAAACCTATTCTTGCACTTGTGAAACAACTCTTAAACCTTAGTGAATTTATTATTATTAATTAAAAAAAAAAAAAAAATTTGTGTTTTTGCCCTCGTATTTTGGGCATGACATGTTTTGGTTCAAAATCTATTTTGTAGTATTCTCTATCTGATAAAGAATTTTGTTCTTCTCAACGTGCTCTTTGAGCTTCCCAAAAACATTTGATAAAGAGTTTCATTCAATTCAAACCAATCATAAAACTTATTATCATTTGATTTTATTTGCCTCCAAATGCTTTCTTTAGCTTGCTTGACTATATTTTTAAGTTTGTCATTCAATTTATTTTTGTAAGTTTTAATTATTTTATTTTCCTTCTATAGCTCTCCCCACAATATTCACAACTAATTTTCACCAAGTATTTTTAAATTTACTTTGCTTTCTCTTCCCATTGTTTTTCTTTTACTTTTTGATTCTCCAATTCATTATTTAATTTACTGTTTGTCATTGTTGTAGTTTGCACCTTTTTTTAATAAAGTTAGTGAAGAGGCTTTTTATTCTCAAATTTTAATTGCTTTCTTATAATTTCTTCATTAGAATTCTAGTTTTCCCTCCATTTGTTATTATTATGTAATTGCTTCTTTAGAGGAAGTACTTTTGATCCCTTTCTCTAATTCTTTGCACATGTTATTTGTTTTTTTGTCCTTTGCCTTTCATTTACAAGGTTTGCCTATAAATTTTCTATTTTGTCCATAATTTTTTATTTATATCTCCATAAGTTCATTAGTGAATTGTAGACCTATTGATTGGTCTTTTTCAACACATTGATTTTGTCCACATTTTTAACTTTGGATGAACCCATTTGTAAGGTGCTAAAATGAAACAATGATTGATCTCATTGACTCTTTAGTGGATTATTATCTCTAGGTGGGAGCACAACAACAATGAACTCCATCATTTCTTTGTTTGGGTCAGATGTGGGAAATATTGTATTTGATGCAAGTTTTGGATCATGAGTTGCGACAATTTCATCTCTCTTCAATGTCTTACTATTTTGTCTTTTTTTTTTCTCGTTTGTTCAAACTTAGTTACAAAATCATTATTAAAAAAAAACTAGATTTACTAACATAATTGAATGTTTGAAAGGTAAAACAACACTTGTAGTGATGCAACTGTCTCCACATATGTTTGTGGTTTTAGTAATTACATTATAAGGATTATCAACACCCTAGGCCATTCGTAATCTTGTCCCACAATCAGTAGCAAGTGGAGTTTTTGGACTATTCTAAGGGTTTTCTCTTGAAGAAATTTTAGTAGTAGCAATTGTTGTACTCGCCAGTATATTAGTAGCGACAATTATTGCATCCACCATTGGATTAGTAGTGGGAATTGTTGGACTCACCATTGGCATTGTTGTCATAACCTTTTACATCTTTATAGTGCCTTGATATCTAAGATGCATTGTTGTCATGTCAAGTTGTAATGTCCTTTTTAGACCACTAGAATTACTCATGCCATCCCCACCAATGCTAGTGGTACTTGATTTAGATTGAACTTGATTGCTTGGAACAGGCTGAATTTGATCTAAAGATGGAACAAATGAAGGTGCAAGGGTATGAGATTGATTAGTACCTTTTTGTAATGAACCTAATGTTTTACCCCCAATGACTAGTTTCCTACCATATTTTGGTGGATTTGGTGTGACTAGTGGAAGCCAAAATCCATTACCTGTTTGACACAAACTACCTGTACTTGAATATCCCATTTTTTTTTCTATAATCTCCACCCATTTTCTATATTTTTCATCATCGAATTATTGACTCTACTTAAATATGAATAGACTATAGTAGATTTTGGAGTGGAATCAATAAACATGGGATTCACAAAAGCTCACTCATACTAATTATCTTCACAATCATCATTAATGTGATATGCTTTAGTTCGATGTTTTTTATTCCATAATTCATTTTATATTTTGATCCTCATCCAGTTCATAAAGATATGCACATGTCTTTGGCTTGCAAAGATACTCATTTCCCAAAACTCGAAAATCAATTTAAGTTCAATTACCACATCTACATTGATCCGCTAGGGTTTCTAGAATAGATTTTCTAGATGGTCTATTACCTTTCTAGTATAAATTGTAGAATGTTCTGAGTTGAAATTTTCCTTTTTTCTTGTGCAATGCTATAATTTGTGATGACAATTCTCATACTGAAATATTATTTTCAACAATGTATTTTTGCATCTCTTTTTTGACTGCATCCTAGGAGTCCATGTTTTTAAATTTCTCTATCAATGACATACTCTCATCTTGGCATTTTCTTGCAAAGTTCCCATTCTCTATAAGATTTATTCCAATTATGTTGAGTGGATCATACTGTTGTATATAAAAATTGTGGAATACTTCTATAAACGTTTCTGTTTGAGAAATTTAATGGATGTGGAGTCCCAAATGGTAGGTTGTAGCTTCCTATCTATGATGTGAATGAATAAAGTAACTAATGATAATGATGGCTCTCGAATGAACCAAATAAGTAAGACCCTTGATAGATACACCATAGAATGGAAGATTCAAAAGATACCAAGATGTAAGAGTGTAACTATCCAAGATCTCCATGATGATATGAAAATGTAAAGCTAAGCTAAATGATATGCAAGATTTTCTAAAGGGCAAGTAAAGTAAAGCTAAACTAACAAGATGAAAATGTTACTCCATGCTAGTTAATCTATATTCTCTAAGCTAAGTGCAAGAAAAGGAAATAACAACTAAGCTAGAATGACAATGTATGAAAGTTCAAGAAAGAAAATGACAAAGTGACAACATAATAACATCATGAACTCTAGATGTATTCAAGATGAGAGAATGAGAAGAGAATCTCCTTTTAAAGAAATCTATAAATGAGCAGATGATCAAGATTAAGAGAAAAAATAATGAGAAATGATGGAGATTGATTCTTGGTTGATCCATGTGCTCATGTCTATAAGAGGAAAAATGAGTGGCGAATGTAAAGAGGCAAAAGAGGCTTTTGAAAAGTCAAGAGATTCCACTCATTGCAAATTGCACCTTTAAGTTGTAGAGATCTATTTTTCTCTTTATTTTATTTTAGAAAAAGATTTTCATGTTCACATAGAACATATCGGACATTTTATTTAATTAAAAGGGGACATGCTTTTGTAATCAAATAAATTTAAAATAAAGTGGCCAAATTTTAGGATATAATCAAATAAATGATTCTGTGATGTTTTGATGAAGGATTTTTTATTAAAAAATTATGCAAATTTTGATTTAGTGGATAATAATGGTCTAGTAAATTCTTTGATTTACTTAGAAAGGGGATTATAGATTACAAGATGAAAAATAGGTGATTATATTTTCCTCTCTTTGAGTTAGTGTGTGATTAAGCACATTGAGTTTAAGGATACAATGATGTCAAACAATTGATATGAAGTGATGAACTATCCCAAGAGTTCTGATTCCAAACTTGATCAAACAAAGCACAATAAGCTTAAGTTAATAGATAACTAATATGAACTTGATTGAATGAAGGTTAGAAAACTGATTGATTATGAACCTGGTTGAACATTAAATTAGAAAGTTAATGAGAAAGAGGTCTAATGCACAATTTGATGTGAAGTGATGAAATTGAACACTGAGACTGAGCTGGTGATAGGACAATAGAAATTCATGTGATGCAATGGGAACTGATAGGCCCCTAATTAGATTGAGCATCTACCTTGAGAATTTTAATGTGATGTGATGGAATCACTCATGTAGAAAGATAGGATCCCAATAATTAATTTTAGATTCCTGAAGTGATGATATCATAATCAATTTGGAGCTTTGAAAGATCAGTGATAGATTATTCTTGCCCCTTTAGGATCAAAATTAAAATGAAATAGAGGAGATGCATAAATGATATAGGTTTGATCAAATCAAGATAAGATAAGGCCCACAATGATTGATTATTGATTCAAAGAGATTTAAAGAGTGTTTGGACTAAGTTTGACCACTTGGCAATAAAAATTCACCCCAACACCATATTTTACGAATTGACCAGAATGATGTAGCATTGAGATCGTGTCAAAGTAAGTGATTATGAAGAAATATGATTTATTTTTTCCTCAAAAGATGAAAATACATGCCTCGGAAGAGCGGTCAACTACATTAAAGGAGAAAAAACTTAAATAATAATTTTGACAAGCAAGATGAATCTAGATTTTGATTTTGATCCTGAAATAGGATTTAGGATATCAAAATTAGGTAAGAATTTACTATTGTGGAAATCCAAGATAGTTGAAAATGATTTGAAATCTTACCATTTGGATAAATTAGATATGATGGTATGATTAACATCTTTATTGTAGGATGAAGGAGATAAAATAAGTGGTTATGATAAATGGTCAAAATACTAGCAAGAGGTGGTTAAGATATGGTAGAAGAAGGTTGAAGATGAAGGGTGTGATTAATTACTTTGAACATGAGATAGATGATGAGAAGATGTGACCAATATGAAGACTCCTTCCTCACACAATGTATGGTGCAAAGGCTAAAATGCAAAAACCTACAAGCGTATAGTTTAGGCATCTTACTTGGTTCTTATTTTCATGATCAACCTTTACTAGGGGAGATTTTAAGATCATAAAACCATCACCAGTGAAAATAAAAATATGAATACACAAATATGATCTATATTGGATAAGATGTAGGAAACTAATATATGTGTCAAAGACATAGACATCCACCTAACCCAGGTAAAGTTTCTAGTTGAAATTGCAAGATTACACCAACATCAAGACATACATGCCAAGATAGCTATGCATATAGTTTCATGTAAAGAAAACATGATGCAAACACTCAAGGATATAGTTCAAAATCACCTAAGTGTTCAAATGAACTAGGTTGAGGAATATGTTGTCTTCCAATCATGATGGAGGCTCCTACCATAGAAACTTTATGCATTAAATACACATGATCATAAAAACCACCCCCACAAGAAGAAGACAAAGACAATGTGCCCTATGCCCCCTAATGAGGCCATTTATTGACATACATGTTCCTAATTTTATATGATGTTTTAAGGTTTTTTTTTTGTATTATTTCATAAAGAATATTTAAACATTATCTCGTATAAACTTTCATACTACCTATACTTATCATAGTTTGATGTTTTAGAACTATAATGCTATGGTATAAACTTATGGTTATAAATGAAGAAAATAAATAGTATATGTATTAATGAATAGATTATCGTTTATGCTACATTTTAACAAGGTAGATGTTCCTACAACCAAGTGTCCCATGTGTACAAGAATGAGTTAGTATAGTAAATTCTTTTTATGAAATAATGGTATGGTTATAAATTGTAAAATATGGCACGTGCTAGTAATGTCTTACATGAACAAGTCAATAGAATATGTAAGTGCCAAAAAACAAGGAGATTTACTAGTTCAAGTAATAACTACATGAAGACAACTAATGGTCTTCCTATATTCAGTGAGTAGGTCAATGCAATAACCAACTGCATGTGTGCAAATCTAGTACCACAATGTTCTTTAATTTTGGTTAGAATATTTAAAAGAAGATTTTATTTTATATGGAATGAGAAAATATCTCAAATTTTTGTAACTCATTAAGTCTCTACTATATCTTCGTGGCTGTGTCTCATTGACTTCTTTCAGTTAGTCAAGAAGTCATATTGTAATTTGAAGGAACATTAGTCAATAAATAATTTTTATGTTTTAGTCTATAATTTGTCTCAATTATGAATAAAATGAAGGTTTTTATCTCCATAAATTTATCTTGATAACTCTCTCCATTCACTCATCCAAGGGGCCCCACTTGGTGAGTGAATCCTTTCATTAGATTTACTTTCCCACTTTCTTAGAAGTAACTAGGTACTCTTTTGTTCCTGTAGCTACGTGGTAAAATAATCTATGGTTATTCCTACATCAAACATAGAAATTTTTTGTCTATAGTTAAATTGCTTTCAATAGAGTACATTTTTCCATTCCCAAATTCTAATATAGAATTAAAATTCTAGCATCTAACTTCATGCATTTTGTTTCCATAACATAGTGATGAGAATTGTCTTGGCTTGAAGCATATTCTTCTCTTTACCATTTCAAGTAAATTTCCTTGGTTTGATATTGTAAATGAGTTTAAGTAAAATTGGTAACCACTTAAGGATGTCCATTCCATGAGTAATGAGTAACAAACTCTAGTTTCCAACCTGACTAATTGAGATTTTTTTTTTGGTATTGTTGCTAGAGATGGTTTCAATTTAAGCCATTCACAAGGGTCATTTTTGAAAGTTTTCTTCGAGTAAAAAGTTTTTAGTTGTTCTAGTATGAGCTACATTTTCCAACTAGTTACTTTTGCTTCTTGTATATCTTTGTATGAGTTAAAGAAGAAGAGCTAGAGATGTAGTAGGTAGGTTTATTTAAGAAGAGGATAATCCATTTGACCAAGAAGAAGCTATGCACTTCCTACAAGTTGAAGTAGAAAACCCATATGTACATGTCCCATTAGAATTGTCTGTAACCTCTTCATTATCCTTAAAAAAACACTTTGGATTCCATAAATTTAGAGATCCTTTAAACCTTGACCCCTATGATAATATTTCAGCTAATTTTTATTTGGGAAAACATGATAATAACCAAGAGAAAGTTGATCTCAATAGAGATTAAGTAGTGTATCAAGGATTGCCTCAGAAAATAGAACCTCTAAGGAGAAGGATGGCAAATCCATCTACAACTTTTGTTTTTCCAATTTTTGATCAAAGAGCTAACAATAATCTCAAAAATATTCTAGCCTCAACTCTTCCAAAGTTTTATGACCGAGTTATAGAGGAACCAAAGACATTATTGTTTGAATTTGATATACGATGCAAAAGCTATTTGGAGAAGTATAAGTTTTATTTTAGGGGAAGATATGTGAGGGATGTTGATACATTCAAGATGTCACAAAAGTAAGATGAGAGTTTAGAGGATTACATCTCTAGATTCTTGTTTAGTTTGCAAAAGAATACTCAACATGAATAGAATGAAAACTCTTAGAAGTTGTTGTTTCTTAGAGGAATCCATGAGGAAATTTATGAAGCACTTGATCTAATGGGTAGAGGAGATATTACCTAGATAGATTGGGATAATATAAATATGACACATCATAATTATTCACAAGCAACTATCAAGAAAGGTAGAGGGTTTAGGATTAATGTTGGAAAATCTACAAGAACTAGAGTTTCTAGAAAATAGATTACACATCTATCAGCTAACTTCAAGCAAGTCATCATAAACAATATGGAAACACAATTGGATACAATGGAAGAAAAGAAGAAGCATGAAAATATTGAAGCTAAGCTAGCTGAATTTTGATTGCATTGCAGGGAGAAGAAAAGATATTGATGATGCAAGTCAGTTGCCAATCTGGAGAAAAATCTCTTACCTACAAAATTCAAAAATATTTTTTCATTTCTCAATGCAGGCTTTGGGGCTAAAAATAAGGTATTCCTTAAGTTCCTTTGCAAAAAATTGGTTCTTATGATAATCAATGGCAAACTCAAAACCCTCAGAATTGGAATAACCCTTGGCCTAACCAACCTCCTAACAAATGGAATAACTACACAAATTGAAAACAACATCCTCCCAATAAATGGAAATAGCCTAATTTAGCAAAAAAACATAGAAAAATTGGAAATCAAATCCCCCTAACCAATGGTAGTAGCTACAACATAATTGGTAGCAACTACCTAACCATGGTAGCCTCCATAAGGTAATTGGTAATAGTGACCTCAATGAAGGCCCAACCAATAATATAGAGCTTTGAAACAACCCCAACAATATGTTAGAATGCCTCCACCTCCTACAACCAATATAAGTCCTACTAACCAAACCCAGTTGCCAACACAACCAATGCCTAATCCCAACAAAAAACAACTGCAACAAAACATTTTTTTCCTTTGATATGAATCAACAAACTACTTATGCCATAAATTTCCATGACATCCATTTAAGATCGAGAGCTACCCTATCTTCACTGAATCAGCCTATTATAACTTAAGTAACTATTGATAAGGATTTAAATGAAGAAGACTAGGTTGAAGCTACACCTAAACTTGTGTGGGATAATATAGCTACATCTCCTCCTTTCCTTAAAGGATTACTTAGGCTATAACCCAACCTAAGAATGCAATTACAACTAAGATTATAAGTTAACTGAAAAAAATAAATGTAAAAATCCCTTTACTAGATACCATTAATGAAGTACTAGTCTATACTGAATCTATTAGGGATGCTTGTGTCAAAAGCCCTAATAGGAAGAGGAAAGATCCTTAGATTGTTCATGTTTTAGGATAATTATTTGATGTTATGATAAAAAAACTAGCTATCCCTAAATATTTAGATCTAGAGAGACCTATGTTTACCATACATATTAATGGGGTGCAAGTTGGGAATTCCTTGATGGAATTAGGGGAAGCCATAATGTCATGACCAAGGACATAATGTTGCAATTATATATTCACGACATGAGGGAGACAACTATTGTCCTGCAACTCGTAGATAGTTCCATAGTGACACCTAATGGAGTAGCTGAGGATGTAATGGTGACTTTATATTCATGAGACCATCCTAAATAATTTGTCATTTTCTCCCCAAAAGCCACCATGGGAGGGTATCTAGTTATATTTGGTAGACCTTGGCTAGCCATAGTTGATTTTTGTATAGCATCTTGGTCAGGAAAAATGACTATATCCGATCAGCTCTCTACTAAAAAGATAGCTTTATATTCTCTAGCTTAGCCTTAGTTGGATAATGATCAAGTTTAATAGATAGAATTGGGTGATAATAAGGTAGAGGACAATTCAGTCAGTCAACTTAGGATGCTTGAAAAAATCCCTTTTATGGTATCCTAAGAGGAAGATGATATTTTGATTGCTATTGTCTCAAACACATATTGAGTTTTTTCTTAAGTTTGTATAGATAGTGACTATTCTTTGCAAACTATACTTCCTCCAAGGTCCATGTCTAGCTATCATGCAACATACACTTATCTACATACATTGTTACCTCATGAAATAAATTAAACCAATGTTATAGACATTCATGCTAGAAAATGTTACTAAGATAGAACACCAAAAAGGGGGATGCATTCTAGTAAAATCTTTCCAATTCCCAATTAAAAAGTTTGTTGAATTTATTGTAAGACAAGAATAAAGCATTTTTATTGGACTATAAGGATAGGAAGGGATTAGATTCTACACTTTTTACCCACATGATATAGTCCTTAGGGATAGTGTAAAAATTGAATTGCAAAGACTCCTTGATGTTGGTTTTACTTATCTCATTTCTGACAACTAATGGGTATCACCCTTGATGATAGTACCTAAAAACTAGTGGGGGGTAAATAGAGAGTATGTGTAGACTATAGGGAACTCAATATTGCTACAAAGAAGAATCACTTACCTTTGGCTTTTATAGAAAAGGTCCTAGATAATTTAGCTAGAAAAAAATATTTTTCCTTACTAAGTGGGTTCAATGGGTCCAATTGAATTAATATATCACCATTTGATCAGGATAAAACCACTTATACCTACCCTTGGGGAAAATTTGTATACTTAATGTTACCATTTAGATTGTGTAAGTACCAATTGCTTTTCAAAGAGATGTTATCAACACATTCTCTAATATTTTTGCTCACTATATGCAAATTTGCATGGATAATTTTATTTCTTATGGATTTACTTTTAAATAAGCTCAAGCTAATTTAGAGAAATTTCTAAAAGGTGTCAAGAACATAACCTGTCTCTAAACAATGAGAAATTCTTGATGATGATGAAAGAAGGAGTTGTGTTGGGACATTATTTGTCATCACTTAGAATCTAAGTGGGCCCAACCAAGATAGAAGTGATCAATACATTACCTACACTAGAAAAGAAAAAGGATGTTAGAAGATTCCTAGGACATGTTGGATACTACAAGAGGTTCATTAAGGAATTCATCTAGAGTACACCACCATTGTATGACCTTTTGAAGAAGGAATTTGAATTTGCATGGAGTCTAGACCACAATGAATCATTTCAGTAGCTAAAGGATGTTTTGACAAAAGCACTAGTATTGAGAGATCTCAATTGGTCTTTTCCATTTCATATTCATACATATGCCTATGAATTTATTATTGGTTTTGTTCTTGGTCAAAAAGAAGGTATAGTAGAACCAACCATTTATCATATAAACACAAATTTTCAAGGAATAAAAATCAACTATACTATCACTTAGAAGGAATTGCTTAGTTTTATGTATGTTCTTAACAAATTTAGGCATTATATAAATAGATTTGAGATTTTTGGGCATATAGATCATGGAGCCATTACATACTTGATGAAATTTTTTGTTATCTCTAGACAGTAAGCTAGATGATTTCTTCTTATGCAAAAATTTGATATCAAGATTGTTGATAAACCAAGAAAAGAAAATGTAGTGGTTGATTTTTCTCTAACACTTAGAGGTTCTAGATGATTTTGTGACAATTGATGATAATTTTCCTAATAAAAATCTCTTTTCCCTATCTACGCATAATCCTTGGTATAATGACATTTCAAATTATCTTTCTACAAGAAGGTCATATACACACTTTTCTCTAAAACAAAAATGGTTGCTAGTTGTGAAAAGTTATAATTTTTTTTGGATAGCTAGATTCATATTTTATATAGGGCCTGAACAGGTAATGTGTAGATGTGCATGGGAAGATGAAATGTATGACAACCTATATGCTTGTTATGATGAGCCATGTAGTGGCCATTTTTCTTCCAAAAGAACAACACTCAAAATCCTCACTATATGATACTACTGGCCTACATTGCACAAAGTATGATCGATGCTAGAGGATGAGAAGGCCAATCAATTCTGTGGAGATTCCTTTGCAACCATATGTAGTTGTTAGTCCTTTATATAGGGCCTAAACAGGTAATGTGTAGATGTGCATGGGAAGATGAAATGTATGACAACGTATATGCTTGTTATGATGAGCCATGTAGTGGCCATTTTTCTTCCAAAAGAACAACACTCAAAATCCTCACTACATGATACTACTGGCCTACATTGCACAAAGTATGATCGATGCTAGAGGATGAGAAGGCCAACCAATTCTGTGGAGATTCCTTTGCAACCACATGTAGTTGTTAGTCCTTTTGATAAATGGTGTACTAATTTTGTATGATCTATAGAATCCTTTTCAAATAGAAAGTCTTATATTTTGGTTTGTACTAATTATGTCACTAAGTGGGTGTTAGCCCCAACTAATAATTTAATTGATAGAGGAAGATTGTTAGTTGATAAGTGCTATGACTATATGTAAAAGATTCATATCAGTTGTTATATTATCATTGATGTCAAAGTCTTAGTTTACTAGACATTATGCTTACTCAAGAAAGTACCATATCATTAGAGTGATAAAGAGGATTTGATTAATGAAGAGGCTTTGAAGAAAGTATGATCAAGATAGAGTTGATATGTAAGCTATCCAATGGGTACTTGAATGAGTTGGATAATGATTATGTACTATTGGTTTGATTGTTTTAAAATTATGTATTGTTGAGAAGTATTCAAGATCACAAGCTTAACAAGTCATAAGGTTAATGAAGGGAGATTGTATTCACTGAATGATTATAATATTGGTTGAGTAATTGGTAATGAAGAAGAACACAATGTTACCTATCCAAGTTAGTATTAATTGAGTTATATGTTGTATGAGTAAATTTAATGTTTACTAAGTGACAACTCAATGAACATGTTTGGAAAATTGGAAACTAAGGCTAACTTTTGATGAAAATATAGAAAGATTGAGAAGGTCCAAAGGACGAGTCAAAGTTTGTTGCAAGATCTATGACTAAGAAAATTCAAGAAATATTTGATGAAGGAAATTGAAGAAGGATAAGCTTGGACACAAATTTCTATGTAATGTTATATTTTCTATGTGTCTAAGTTCTTTGTATGAAGGAATTTAGTTGTAAACATAAGATTGATGATTTTGATTAAGTGACAAAAGATGGAAGTATGTAAAAGCATTGAGAAATCTATATAAGGAGGAGAAAAATATAGTATTAGGTTGTTGTTCTGATGGTTGATGTTATTAATTTTTTTATCAAGTCTATTGTAAAGAAGAGATCAAAGTGCAAAGGAGAATAAGGTAAAAGGAGCTTTTGAGACAAGTTAACTGAGAAGTAAAAGAAGAAAGAGGAGTTATACTACCAAATCAAAGAAAAAAGTGAAGGAAGATCCAAGAGAGAGATCAAAAAATGAATGAGAAAGAACAAAGACCTGAATAAGAAAAGGTAGTTTCTATTCTCAACAAATCACTTTATACTATTATTTTTCAACCATTGTAGCAAAAAGTATCAAAAGTATAGAGTGGAAGTAACAAGTTTGCAAAATCATATATGGTAATATTGATTAGTGGTGTTTGTATATCCTTTAAATCACACCACTCTTTTTAGTCAAGGACAGGGAGTGATAAGGTCTATATGATATTTTGGTGAAATCCTCTAACAAGACATATTAACAAAGTGTATATAACCTTTAACAAGGTTGTCTCCTAACAAAGATCACTTCAGAAGAGTAAATTTTTTGGGTTAACAATCCGACGTGGTTTTTTGCTTAATAGGGTTTCAAGGTTTAAAATATTAGTTTCAATTTATCTAAATGTTAGTTGTTTTATATGTTTTTAACAATTTATTACAACTCGATAGTAACTAAGCACTCGAGCAACAACCACCAAAATGGCTCTAACTCTAAGATGATAAATCCAAACTCTATGCACACTTAGGAAAATGTTTCAAAATATGCCTCGAACACATCCTCAATTGCACAAACCATAACTGCATAAATCTGAGCTCGAAGCCCCTTCATACAAGATTTTTGGCTTCCTTAGGATGCTCCTTCATGAGACACCCTAGGTGTGAAGAAAAGACATTCTTAACAGGTGGAAGAACACCTTTTAGGGTTCAAAAAATAAACCCCAAACTAGTTCTACCCCTAATACATTTGGTACCAAATTCCATTAGCAAATCTATTGTAATTATGGAATCGCAACTTCTTGTCATAATTTTGATGATAGATTGTCAGAATTGTGATGACTATAGGTTGCAACACCATAATTCTGATGGAACCTCCACTAAAATTTGGTACTAAATGTATTAGTGTTCACATACATGTCTTACATCACACCATATTGTACATTCTTTGTTTTTTTCTTCTTTTGCAATTTTTTTTCTACAACTGTCATCTTCACATATGTCTTTGGTGTGCAACTAATCTACTTTTTATGTTGATCTATAACCCTTTC
This sequence comes from Cupressus sempervirens, assembly GCA_028749045.1. Lineage (NCBI taxonomy): Eukaryota > Viridiplantae > Streptophyta > Pinopsida > Cupressales > Cupressaceae > Cupressus > Cupressus sempervirens. The sequence continues at coordinate 390,279,180 of CM053786.1, forward strand.
AAAATATTTTGACTCAACCCAATGAAAAAAACTCAGGTTCCTTCTACCAAGTTCTAAACTTTTCAAAGGAATCAAAGAATGCTTTCTGCCACCCTTCTCAACTATAAACACATTCTTGACACAATCATGCACAACTCTGCAATCATACTGTCAAGGTCTACCAAGTAATATGTGATAACCACTCATGTCCACAATATCACATAACACCTGATCAACAAACTGTCCAGTTCAAAAATTAAAGATACATTGGTCCCTTACTTCTAAAGCATGTTAATCTTGTAACCATTCAATCCTATAAGGACAAGGATGTCTCACTCTTTTCAAACCAAGTTTTGAACCATCTCTTCAGTGACAAGATTACCAGTACTACCACCATCCACAATCACATTGTAGATCTTACCTCTAGACTTATAACGAGTCCTGAAAAATTCCTTCTCTAATGAGGTTCCAATGTCTTCTTACCACTTAACACTCTTTCAATCGACAAGTCCTCCCCATTGTGTTTGGGTGCATTCACCAAGTCTTCTACCTCTTGCACCACAACAATTCTTCTATCACCAGCCTTAGGACATTCAGAAGATCTATGTCCTTCCTCACCACATCGACAAAAAGTACCTTTAAATGCACATTTGTCTATTCGATTCCTTTGTACAATAGGTTTTGGTTCATCTTCAATAATCTATGTATTCTTCTCAGAATGTTCCTTCTCTTTCCCTTAGGAATTAACCTAATGCCTTCTCTTCAACTTCTCTTCTACCCTCTAAGCATACTGAGAAGCATCCTCAAACAAATATATATTCAACATACCAATATCATCCTAAATATTGAATATCAATCCATGAATATATCTAGCCACATTTTCCTTAAATAGTTCTCTATTTCCAAATTGAATAGTCAACTTATAGAACTCCTTAGTATAATCTATAATAGTCATACCCTTCTACTTCATATTTTACAACTGCTTAAATAACTCAAGTTCATAATCAATAGGAATGAACTTAGCCTTCAATTTGGTCACCATCAATCTCCATCTAGTGATCTTCATTTCACCTTCTCCCTCTCTATCTCTTTGCAATTCTTTCCACCATAAAGAAACATATCCTTTCAGCTTAGTTTGTGCCAACCTCACTCTAAGTAGATCACCAATATTCTCTAACTCAAAGCAGTCTTCCAATTTTCCAATCCAATCAGTCAAGTCTTCAAGATTCAAAGTACCTAAGAAATTAGAAACATCCATTTTATGCTTCAACTTCAATTGAGATCTAGATCTACCCAATTGACTAGCCCTATGTTCCATTGATCTTTCCATGCAATCAGTTCTATCTTGGCAACTAGATCTCACAAATTCAAAGTCTTTAGTACCCACATTCCTAGGTACACTAGTAATAGCTCTCATGATCTCATTCTTCATCATCTCTAGCTCAAATTTGAAATTTGATCTAACCTTTTCTGAAATGATGGTCTCCATAGCATCAAAAAAATAATCAATCAACCTAGAGTTCAATCTATTGAAGTTGATGAAAGATCAACCCCATAGCTCCCAAGAATCACCTACATGAAAGCATTTGTCATAGAAACAGAAGCAAAAGCTATGGAGGTTGGAATTGCTAGATCCATAGATGAGACATTCTTGATGAGAAAAAAAAGAGATTGTTATTATAAATAATGAATTAATAATTACAAAGAGAGACTATCCTTATAAAGGAGACTGAAACCCTAAAAAGGTTACATCTAGGTTGCATAATAATTATTAATAAAAGTATTAATTATTATATGCATAAATTTTAGCTTAAGCAACTAGAGTTAATTAGGAAATATCTAATAACTCTAACACCCCCCCTTAAGATAAACTTAGGGAGTAGCTAAAAATATAGAAACTACTAAAAAAAGTAGAATTGAGTCTTGACAAACAAGGCCTGATGAGGTACCCAAGCATAACCAAATCTTTGAAAAGAGGACAAATAGAGAAAACCACATGGGAAAAAACCTCCTCCAAAACAAGATGGAAATAATGCTGAAAGAAAACTAGTGAAGGAATGAAGAAGCCTCCAAACCAGGGAATGTCCCAAAAGATAAGAACAAAAGATGATCATGAAGAACACCACTGAAGCATGTAGAAGTTGTAAAGCTCTATCAAAAGCAATTGCTAACTTGAAGAACCTCCACTAAAATAGAACCTGACCAAGTAGAGAAGACTCTAATATGAATTGAATCAGGAGGCACACAAAGGCAAACAACTGAACTCAAAGAAACAGATGGCATAAAATACAAAAGCTTGAAGAGTTGATCAATTGAACATGGAACAATGCATCCAAAGTAGGAACAAAAAGAAGAGTTCCTATATGGTAAATGATCCATCTCACCAAAATGCATATGTACCCATTCATTGCATCTACCTAGTACATAGGAACAAAAACTAAATACATAGCTCACTCCATCAAACCAAAGAAACATGAGAAGAGAACCTCCCCTAATGTAGACAAGGGTGAGGTGATAGGAAACTAGAAAAGTGGGCCAAAAGAACTACATATCAAGGAACCATGATCAAGATGCACAAAAAATTACATATGTGTGTATTGAGGTAATCAATCTCAGACACGTCATGAGGTTAATGTCTCAGAAGGAAAGCTTACTAGAAAAAAGAAGATGGAAAACATAGGAAAAAAATCAATTCCCCATGGCACTTAATCATGAGTAGTGTATGTATAATAATGAACAAGACATAATGAATCCCAAGCATATAGTAATCTACATGAGTGTCCTCAAATGAAATTTCTCAAATTAGAAAGAAAAATAAGGCAAAACTACTAAAACAAAAATATAGATGCAATATGGAACTTTATCTCAATGCGTTTGCAAGAATGCATACAAATGATGTCTAAATAGACTAGAAGATACATAAGACTAATACAATAGATAGTAGAAGTCATGAAAAATCAATTGAAGTAACAAAAAATGATCCTTAGACCTGAAACAACTAGGATATCCACTAGAATGAAAAACTACAAAAGATTGAATAGAATCCAGAAAAACAACCAGCATCGTTGAAAAGAGCTCAAAAATACCTTTCCAATGATATAAAGAATTTCTAAATTAGAGATTAGATGCTCAATATATGTATACTAGAGTGCAAAAATATACCCCTAACTTTGATAGTAGAAAAAGACATAAAAGCATCAAAACTAAAAACTAACTATACCACCATGACAGGTTTGGAACCAACTTTCTGGTGATATCTTGTTTGTAGAAAACAAAGTCTGTATGTCCGATATATGAGCAAAAATGTGATAGTAGGTCCAAAAAGAGCCTAAAGAGGTGATAGGATTATTGATGTAGTTCTGACATGGCACTGACATTAGAAATTGATGAGCCCAAATTTGATGATCAAATGAATGTTGAGGCAAAAAAATGCCTAAAAAATGAGCCCTGCCAAAAATAAAATCTGAACACTGGAAACAAGGCAGAGATGAAAATACTGTCACCAGTAAAAGAGCCGGTGCTAGAGTAAAAATTTGGTGGCCAATAAAAGCATGTGGGAAATCTTTTTGAAGATGCTAAAAACATATTGGGAAAGAATATTCCACAAACTGCCATTTATGATTAAATACCACTGACATGGCTTGAGTGCATGGAGGACCAAGAAGTGGCTTGGTGCCATATCCAAAACATAAGTCAACTCCCAACAAGGTGGGTAGCACACAACCATAAAAAAAAAACCCAATCAACCCAAATAAAATGGCAACCTCTAAGTACACTTCAAGTCAGCCAAATTTTTTGGGAGCAACCATTGGTTGTTGGTACCATGCATGTGCGCAATAAAGGAGCCAAAAGTAAATGTTCCAAATTAGAGCACATGTGATAGAGAGATTTCTACCAAAAAAGGTGCCAACAAAATTGCCAATGTCAAGAAAAAATAAATAAATTGTAGGTTCTCCCAATCAAAGTGCAACAATCAAAACCCATAAATGTAGAAAAACATTCCTTTCCCTTCCAAAAAGGCTAATGTAGTGGGGCCAGTCAAAGTGGTAGAAGATTCTAATGTGGTAGTGCACGATTGGTGGTTCAAGCACCTGTCCCTGTGTAGTGGAATCAATTATTATGCCAATTGCAACCCCAACTGGGGAGGAAATAGAAAAAGAAAAAGAATACATTGGACATGATAAGAGTGGCCTATTTGGGACAATTTGTAGAAGAGATATTTCCATTGCAATTACTACAAATATTTTATGCAAAGACACCATCCACAATGCCCTCCATGCCTCCACTTTAGTTTCTGCCACTCCAATGGAAATTCTTTCGAGAACAAAATGAAAAAAAAGTGCCACTTATAGCAATAAATTGTTTCCCAATGAAGCCAAACTAGGTAATAGCATTATAACACCCTTACATCCTGAAATCTGAATGGTGTGTCTCCATTGTGTGCACTTGCAACACTTTGCCCATTACCATCTTTTACATTCTAAAGAGGTATGATATCCATCAGTACAGAGCCCTCCAATCAATACACTCAAGGCTATTACCCAAAACAAAAATGCACCAACTACATCCTTCTAAAAAATGTTGCACACATAACACAAAACTCATAGCTGAGGGAAGCTACCAATTTCCAAGGGCTAATGAATATCCATTAGCATGAAAATGATGTGCTATGGAGGTAGAGAAAGAATTTTCATAGAATGTTGATGTGGTTCCTACAAGAAATCACTCCCTCCAAAAAATGTGCCACCCATGTCAGCATTTTGAAAAAATGCCCAGAACTTGTGCTTGGAAATATCACCATACAATCTGCCTCCAATTATTCTAAAAAATATGTGAGAACTATTTAATTGCAAGAAATATACCTAGAAATTCACCTTCTTCTCCAAATAAACCCACCCAAACAAAGCTTTCAAGGCACAAAATATGGTGGAGAACCAAATGCTATTGATAGGGCATGAAAAGAAGGTGTAAGCTTGAAGTCATTAGGGAAATCAACATGCAAGAGGATGCGATGCAAATCAATAATAGGTAGTACCAAAATACATGCTCTCAAAGCTTAGGTAGTTCCAAAACAAGGATATTTACATGGAGGAACAATCAAGGCTCATCTTGGAGTGGGTGAGAGACAGAGACAAGAATGACATGGGCCTAAAACTCCACATTTACTAGTGCCAAAATAACTTGCATGCCTGAAAAAATGTGATCTCCAAAAACCAATCATAGAGAAATTCCATCAATCACACCCAAAGAATAGAGTGACAGACTATAAACTAAGGCATGACGAGTCCACATGGTAGAGGTCGAGCTTGAAGACCTCAGAACAAGGTTGAAATCAATGGGTGGATGGAGAACATGAGACCATGTGAGCCTGCATACACAAAGTGCCCAAGATAGGCTGGAGTATGTAGATCAAGGATGAGACTCCAAAAGATTTAATCTCTTCAAAACACATTTTGAGAAAAGTCCCCAAACTTCACCATTTCACTCATAAAGAAAAAATGCATTGTGATTGCAAATCACATGTCAAAAATGACTCCCTATTGGACAGTAGAGCTCTAGAAAAAGGAGCTCGTAGTCAAAGAATAGAGGGTAGAGAAATGACATTGATAGAAGCAAATTTTTAATTAAAAAATGCCTTGATTTGTGTACCTAAGTAAACAATGGCTTGGGTCCAAAACTTTTTTACCTTAGATTTCAAGAGCATCCAAACTAGATATATTTTGTATGGAAATGGGGGCTTTTGAGCACTCTAAGCTCAGTAGTGATGTCTGTTTGGGCTCAAAGTGCTCCAAAAGATATGTCCCCCCCAAATCTAATAAAAAACACTTCTAGAACTAAGACCCTCTAAAAGAGAAAAATTAGATCTGAAAATTGATGCCAAATCTCTCACGAATAGAACAGGGGCATAAAGATATGATGCTATAATACCATGTTCAATTTGATGAAAGATCAACCCCACAACTCCCAAGGATCACCTACATGCAAACACCTATCATAGAAAGAGAGAAGCAAAAGCTATGGTGGCTAGAATTCCTAGATCCATAGATGAGACATTCTTGATGAGCAAAAAAAGATATTGTTATTATCAAAAGTGAATTAATAATTACAAAGAGATATCATCCTTATAAAGGAGATCAAAACCCTAAAAAGGTCACACTTAGGTTGCATAATAATAATTAATTACTATATGCATAAAGTTTAGCTAAAGTAACTAGAGTTAATTAAGAAATATCTAATTACTCTAACACAATCTTCTCGGAGGTATCTTCCAAGATTTTTGTAGACCAAAACTAACAAATTGCCACTAGATCAACCTTCATAGTGATTATCTCCAACCAAATCAAACATATGATTTAATACCACTTAATGTAGTGTAAGGTAAGAGAATCCCCAAAGGAGATTTCCTAGCTCCTAATAGTTAACCACACAAAATAATATAAATAATAAGATAGAGATTAAGATCCACAAAAATGCCTATTCTCATAATAGAATCATAATATTTTTATTCAACATGCTCGACTGTAAGGCCTTCTGGGTTATGACGGAATACATAGGTAATTAAAATGGTAATTTTGCAAGACTTCACAAGATCCAACTCCTACCTAGTACATATCTACAATGTGGTAGAAACTCCAAGAAGAATCTAAACTTGTGCTCACAAGACACAAAGCAACCTTCTTCTTTCGCAAGCCAAAACTACTAGCTCTACTCGCAAACTTCACTCTCTCAGCTATTTCTTGCTTTCTCCATACTAAATGAATAATAATAATGACTCTAGACTCCACAAGACCTCTACTTATACAAACTAAGCCACAAGTCATCCTAATAGGTTGCATTAATTAAATACAACCACATCAAATATACCCATGAAGCCACAAGTAAGTTTCCAAGAATCATTAAACTTGCAACAATCATTAAATATATAACTTTAATCAAATAATTAGGACATGCCCCATGTTAAAAAAAAAATAACTAACTCATATGCCATCATAAGAGTATACACACTTAGACATAGGTCCACATGCCAACCAACTATCCAAATCCAAGAGCACACACACCATCTTCTAAAAATTCAAGCTCATGAATACAAACTCCAAAGTTTAAGTAAATTAGAAACACACAACCAAAAGTCACCAAAATATCTCTAATTCCAAGATGGTAACTAAAAAATCTATGAGAACTTAGGACAAGGTTTCACAATATGTCTATAACACATCCCCAATCCCACAAACCATAAATCCATAAATCCAAGCCCAAAGCCCCTACATATAAGATTGTTGACTTCTCTAGGATGCTCCTACATCAAAACATAATAGATATCAATGATTAGAAAGCCACAATATGTTGTACATGACAGACTAGATATTTCCCTAGCTATTAGAATTTTTGCAAGGTTTTCATCTAATCTAGGGGAAACACATATGACTGCAGTAAAATGGATATTAAGATATCTCAAAGGAATTGATGATTATGGCCTAAGGTATAAACAAGAGTTTGAATTTAATCTTAAAGTCTACACTGATTTTGATTGGGATAGAAATATTGATGGTAGAAAAAGTACAAGTGGTGGAAATTTCCTTTTAGGAGAAATGTTGATTACATGGATAAGAAAGAAAAAAAGTTGTATTTCACAATCTATGGCTGAAGTTGAATGTGTTGCTTCTACTATAAATTATTCAAATATTGTATGGATCAAACAATTGTTGGAAAGAATGCAAGAGAAAGTAACTTAGCCTATCACTGTCTTCTATGATAACACAAGAGCTATAAATATATAAAAAAATTTGATGATGCATGCAAAGAAATAACACATATTAATCAAGTATCATTACTTGAGGGAAAAAAATTCAAGAGAAACAAGTAAGGATTAAAAATGTGAAGTCTAAGGAACAAATTGATGATATATTTACCAAGCCATTGTTTAAGGATGTGTTTGAGTATCAAAGAGGTAAATTGGGGGTCTTGCCCCTATCCAAACAAGGCGAAGATGCATGCTGCATCAATTCATGGATAAATTTCAATTAATATAGTTTGAAGTTGATGCAGAAGTGTTCACACTTTAGGAGCATTTCTGAAGTTGTGAAGTTAACTATGATGAAACTGATGTAATGTGTAGATGCAAGGTACACTAATAACTTCAAGGTTTTATAAGTTTCATGATGAAATTTGTAATCACCTTTGGAATTTTTGTCGAAAGGGAGAGAAAAAGGGAGAGAAAGAATGGAGAGAAATAAAAAAGACACTAAAAAGAGAAACAATGGAGAAAATGAGTAATATGAAGAAGACTACTGAGATGGGAGAAACAATAAAAGAAGAGAAATTACCCAAAGGGGAGTGCTAGAAAGATAAAGCTATAGAGATCAAGATAAGAAGAAGACTATACTTGAAACAAGAGATCCCAGTCAAAAGTGGAGTAAAGTTGAAGAAATTTTGTTGTTGTTGAAGATACATATCAAGGTACAAAGTAACAATTTGAAGAACTGGAACTGAAAATTTGTATTGTTATCAATGCATACATTTTATTATCTTATGTAATGTTCTAAAATGTAAAATCTTATGTTATGTGTTGTCCTCAATGCAAAAGGGGGAGATTGTTAGCCCCAACTAATAATGTAATTGATAGTGGGAGAATTTTAGTTGATAAGTACTATGAATGAATGTAAAAGAGTCATATTAAAGTTTTTATATTGTCATTGATGTCAAATCCATCATTGACTAGACATTACGCTAACTCAAGAAACTACCATATCCTTAGATTAATGAAGAGGATTTGATTGACAAAGAGGATTTGAAGAAAGTATGATGAACACATAGTTGATATCTAAGGTATTCAATGCGCATTTGAATGATCTAGATGATGAATATGTAATATTGGTTTAATTATCTTACAATCATGTATTGTTGAGAAGTATTGAAGATAACAAGCTTAATCGAGTCACAAGGTTAATGAAGGGAGACTGAATTCACCAAGTGATTAAAATATTTCCTTAGAAATTTGTAATGAAGAATGCAATGTTTTAAATGAGTTATATGATGCCTAAGTAAACATAATATTTATTGAATGACAACTGGATGAAAAAGTTTGGAAAATTAGAATCTGAGGCTGATTTTTGATAGAAATATGGAAAGATCGAGAAGGTCTAAACTACAAGTCAATGTTTGTTGCAAGATCTATGATTGAGAAAATTCAAAAAGGATCTAATGAAGGAAATTGAAGAAGGATAAGGATGGACACAAAGTTCCATGTAAATTTGTATTTTATACGTGTCTAAGTTTATTGTATGAAGAAATTCAGTTGTAAACCCAAGATCAACGATTCTGATTAAGTGGAAATTGATGGAAGGATCTTGAAGCATTGATATATATATATATATATATATATATATATATATATATATATATATATATATATATATATATATATATATATATATATATATATATATATATATATATATATATATATATAAGGAGGAGAAAAAGACAGTTTTAGATTGTTACTATTGGTTGATGTTGTTAAGTTTTTTACTAAGTATATTATAAAGAGGAGATCAAAGTACAAAATTGAAGTAGGTAAAAGGAGATTATTGAGTGAGGTGTACTAAGAGGTGAAAGAAGAAAGAGAAGGACTTATACAACCAAGTCATAGAATATAGTGAAGGAAGATTGAAGAGAGATCGAATTGTGAATGAGAAAGAACAAAGATCTCAACAAGTAAAGGTAGTTTTTATCTTAACATATCACTTTGCATTGCTATTGTTTAACCATTGTAGCAAAAATTCTCTAACATAGCAAGTGGACCTAACAAGTCTATGAAATTTTATATGGTAACATCAATTAGTGATGTTTTCAAGTCCTTTAAATAATGCCACTCTTTTTAGTCAAGGACATGGTGTGATAAGGTCTAGATGATCTTTTGGTGAAATCCTCTAACAAGACCACTTTAACAAAGTGTTGTAACCTTTAACAAGGTTGTCTCCTAATGATGATCACTTCAAAAAAGTAAAATTTTTGGGTTTTCAGTCCTTGGTGGTTTTTCCCTTAACAGGTTTCCTTATTAAAAATCTCAGTGTCAAATTGTGTGAATGCTATTTGTGTTGTAAGTTATTTTACACATGTTTTTACAATTTATTACAACCCAGTCATAACCAAGATATAATTAGGTAATTACTAGAAATTTAATAATAGTCAGTAAATCATGGAATAATTTGTTAATAGTTTGAAAAGTTGTGAATGAATGGATTAAGTAATGAGTTGTCTATGTATACCAATGAAATGAAGTTAATTGTTTTGGTGTTTATGATGCTTTGATGGTGTTGAAATATTTGAAGGGAGTGTGATATAACTAGACATAACTGATTCACCCCCCCCGCATTCTCATCTATCTAATAGTGGGTTGAGGAAAAACCCATGAAATATTCTAAAGATAATAATGTTGATGAATTCCTATATGAAACTATCTTTACTAGGTTTGGTGTTTCTAGAGAATGAGTTACTTATTAGGGTGTTGAATTTCTATCCAACTTGATCACTATTGTAATGAATGAGTATACAATCAGACATGGTAAATCCTCACCTTACCATCCATAAGAAATGGATACACATAAATAAGAAAAATAGGGAAATATGTACCATATTGACTAAAACTAATTTTTTCACAATTAGGAATGGGCATTCAAACATCCCAAATTCATACAGGGTGCCTAACACACAATATGGATAAAAATAACTAGATTCACACCATTAGAGTTGGTTAATGGAAAAGAAGATATCATAATTGTTGAATTTGAGCACTAAACTCTTTGTATAACTCTGGACTTGAACATGAATTTAACACAAGATTAATGAGAAATGATCCTGCAAATTAATGGATTGGATGAACACCACAAGTTTGATCTTCAAAGTACTAAAATAATCAAGGACATCACAAGTAATGGAATGATAAGTTTATAAAGGCTAAGAAATTCATAGTAAGTGATTGAGCCCTTCTCTATGATTCTTATTACCAAAACCCACATAGGAAGTTCCAAAATAGGTGGATGGGACCATATGGGATTGTATCAATTTTTGACAATAAATAATTTCAACTCTCTATTATTGATCTTGTTTTGTTCAAACTTTAGGTTAATGGTCATAGGAAAAAACTTTATCATAAACCATAGAGCAAAACAAATTTCGTGTAGCAATTCCAATTTGAAGAATATCCTAACACACTAGTACATTTGGGCTCATTTTTCGACCTTTATTAGTCAAAAATTTGACCCATTTTTTGACCAATCTTCGACCAAATTTGACCAACGAATTGGTCAATAATTTTTTGATCGAAAATTTGATGAACCTACTGGATGGTTGAAATTTTGACCAATACGTTGGTCAAAAAATGTTCAGGTTGTTGAGCCATTTTCTGCCATTCATTGGTCGAACTTTCGACCAATGCTTGGTAAAAATCTACGGGACATTGGTCAAAATTTTGACCAATGCATGGTAGAAAACTAGATGGAATTGGTTGAAAAATTTTTGGTCGAAAATTTGAACTACCAGTAGGTTTGTTGAAACTTTGACCAATATGGTGGTCAAAAAATGTTGGCATTGTCAGCACATTTTCTACCATTCATTGGTTGAACTTTCGACCAATGCTTGGTAGAAATCTGCAGGGCCCATATCATGGACAATGATATCATGGACCCACTTCCCATGTACTAGGTAGGGAGATTTCTAATTGTGAGATCAAGCTGAGATCATAGGGTGGCATTGACTCGCTATGAACAAGTGCTCGGAAGTTAAGTATAGCGAGTTAGCGAGTGTGGCCCACCATTGTTGAAGTAAAATTGATATCCACAAGATCAAGTCTAGATCAACAATGCTCGTTGACTTGCTATAAAGAGATGTGCAAAAATTAGGTATAGCGAGTTAACAAGCAATGGAAAGTAAGATCAGTGATCATCGCTAGCTCGCTGTGGAAAGGTGCTCAAGAATTATGTATAATGAGTTAGCGAGTTGATGACACATGTCCGTAGTCATCCATGGGCTCAATTTGAAGTTCCAACCTTGAAGGAAAGGTAGAGGTGGAGGTATTTTATTTGCTTGAATGCCAATGTGTTAAGAAGAAAACTAAGTTAGCTTAGTTGTCATTCCCAGATCATAGGATTTTTCAAGGATCAATGACACAATTTTAAAAAAGAAAGTGCGACGCCACTCTATTTTTTTGTTTGGTGCATTTATGATAAGTGAAAGCTTTGCGTGTGAGAGAAATAGAGTATAACACAGAGATTTTCATTAATTCTAGTCCCACACGAACAGAGATTGCAAATTTTCTGAGAAGAAGAGCCTGATTGATTGTGTTGTGTTAAGCCTGGTAAAGATGTGAAACTATTCTTCTATCGTTCGAGAGAAATTTTAGAAGTTCAGAGAAGAAAAAGTTCAACAAGTCAAGTAAGTACTCATATTATAACCTCTGTGGCATTCCAATTCTCTCAATATTGTCAAAATGCCTCCTAAGAAACCATTCTCTAGGCAAATTAATTATATGGATAGGAACGTCCATGATGATTTATTAGAATTACTCCCAAAATATACTATACAACCTGCATAACTTAAAAAGTTAATTTCCTTAAACCCTAGGCTTAAAATTAGTGATGGCCTATATGACAAGGGGAACTGGGTTAGGGATGCAACAACTACTCAAACTGGCCTAATCTTGTTTAAAAAGTGGTTTTTGGAAAGAAAGTTGTTTGCCCCACATGCTAATGTCTGGAATTTTGATTTGGGAATGTTAGTAGTCCCAAGTGTTTTCAAGGATTATGATTTTCTTGAAGCCATTGCTAAGAATTATGACCAAGCCATTAGGGTTGTAAGAAGAAAGAATGGTGTGCCTTTGGTCTTGATTACTCCTGAAGAAATTAGAGAGGTTTTTCACCTGGAACCATTATCAGACTACCATGTGCAAATCAATCTGATAGAATTAGAGAATGAATATAAAGAAAAGAAGGATGTAATTAGGGGAGGTGCACTAAGGGCACATATTGGTACAATACAAACTTTTCTAGTAATTGCTACAGCCTCTAGAGAGCCTTTTAAGAAGAGTCTTTTCACTTTTCGAGCTGTAGAGATATACAGGACCTTATGCTGAGTTTTTGGTGAAGATGAGCAAGAAATTATGCCCATTGGTTTCATGTACATGATGGTTCAGATTGCTTCCTTTGGTGTAGATGTTATTTTTGATTTTGCTTCCTTTTTGGCTAAAGAAATTCACATTGGTTTAGTTGGGATTGCGAAGGTCAAGGTGGAAAAAACTTTTGGTCACTACTCTTTATTAATGCATATGTTTTTGTTCAAAGGAGTGACATATTTTGGTAATGAGATGAAACTAAACAGAGAGGAGAATGGGGAAATACTGCCAGTCCAGTTGTGGAGTGCAGATATGACCTGGGATGCAAGTAATGCTAGTTTTGTCAGATTTGATAGATATTTTGCTGCTAAATTGAGATGCCTCATATTGAGTGACAAACCCAGAATCCCTAGGGTACTAATGAGTCTTATTAGGCCTATGGATAACCCCCATGACTTGAAAGTTTCACATAATTGGGGAGATATCATCCCCTACCCTGTTTCTACTATTTTTAGAATCTATGGTTTCAAGGGGAACCCTCATGTTTTGCCTTACCAAGTTCCTTTGAAGGTGGGAATGGCTGAAGTTTTATGGCAGTTAGGGGGAGTGGAAGAAATGTTTTTGTTGAAAAGGCAATTAGGGTCAATTTTCCCTACCTGCATAGTGGCCCATCAGTTTGTGATTATAAAAGGGGGATGGATCTTTTTGCATAAAATTTTGGAGCAGTATATGATGGTTGTCTCTCATCCCCATTTTTGTGATTCTGAGGGATTTTTCAATCAGATGTTGAGGCATAGAATCAAGTTGGGACCGATCAAGCATGATTCTTATTATCTAGAGGATATTATAAGAAATGAATTCTCATTGCAGGAGCAGGAAACTAAAAAGGAAAAATGGAGAGTTTATTCCCGGGTCTTAGAATTCGTTCATTGTTTTGATAATAAATATGATCCTTTGGATAATGCTATTACAGAGGCTGACAAAATAAGTAAGCTCATGAATACCTTCCTTGAAATAATGGAGGTCATGAATGAAAAGAAACATTTTTTTATTGATTCATATCCTGATAAGGCCAGAGAGGTCATGAGGAGGTTGGCTTTCACTCCAAATGTCAGAACTGATAAAATAATTATACAAAAGAGGCCCGAATATACTATAATTTAGAATAAAAGGGTTCCTATAGACAAGGGCAAACAAATAATAGGATCTACCAGTATAGCCCAAGAGGAGAGACCTGAAGAGCCTGGTCCTAAGAGGCAAAAGGTAATGATAGAAGAAAGGCCTCAAGATGAGGAATATTCACCCACCCAGTCCCCTTTGAGGATTGGAGAAGAGCCGCTCACTAGTGAACAGGTTGAACAAATGGGATCACAGGGAGATATTTTTATTACTCAAGCAGAATTAGATGAGGGTAACCCTCCAGAACTTCCTCTCCCAAGTTTGGATCTAACAATAACTGATTATAGAGGTAGGGAGTTGGACCTTGTATTAGAGCAGGCAAGTCATCAATTTTTGACTGATGATAGTTTTGTGAAATCAAGGGCTTTTCAACAATTTGCATGGAGGACAAACATGAATGTTTTCAAGGAGAAATGTAAAAAGATGAATATAGAGCATCCAAAAATGGATGAAACTTCCATGCAAAACCAAATTAAAGAAGAAATGACTAAGGAATTGCAGAATATAAGCCCTAAGGAGGGGAGAAAAATGATAAAGGCATCTAACATTTTATTATTGCCCAATTGGGATATTGCAGATGCATTAATTTTCAATTCTATTTCAAGTAGATTGGAGTTGCAAGACCCAAATAGAAGAGACTTCCAAGGAACTTAATTCATTGAAGATCAAGCTGCATTGGTTAGTTGGTCATTGAGAAAGAGATCTAGAGCCACGCCATCACAATCAGATGAGTCTGGGTTGATGGGAAATATACTTGTAAGAAGGGTTGCTAACACTTCACATGTACAGGCAGCATATTGGAATGTGGATTCTTCTAAGTTTGTGTTGGCCACTGCTAAGAAGGAGGAACAGGTTAAGTCTGAGTTACAGAATAAATATGAAACACTTTTTGAGGCCTATAATAGGGAGGTAAAAAGGAGAATTGAACTTGAAAACAAGGCAATGGGGAAATCCACAAGGCCAAGAATAACATACCCCCATCCTCTAGTGGAACCTTTTAAATCCACCCCCCTTTGTAGAGATACCAGACACACCTCAAAGGCCTGAATATTATACAGCTGAGGAATTTGAAGAAGAGAAGAGAAAACTATGGGCCTTACATGTAGAGTTAAATATGTAGTATGACGATAAGCTTAGAAAGGCTCTAATGTATTTAGTGGACAAAATTGAGTGGCTCTTATTCTTTGATCAGTTGGTAAAAGTAATAGATATATGGGAGGAATTGAAAACTCATGATGATACCCTGAAGCTTATTGCTAATAAATGGGGAAGAAGGGAAAAGGAAATCACCCTTCTATGTTATTCAGTTATAAAGTCTTCCAATGACCATGTTGAAAAATTGTCTGATATTACTAATGACTTGTTAGATTTTGATAACAGGAGAGTTACTTTGCAATTGAAAATTGTTTCTTATTTGAATAAGTACAAGAATCAAAAATTTGATCTATTTCCTTGTTCCTTGGATAGAAAGAAGAAATTGAAAAATAAGGAAGAGTGGAGTAAAGAATTTGATGACCTTTTCTGCACAAGGATAAATAAAGTTATTAATGAAAAGGGGCATGCCTGGTGGGCCACCATGACAGAGGAATTGGTTAAAGTCGAATTATTTTTTGGTTCTTTGAAGCAAGAATTTTTTGGTTTTGAAAAGGAGGCAAGTTATGTTTTAAAAAAGAAAAATGATATCCTACAGTTCAGTTGGCCAGATGATATACAATTTGACACTTGGATGGTAGATCTTCTATTGGACAAGCAGTTAGAGGAGGATAGTTCAGATGATGATGAGAAACAAGAAGGTGAGGTGCAGGTTATTGACACCTCTGCACCAGAACCAAAAAAAGAAGGGGAAAAGGTAATAATGCCTGCTTAGGGTGAAAGCAGTGAGAACCTGCAAGAGAAAACCAATTTGGAGGTATCACAAGATCATCCTTCTTTGGCCAGCTTGGTAGCCACGTATTCTAAGGAGCTGGAATAATGAGAGACAAATCAGAAGTTGATGATTCACAATAGAAACTAGAACGAGCCTACCTAAAGGAATATTTGATATGCCTGGCATTCTATTGTGATTTTTTTTGTCTTTTGTATGATGCTTTTTTCCTTGGACACTTGTCAAATCACAATTTCCTTTTGCTTGTTGCAACTCATGCTATATAAATGAGTTTTCAAGGCATTGTGATGGTCTGAGACTTGTGCAATTTTTTGTTTCTTTCAAGAAGAGTACATATTTAGTCGATTCAATAGTATGCAGAGGTTTTGAGTTTTCTTCCATTGTACTTTCTGATAAGCAAATTGAAATGACAAAAATGACAATCTATTCTGGGCATTCAATTGGTTTTCTATTGGTTATTGTATTAGTCATATGAAAAAAATAATACAAAGGGGTATTTACACTATATCTATGGATAATCAATTTCTGTCTCCATTTTATGGGTTTGTTTACTTTGAAGTCATTTAAATAAGGTTTATTTGGCTGAATGCAGTCTAGATGGGTTGTATGCTGGTTTTATTGTTGCTTTTAATTCAAGCAATTATATAAATGCTTCAGTAAATTAGTAGGGTTTATGAGTTCATAAAAGGGATATTGCATAAGAATGGAGATGGGTGATTGCAGTTGATTAATTCTTATACAAGTTATTTGAATTAGATCTCCTGCCAATAGTCAATTTCTTGCCGAATGGATAAGGCACTAGTCCTATAAATCAGAAGTAAACAAGGATGAATTCTGCTGCTACATATCAAATCATCTTACAAAATCAAAATTATTTTCAATCTTGTTCAAGAATTATAAATTCTGGTATCAACTCATTTATATCTAATTCCTGAGTCTTAGGTAGCTGCTATTTCCAAGAATATTTTTAAATTTTAGGAGAATTATGACTAGATCTGCTGATAAGGGATGTGTATAAGTTTGAGAGCATTGAAGAATTGAAGTGAGCTGTGTATGTATGTGAGAGTAGCAGAGGAGAATTAGAAGGAAACTAAGATAATTTCATTTTTGAATTCTACTGCACTGTGCACTTGTATAGATCCTTTCTTGTTCCTCTTTGTGCCCACCACTTAGCCCACATTATTGAGTGTCCTATACAAGAAAGTCTTATAGCAAGAAATTTACCCAAGATTCTTGGAGTTGTTCCACTATAAGATATGATGAAATCATAAACTAATTGCCTATTATTTAAGAAAATGAGAAACACTATAAGACACTTTGTAGTGCTGCAATAATAGCCAAATCACCAAAGTAGGCATGCTTTTTGGATCATATTCTCTCTCAAACAGAAATGTAACATGCATTTTGGTTGTAGGTTATTTCTAGGAGCTTGGGGTTCACTATCAATTCCAACACCTTCGACTAAATTTTTTGAACAAGTCAAAAGTTGTTCCACTATAATGATTACTAATAAACTTTATCATTTTTCAAGTCAAAATTTTATCATTAGCAAAAATGGTAGATAATTTTGTTCATGGTCTCAAGGAAAACAAAGACTGCTTGACAATAGCAAGAAACAACACAGATGACTTAGAAATAGTCTATCACAATGAAAGACATATTTTGCCCATCATAACACTAGCAGTGCTCTATTGTCTCAATTTTGGTAATAGAGACACCCCCAAAACATGAAGGATTCACCCCACAAACATCTTCAAACATGAAATGATCCACTGTTTATTAGACTAGTGTTTAATTCAGGCTAAACCTCCATCAGCAATTACCATCCAACACTGCACTTGCACCAAGTTTTCCCACTCTCTTGCATTTGGTTAATATAGTACAAATAAATTATCACAACCTCATTGTCTCCCACCAATAATAGTGACTACAAGTGGTAGGAGAGAATCTACATTTTGAACTTTAGAATAAGTACAGTTGACTATGCCTAACCAATCACTGGTTTGAATGCACCAATCTATTATTCCTTACTCAACCTGCAATGATAATTAAAAGAATGTGTGGACAAGATAACAAAAATAATAAAATGTTCTCACATTAAATATTAGTCAAAATGCATTTGATACATCATAGGAACTCACTGTTCCATGGGACAGAGACTGAATTACAGAGAACAGGATTATTTTATTGATTATAATTTTTTCACAATGCCTTGTCTCACCACCCCAACTCTACTTCTCCCCCAAACACTCAAAAAATCCCTTCTAAATAACCAAACAATAGTAAACAACCACTGCTGTCTAACTATCTGATTGTTACCAATTAGTTATAAACTGAAATTTGTTGTCTAAGTTGGCACAAAGTGTCAACTTCGATAACTTACAATCATATATGCCTTTAATATATTTCACTAACTTTTTCAAAGGTTTTATAGCTTCACTAACCCTTCCAAAGACACCTAAAACCCTTACGAGTTGTACTAGGCCTAAACACACCTAAAACCCTTACAAGCTTTTCTTTGCATTTTTTCTACATTTGATACTTTTCTTATAGGTGGACATGTCTATCACAAACATCCAACATGTCTATCCTTAGACTTCATGGCAAAAACCCTACAAACAACACAAAAAAAATAAGGACATGAACCATCCAAACATCTCTAATAGCTTGTGGATATCCCAAAGATGCATAAGTGCATGACTTGTGAAAACCAAAAAGATAAAACTAACTTGTATAACAAGCGAATAACCAAAATGATTTTATGTTTGTGTTATGTTTGACAATGACAATGATATTTGGATTCAAGTATGAGGAAATTTGTCTCAATCGATTCATTAAATATCATTTGAATACAAAGAAGATTTTAAGAGATTCAAGAGCATAATTATAAGCCAAATTTGTGGAAGACCTAAATCAGACCTAAGTGAACAGACATGTGAAGACTTATTTTGAATATGATGAGCAGATCTAAGGCAGAATTTTTATGAAGGTATATTCCAAGTTTAGAGCATTTATTGAAAAACACTATTTCAAATCTTGGTGGATTATTCATAAGTACAAGGAAGATTTTTTGAAGACCTCGAAGGAGATCTAAGGCAAATCTACCTACATTATAAACACTTTGCATTTCAAAGGTCAATTCCTTCTGCATTGCAGGATTTGAGGTTGGTGTCTCTTGCTAATTGAGTCTACACATTTGTTTGAAGTTATATACATACATACATATGTGTGTGTGTGTGTACATACACACACAATTCACCTGCAAGGATTTCCATGCTAAATAGTAAATGCATCTTGTCTTCTTTTGTTAGACATCAACTATGTGAATGCTTTCTACATTGCTTTCAATTGACTAAATATATATAATAAAATATGCAGGTTTCTATGCCAAACTAACTCCAATGTGGACAAATATCTAATAATTGGGATTTAAACTAAGCAAGAACTATATGTTCAAGGAGCCAAAAGATGACTACAATGAGACTATTACAAGCAAAAAAACTCCAGTCTCGTTAAAGAGAATTGGGATGTGTGTTTGAAGAATTAACAAATTTGAGCTTCACTTGGTTTCAAGAATACTATAATATTCTCTACTTAACAAGGCCAACCACGTGAAGGTGGAAGCTCATCTGGCCTCACCCCCCTACCCCTAACATCAATCTAAAGTACCCATTATAATCTAATTACATACTTCATTCATTCATTCATCCATTTATGAACTATAACATTCAATCAATACAATCATATAAAAATCATTAATATGATATAAAAATCATTAATACGCAATACTAATCAAAAATTTATTAACACATAACAATATTCATTAACATAAAATAAAAAATCTATATTAATACGCATCATTCATACATAATTACTTAAAACAAAGTTCTTTCATTATCCAACAAGGTTTATCAAAGAAGATTTTTAAAACATCATTTCTTTTTTTTGTTTTTCTGAGCTCTCTTAAGAAAAGTGCTCATAGGGACATCCATATCTGCTTCATTCTCCTCCTCTTCTGGCACGTGTAATGTCAAATTATGATGGCTCCTTCTCTTTGGAGGAGTAGGAGGTTGCTGCACTAAAGGGGGCTCTATTGCAAGAACACGTGAATGCGATAAATTGGCATACTCTTTTTCTTTTTCTAACTGTTACAAGTTTGTAATTATGTATGAGTACAACATAAAATGCATTTTTCTTACTTGACAATGCCACATCATGTACATTAACATTTTGATCTACCACCGCGTCAACATGTTGAACACTTGGAACATGGTGCAGTCCTTCAGCATGATGTTCAACATGCTCTGAAATATACAAAAAAAGGATACATGTCAAATTCCAATTGAAGATGTCAAATTGTATTCATAATTGCATAATTAATTTCCAATAGCAAATTAATATCTCCACCACTATAATACACATCATGGCCTTCGTCAGGAGTAGGTTCTATGGTAGGATATGAAGGCTGTAGTAAAATGTTATGCACATTGTTATGTAGTCAATTTACGTTTAAAACTAATACCAAAAAAGAATCTTCTCAACTATTTAATTTCATTTACTTTTCATCTGATCAATTTACCTCTGAGATATCATTTGGTGCACTGGATTCTTGGGCAAGGCTTACAGATTCTTCACGTAGGCGTGCAACCACAACTTTATAGCCTTCCTTCAAGGCAATTTTTCTATCTTCATCTGTGACCTCCACATTGAAATCTGTGCCTTGTGGTTTTTGCTTGATAACGTTAGTTTTCCATGTATGGTTTAACAAAAATTTTTGCAACATTATATTAAAAAAAAATTAAAAAAATTCATTGCTCTACTTACAAGTCGAGACTGCAGATTCATATAGCCACCAGAGCCAAGTTTGTGTTGGCCAACCTTTTCTATTCTTGCTTTTGTAGCCACGGATGTGTCCTGCAATCTATGAACAATTTCAAACATCTTAGATTATATATTTACAAATATCAATAATTAGTGCATGATTACAATGTACTTAATACTATAATGACATACCTCTTTTTTCCCTGTGCTGCTTCATTATCTCTATCTTCACATAGCCTTTTCTCCTTTGCATCTTCTATTATTTCATTCCACTCCATTGGTAGAAACATAGGAGGACAATCATACTTTGGGTTATCCTTAAGACCCCTTCTATATTGATCCCTCACAGTCTTTATATGCTTTGCCACTCTTTTCAGAAGTAGGCCAATGTCAAAAATGTTTTTCCCAAATTTCTCCTCAATGGATGCAATCAACTAGATTTTTAATTCCCCAGCTTGTAAATTCCACCTTTTTAAAAACAAATAGATTGTTAGATAATTAACTTAAATATATTACAATAAATAGAAGAAAATAAAAATTAAGTAACAATGATATGAAACTACATACCTTTTACATATGGTGGGTCCAAACAGTCTCAATGTCATATGAAAAAGATGTTCAAAGAAAGCATTATTACCTACAAAAACATAAAGGATTTATCAGTCCAAAATGAGTAATGTAAAAGTAAACTAAATTTACACTTTAAAAAATATTAATTTTAAAGCACCTGGAAGCTTTCGTTCTCTTAATGGAAACATTGTTTTCTTATTCAGCAACAATGTCCCTTCATACGAACTAGTACTAATCACATGAACTGCGCTAGGAAATGGATCAGCTTTAGTAGTACTACTCTCTGTTGCTCTATCAACTGAAATATCATAACAATTAAATGACAATTTTAGTACTGCTCTCTATTGTTCTACCTCCCTGCCTATATCCATGTCTCTCT
Source organism: Cupressus sempervirens (assembly GCA_028749045.1). Taxonomy (NCBI): domain Eukaryota; kingdom Viridiplantae; phylum Streptophyta; class Pinopsida; order Cupressales; family Cupressaceae; genus Cupressus; species Cupressus sempervirens. The sequence goes on from CM053786.1 coordinate 390,301,101, forward strand.
ATGTGTGGCTATATATATATATATATATATATATATATATATATATATATATATATATATATATGTATATGTATATGTATATGTATATGTATATGTATATGTATATGTATATGTATATGTATATGTATATGTATATGTATATGTATATGTATATGTATATGTATATGTATATGTATATGTATATGTATATGTATATATGTATGTATGTATGTATGTATGTATGTATGTGTGGTGTGTGTATGCATGTGTTTGTGTGTATGCAAGCTTCTATAGACATCATTTAAGCACTAATGTGCTACTTTTTTGTTCATCAACTTGTAGAAAGACATTACAAAATATAGCACATTACAAAATATAGCAAAACAAGGTTTTACCAGTTCTACTAGGCATAGACGATGATGTTTGCATGGTCCTTGTTGCTGACAATGCAACAGATAATACTAGACCGCCAATCAAAGGAGGAGTCCGCACTTCATCATGAGCTGAAGAATAGAATATTGTTAGCAAAGAAATTTGGAATGGATAAAGATCAAATGGGATACTAGCGAGAAATGTCGACAAAAAAGAAGGTAAGTGTTATAATGTTGATCAAAACAAACAAAGTGTTACTTACACAAAGGTACTGTGAAACAACCCTAACCATGTTTAGCATGTGATGTCGCAAATGGCACATATGTCTATACAAGAACACATAAAATCAGAGATCATGATCCATAAGATACTATAAAATATTAATATCTATTGAACTTCTATTATTACTTTAGTCAAATTACTGCTTACTTTCAAAGATTGGATTCTACGGTCCAATTCTATTCTTAGTGCCTCTTTCTCCTCACTTCTGTCACCCTAGATGATAATTTGAACAAGCTCATCACTGTATCTTTGTGTAATTTTTTGGGTGATGAATACAGGGTCAATACTAGGGCCAATGTCATGTAGATATGACGCCCATATTTTAGATTGCATTTGATCAGTGATCATTGTAGCTTTTTCATATCATTTGTGACATCAAATATTCATATACTTTCATCAAAATAACTCCAAAGCCATAAAGAAAAGAACATAATAATAGGACATTTGTTTCTATATTAACATTAAAATTTACAATAATTAATGTTTACCTCTACTGAAGGTGTCTGACATGGTACATCCATATCGCCCTGTGAAAAAAATTAGTAAGTCTTAGAAATCAGTAGCGAAATTAAAGTAATAGACTTACCAAAAAAAATATTAATAATAAAGTAGATTGTGTATGTAAATCATTTGTCTTAAGTTAGAAATTTAGCGTAACTAATGTTTATATCTAAAAAAATATTTGGCATGTTCTACTTAATGTTTATATGTGCAAATATGGTTTAGAAAGAAATATTTGGTCATACAAGACCCCATCATAGTTGACATTAATTGTACCTAAATATTTCATTGATCATCATGATCGTCATCCATGTCATCATCATCATCATCATCACCATCATCATACTCGTCACTTTGATCATCGTCGTCACCACCACCATCTTCATCACCATCATCATCCTCTTGATCACTATCATCATCATGACCATCATTTCCATGATCATCACCATCTTTGTCACCATGATCATGATCATCATCAGCATCATCATCATCATTATCACCATTATCATTAGCATGACCAAAATCATCACCATCTTCTTCTTCTTCATCACTGGGTAACTTTCGTTCCTGATAATCATTTACTTCCTCTTGTGCTTCTTCAATATCTTCTTCTTCAATCACATTATACTTTACCGACCTTCCTCTTGGGTCATTTCTAACAACAAATGACCAACCTGGTTTGTTTGGAACACCAAAGTAAAACACTTTCTCACATTGACTTGGAAGAACATAGGGCTCATCTCCGACTGACTCAAATGACCTTGTATTAATCATAGTAAATCTACTGTCGTGTTCAATAAAAATCCTATCGGGATCATTTTGATTCAGTTGTAACCTAAACTATTTGTTGACAAATAGAACTATTTTGAATGAATTAAAGTCGCACTCAAGTATATCATCCAAAATGACATAGTATCAATTTTTAGATTGTTGAGGATGTATGTCAGTTCTAGATGAAATATTGGTGATCGCGAAGACAAAACTTATCCCGAAATCACACGTTTTCTTCATTTCATCTAACTTTTTTGTGCAAAATTTATAGCCATGGTAGTACATAGCTTTGTGTTGTTTGACCTACAATTATTCAAACATGTCAAGAATCTTCTCATTGATCTATGAGTTGATATTAAACTTATGTCTCATGATTAGTAATTTTATGCATACCTTTGTATCTCTTAATTCATATATTAGATCAAGTACCATTGGCGTAACATTGGGATCTCCATTACAATGGGCTTCTTTAACCAATGATGCAACACCATCCCATGTTAATGAGCGACCATTTTCTTGAGACTGTTCAATCCACATTGTCATCTAATCAAGATTGTTTGTAATATACAAGTGTAGTGCATCCCACTCACGACCAACTATAAAGAAGACAATTACACCAGTTAAAAACAACTTATATATATTGATGATGGATAAGAATTGTTAAATTACAAAAAAAAACTTATAATTACCTCTCACGCTCCTCAATCTACCTTTCCCCATCAGGTCCTCCCCTTTGAATTTGTCATTACAATTGGGATCCCAAATGCGATCTAGATGGATACCTGTTGCAAACTTTGGAGGATATTCACTGATATACACTATGGTCTGGTATATCATATATCCCTCTATCATAGAACCCTCAGGACGTGCTCTTTGTCGAACCAAGCCCTTCATAAATTTCAAATGCATCTCAACCATCCACATTGATCTAGCTTGTATAGGTCCACACAATTTAATCTCCTCAACTTGATGTATGAGGTAGTGTTCTTGAGCATTGAAAAACGTTGGAGGTAAATACTTTTGCATTTCACACATAAGCTGTGGAATTTTTCTCTTCCAATATTTTATATCTTTTTTATCAATTTCTTTAGATGATAACCATCTAAATGAGATTCAACACGCAAAAACATATAGAGGAGATTTCAAATAAAATTATACAATAGATTTCAGATAAAAAGCTACAAATTTAAGAAAAAACACTCTTCTAACCTCATGTATTTTCCAAGATCATATATAAATTGTGTAATACTATTGTCAAACTTTTGTGGAAGGGATAGAGGTAGGACGAACTGCAATCATTAAAAAATGATCATTTTAATATATTATTAAATAATGCAACTGGTACTACATTCAATCTTACAAATATACTGTAAATAGAAAACATGACTTACCTTGAGGAAGGTATGCCAATCATGTGTCTTCAACCCTGGCCCAAAATCACATTTCTTTGATAGAAGAGTGCTTATATTTGAAGCAAATCCTGTTGGAAATTTTGTTTTTTTTATGACTTTTTTTTATACATCACTTTGTTGCTCCATTAATAACCAAGGAAGGGCACTTGTATTTATGCGATCTCCATTCCTATTTGATTCAATGAAAACTTTTAGTGCATGATTAGATTCATGAATGTCAGTACAAATTTTCGCAATTTGTTTTCTATCACACCTTCCATCCAACATTTTCTATAGTGTCTCTATTACATTCTTTCCAATATGTATAGCATCAAACAAATGCGTGATTGGGAGATCCTTGTAGCATGGTAACCCACTAAATTGAGTAGGATAACTTTTCATTCCTCTAGGAAGTTGGTCATTGATGCCTTGATGACCTTCACGAGCATCGGTTATAGCATTAGTAAATAAAAGACAATATCAAAATATAAATTGTAAACTTCGGACAAAAAATTGGACATTACCTCGATGATTTAGTCGATCATATTCCAACTCCCATAAATGAGGTGTCATTCTTCGTGACCTTGATGATGTCTCTTCTTTCCCATTGAAAAGATGTTTTTTGGCAATTCGACACCTATGATTATTGTGGAGAAAGTGTCTAAACTCATCAAATACCTGCTTTCCTAAACTTCTCGAATGACGACATTTCATCTTCGGACCACAAACTAGACATGCAAATTTTTTCCTTTGTCTGAAGACCTAAAAGATCATGTATAATTGGATCATGTACAATTATCATGCACAACTTAAGCATTTGATAGTAATGTGTAAGCACTATAACAGACCAAAAATATGTGATCTTAACAATATAACATACCGCAAAAATGAGTTAGCCCAGGGGCATCATGTATTGTCCATACAAGCATTGTATGGAATTGATATTGTCGATGTCCTATCGATCTAGAGATGTCATACATAGTGATTCCATTCCATAACTTCAAAAACTCATCAATTAGGGGCTCAATATACACGTTCATATCTTTAACTTGGTATTTACCTAGCAATTGAATGAACATAAATATTACGTAATTATTATAACCATTTTCATGCACTATTTATAAATTAATTTACATAACTATAAAAAAAAATACCTAGCACAATCATTGACAACATTATGTGCTCCCTCTTTATGGACATCCAAGGAGGAATGTTATTGTTAATAAAAAAAATAGGCCATACCGAGTAAACAGAATCTCCATATGGATTGACACCATCCGTCACCAATGAAAGTTTCAGATTATGAGGTTTTGTAGTGCCTACCCTTGTTCACATCTTTTCTAGACTTATTGTTGCTATTATTATCAGACTATGTAGACTAGTTTTATGTTGATGGTTTAGTGGTGTTGTTTTGACACTATCAGATATTATGATAGGGATTCAGTTGATATATGATGAGATCATTTAGACTTTACATTTCATGTATGCATGATGATCATTACATTGTTTTCAGTTATTAATGATGATTAGTTAGATGGTTTATTATCTCATGTGTTTTATTATGGTTACTTAACCCATACTTGCATGTGTATGGTGTGTGTGTTTTCTTATTGTATGGCGTTTCTGATGTGGTTAAAGAAGGGAGTCGTAGTCACCTGCTTAGTCAGGATCTATACGATGCACCACTTTTTGCCATTGTCTGTTTAGCTTAGCATTATATATTGTATTTACATGCATGATTTTTTTGTAGGTTGCAGGTACCAGATATCGACTTCCCTGAATTGCCAGGATGAGCGTACCCTATTATACTATCTCAATGATAAGAGAAGGGAGATAAATTCTCAAGTCCAAATCCCAAACCTAAAAACTATTTGTCCTAGTGAGTTAGGACAAGTATCAAAGTTGAATACCCACTAAATGTGTCGGATGACATATTTCGTGATTTTTAACCTTTTAGATTTATTTTGTATGATTTGTTCTATGATGGGTTTTCATATTTTATCTTGGAGGTCTATGGTGAATTTTTCATTAATTAAGTCTTAATAAATAGATTTAATTAATAAATTATTTATTTGAGAAAATTAATAAAATATCATGATCTTTGATATTTTGATTGTAATTAATTAAATGTGAATTATTGGGGAAAAGGAATTAAATAAAAGAAAACTAGAAATTAAAATTAATAATAATTATAAAATAATAATAATAAAAGATATAAAAATTAAAATGAAAGTTATAAAATTTAAATAGAAATTATTTTTAAAAGTAAATTGGAGTTATAAGCTTGCATGGGAATTAACACACTTTTTTATTTCTCATGTGTCAACAACACGGGGGTTAGTGCATCAATTAAGCACATGGTGTCTACAACTCTATGACTCATCAAAAAGGTTGGAAAAGACCCATGCTTAGTTGGTGACACCTTCCGGCTATTTCAAGAAGCATTCCAAAGGTTTTTTTAGAGTTCTTTATATTCAGGCATTCATAGAAGCTTAGAGAGAGCATGGAGAGCAATTGGAGCATTGGAGGACTCAAGAACTCTGAAGAAGGGAGCTTGCTTTGTGGGTTTTCTGAGGAAGAGCAAATTAGCATCAGAATTCGGATAGATTCTTGTGATTTTACTTATGCTATTTCCGCATCATGCATTCCTGTCTTCTTCGTGTCTTCCATATGTCTTCTGAGGAATTTCATATTTTTATTGTATGCATTTTCAATTTGGGCAATTAAATTTATTTGAGAATTTTATATGCATGGATTTAAAAAAAGGGAAAACGGGGCTAGGGTTGAGATTCATAGCCAAACCCATTAGATTAATTATTGAAAATTTTGGAGATCAAAGATCTATGGAGGAATTCTAAAAAATTGTAATTGTAATCATAAATTGTCAATTTGCTTATACATACATACATACATACATACATACATACATACATACATACATACATATATATATATATATATATATATATTTATATATGCAATTATATATATATATATATGTGTGTGTGTGTGTGTATATGTTCATATATTGTGATATTTTTAATTTTGTATATATATATATACATATATATATATACATATATATATATATACATATATATACATATATATATATACATATATATACATATATATATATACATATATATATATACATATATATATACATATATATATATATACATATATATATATACATACATATATATATATATATATATATATATATATTTGTTATTAAAAAAAATGATTACATACTGTGGGCGAAAACATTTTAAGAAGTGTTAAAACCAAATCGCAAAGTCTGTATGGAAATCGCGTAAGCGATTGTTAAAAAAAAAATACAAATTTAAAAAATATATATATATATATATATATATATATATATATATATATATATATATATATATATATATATATATATATATATATATAAAACGCTGGGCGGGTGGGTACTTCGTACCCCACCCACTGCAGGCCTGTGTGATCGCAGGGTACCTGCGATCGTAGTCTACCTACGATCCGCAGTGTACCTAGGGTGCGGCACTTTAATAGCCGCGCGATTTTAAATCACATTGTGTTATATGTGTTGGTTTTAAATTATATTTGCAACAATTATTTCATATACGATTTGGATATGAATTTCGATTTCATTTTTTATAAGTTGCAATGTTATTAATTATTAAATGTTATTATATATATATATTTATGTATGTATATATATAGATATATATATATATATGTATATAAGTATATATGTATATATTATTAATTATAAATGATTATTATAAAGTTCTCAATTAATGGATCACTCTTTTAATGATTAAAATATTGCTATTAAGCTTGTCAATTATGAAGAGATATTAACAATTAATTTAATTAAACTTAGTTTTTAATTAAGATTAATTATTAGAATATATAATCGAAGTTTTGATTCATTGAGAATGTCAATTTTCAAACAATGTCATATGAATCAATTAGAAAATTGAGTCTGATGGAGAAACTTTTATCTATCAAACGAATACATGGGTTAGATAAAACGTGAAATTTCTCCACTTGATGTTAATTTGTGAATACGTAAACTGAGACTTTTGAATTCAAATTTGAAAACTTAGCAAAACCAAAACATGTGTTTACATTGTGTATTCTTTATGCTATTCTTTTGGGTTTTGGGTTGACTAGTGTTGACCAGTATAGGACGTCTACCAGAGGCTTGGGGGTTATGTGATTGTGATTGTTAGAATTTGAAAAGATTAATAACCCAGAAAACTAGTGCAAAGAATAAATATCTAAACTATGAATGCAGATGATACAAAATCAAAATAACATCATAGAGTTAGTCTCCAAGAGAGTAATGCAAATGCTGGAAGCAAAATAGCATTAAGAGGATGCAAAAATAAGAGATACAAATACAAGCCAAGTAGCATGCTTATATAGGCTAGGAAGAGGGAGGAGGTGGCAACACCAACCAATGAGGAGCAACCATCTATTGGACTAAAGATAGCAAAGTATCTTCCCAAGATAGCTAATTGATGCTCACATGTAGGAAGGTGACACCTCACAACCATTCACCTAATAAGACATGCTTTATTAACCTAAGCAAGATTATTAAAAGTGTAGGAAAAACCTAGAAAAATAAGAAAAATAAAAAACTACACTAATAGTGATGCCATGATGATGTTTTAATCTCGATCTTTATAAACCCAACCATGGTTATGTGATGGAATGCTCTGTGTATTGGATGTGAATACTGATTGTTATAGTTGAGATTCTTATTTATGAGACACTTGACTTAACCATTATTTTAGGTCATCGATCAGTTATCCTTGGTTATTTTCTAGTCATCGTGATGGGACTGAAATGTGGATTTATTCTTGATGATGTCATTTTGTGACATGTTTGACTCAACCATTTTTGGAGTCTTCGATCAGTGTGTTTGAGATATATTTTGGTTATTGAGAACCATTGGATACTTTTGATTATCAGTGATGCTTCAGTTGCCAATAGAGAGCTGTTGTGGTCATGATTTTCTATGGATGTTTGCTCATAGAGATTTGATGCTTTTATGCATATTTGATAATTTTATTATGGATTATTTTTGTGATTTTGTGATTTATGATTCCATGAGCATTAGGGTAGGATATCTGCATGTAGTGACGAAAAGTGGCTTGCAATGGGGGTCAGGGCCCTAAGAGGCTGCCAGGGTAACTCATTATAAGTTGGATTAATAAGTGATAACATTCACATCTAATACTAACTGAATGAACCTAAAAAGATAAGAGTTTTGGTTCTCACCCATGCCTTGAGTTCTTGTATAGGCTAGGATGGGAGTAGTGAGAACGCATGGTTGTGACCTTGCATTCCATAGTATGCCTTGTCAGTATGAGAGGATACTAGTGGCTGCATGAGATCAGTATGGACCTGTGGAGTTTAGCTAACTGCCAGGATAACTTTTACATGATAAATGTGATGACACTTTCCCGCTTGCATAGTAGGTTCCTACATGTCATTGTGTGCCTCTGGAAAGTAGATGTCAGTTTTGTGATTGGAACCTTTGAGTTATTATACTTTTAGGATTCCTGGACTATAGAGATTTGTGCTATGTGTTATGGATAGCCTATTTGGGACTTGAGATTATCTCCTCAGCATGGTGGGAGTGGACCACTTAGGTACCACATGGTCAGGTGGTAGTGTATTTTCCACTCTTATCATTTGAGATTCATTGAGACATCGTGGCTGATGCATCCTTCATGATGGTGGATATGTATCCTTTCATTGATGATTAGCATATGTTAGATGATGTTATCTTATGCTTATATTTGCATGTTAGATTACTTTCTACATATGATGTTGTATATGTTAGGAGTGACATTCCTACTATGTTAATACCGATGATCTCTTCGGTGATTTGGGATGTTACGCACGGAGGGATGGCTAGGGCCCACGATGGTCTAATGATGCTATTAACGGTTGGGAGGAACCGTGCACTTAGTTAATTATGTTTGATCTTATGATGGATGTATATGTATTCTATGATGATGTATCATGTGTATCATGTGATTGTCTTTGATGTATCATGGATTAGAATAGGATGACGTACCTTATTTCACATATGTATATTCTTTTAAGCCTCCATACCCTGTGACATGTACAGTGGATGATTGAGCATTTGGAAATGTAATGTATGAACATTGGACTTATCATTATTATTTCATGTGGATGTTGTACTATATGGATTCATGTATGTTAGTTAATTTAGATGTAACTCAACGTTAAGGGATTCTTAAAGAATGAAATCGGTTATGTATGTTATGTTTACTTTTAGATGGACATTGCTATTGCTTCCGTTATTATGTACAAGTTATATGTGGTATTTACTTTCATGTTATTTTAAAAAAAAAAATGTTACCAAACTTAGTGAAATTCTAGGTTAATTCTTTGGATCCCTTGGCGAGGCATTACAGGTTCTTCTTTAAAGTGTGACCATGTTTTTTCTATCTCTTTAAATGTAGAACCATCGGTAGGCATTTGCATAATGTCATCCTGACTTCTATTGCGTGCATGGTAATCCATAAATTGTGCCAAGCTAGTGCACCTGAATAACCATTCCAGACGTGGAATAATGGGAATGTACCGAAGAACCTTGTGAGGCACTTTTTTTGTTATTTGATCCGACCAATATCTACTAACATGACAATTAGGACATTATGTTGCAAACTCATGTTGTTTATGATATAGAATATGATCATTGGGACATGCATGTATTGTTTGATACTTCATTCCAATCTGATCCATAATGTTAGATAATCCTTGGTACAAATGAGGCAAAATGTTTGATGGTGGTAACAAAAACTCACAAATCAACCTACAACAACAAATATGCATTGTTAATATAATGAATAGTAATTGTATGCTAACATTGAAGATGACAAAAATGACATACCTTAGCATACGTGACATTGCTACATTGGATAGGCTATTCATAACCTTTAAGTTCACCAACAACACTATAGCCGGCAGTAGAGTTGTTTGGGAGCTTGGGTATAAGGGCTCGTGTGCCTTCTCAAGTAAAGGTATATCAAGACCATCTTCATCATTATTATCAAATTTTCTAGTACTATCATTGTGAGCCTCTTCATCACTTACCCCAATACCGTCTTCTTCAATCATGTCCTCTGGCACATTATCATCTTCTTCCATGGGAGTGTTATCCTCAGCTTGGATATTTACACCTCCATGTTCCTCCAGTAGGAAATCCACATTCAAAAATGGATGAAAATCGTGGCCCCCTTCAACATGACCATATTGCCTATAATGACTCTGGGCTGTTGTGATTAGAATTCTTTGATTCTTTAAACCCTTACACTTTTTGCAAGGACAATAACATTTATCAGGTTTTCTTCAGAATTGAGCCCATAATGCAGAAATTGTCTCATTATTTTATTCTAGATTCATATTGTCAGGCGTGGTCTTTCTTCATAGGAAAATATACCTACAAATAAATTGGACATGTTGTGATTAATGTTTATATCTGCACATATAGTTTTTGTTAATTAATGTTTTCAAATGTAACTAAAATGATTACAAACATATCAAAAAGGACCTTCACACGATCTTATTACATCAATTGTTCTAACATGGTCATGTTGGTTATCTTGAGACCTTAATGTCTTCTCATGCCTTCAACCTTGACCTTGATGCTCCTACATCATTCTCCCAAGGATAAAGGAAAGTTGGATCATCATGGAATTGAGTAGGCAAACCTTCTAGGAAGTTGCAATACTTCAACCTTGTAAGTGTCACGTTAATGCAATGGGTACTAAACAAATAATTTAAGTTGATGAGAAATGGTTGTTATGAATTCAAATTGTAAGCGTCACCTCAATGCATAAAATAATTCAAGCTGATGAGTATGGGTTTTTTTCTAAGAACATACTTTTTGTTTACAGTCAGTAAGTTTCTATATCCTCTAACAAATTTGAAGCAATGAGCCAAAGTCACACGATTGAAGATGATCATTGTCCCCTTGAAGCGCCATCGTTTGATAAATTGTTGCATTGAAATATGATCTAGAAAGGGCCTTTCCACATAGTATGTTGGCACTATTTGGCAATCATCAACATGTGGTTATTGTAAAGAGGCTAAGGACCAAACATGTAATCATGGAGATAGTGCACGGATGTACAAGGAAAATTTGTTTCTCTTTAGCTACTAATCTTTCTTTGTGCTTGTCAATTAAAATATTATTTTAAAACTTGATCTTAATACTTTTTATAATCAATGGCTTTCTTTCCAATGTCTATCTCTCAACTCAACACATTTTTTCATTTTTCTTTCCTTCTTCCTTCATCATAAATACTTGGTTCACAAGAACTTATGGTGTTCTTCTTGCTAAGATTATGAAGTGGAAAATGACTTTCAATCTAGATAATCAAATGTTTGGCTCAACTTTTTTGGGTAAGTGTGATGATATGTAGTGCACTATAAATTTTATCTTCAATGAAAGGATTAGCACCTCTAATTTTCAAATGGCGATCAACCAGAACTAGCTAACAATCTAACCTAAAAAATACATTTTATGCCAAATTCCACTCATAGTTAAAGACATTTAGCTATTGGAAAATGGAAAGATTATGTCTTATTTCAGATATGCAATAAAATGGGCAAGAAATGTGGAAGAATGTTAAGTTTTTATCCACCAAAACATGAGTAAAATTGTATAAACTGAATGTATTTTTAAAAATAATGTCAATTCCCTTCAAAAGAAATATTTTGCAAGCAACTTACTTGCTAAAGATATTTCAAGTTTAGCAACTCTTTAATCACAGGATCCACAATAGTTGGAAGCTTTGACTTGTCTGTCAGTTGTGGCTTGGCCTGCAGCAACAAAAAATTCTTAGTATATGCATCTCAACATTTAAAAAATACATCAAGCAATTCAGGTTAGTTACAGTCTATAAATTAACTGGCATTTGTTTCTTCTTTAACATATTTGAAAATCAAGTACAATTAATAGGAATACAAGAGCAAAACTTGGAATTCTACTAATGTCATCAATGTTAACCTTGGGTACTAGTACAAAGCTAGTAAGAAATCTGCAGTTGTACCAACCAAGATATTTACAAGGCTTGATCACAAAAGGTTCATTTAGCACAAAACAACTTCAAAAATATTGTATATATACACTCTTTGACGCTGTCAAAGGGAACAATTATTTTAATGATGTTTTACCTAAGAATTGCTAGAGGAAATGATAAGCATGAAATATATTCAAGTTTTGACACTAAGGAATTGAAACATTTGCACTCAAGAATTGCCTGGAGTATTTAAAATTCACTCCAATTATGCCTTACAGCTTCTTTGAAAAATAATGATTTAGATATTCAGTGGTATCTTAAGTACTATATACTAGTGCTTGCACCAAGCATAGGTGCAAGAGTATAGTTGATAGTGGCATGCAGTTGATCATTTTAGAAATGTGGCAACTAGTAGCATTGTTTTATAGAAAAGCCCTATACTATTATTTGGTAGGAAGATAATTAGAACCAAATTAAACATGGTGTGCACAACTAGCATCATTTGATTGTTTTCTATTTTGAGGTGTAGAATATTTGGTGGATCTTAATTTTTGTGGAAACTATTTTGAGCAAGGATATGCTAAAAATGAGTTCTTCTTCTACAACCATAAAAAAATTATCAGATTCACCATCCAAACTATTGAGTTTCAACCAAATATCAATATGTAGTTTACAAACAATTGGCCTAAATGGTTGTTGTTATAATTGAGAATAACATCGAGCTTGATTTGATGAGTTTTTTTAATTGACTCGTAAATTTTCTAATAATTCAATAGATTAACCCATTGATAAAAAAACATGGAAACTCATTAGCTATTATTGTGGAGTTAGATCTCAACATTGACTCTAGTATTTCTTTAGTTGGCAATCATGCATTGGTTACATCTGGATTATCACTAGCTATTGCAAATGATGGAAGTGATACTATGTATGAAGGTTGTAATATAGGAACTCCATGAGAAGCTAGAGATCATTTAATGGAGATTTGGTGATGAAAAATGGGATCTTTAAAGATGAATAAAGCTCGTTGAAGTTAAGAGGGCTCGTCAAAGTGTTTCTTGAAGTGTCCTATGTGATTTTTGACAAGTAGGATTGGTTATAAAGTGTAATGTCCTCATTTTAGCTCGCCATGGTTTATGTTTGGATTGACCTATTATTGGCCCTCGTAGGTTAAGGCTGATGGCTAGAGGGCCCCATCTGGAAAAACAAGAGGATCTTTCCCTTCTATAGTACAGAAGTGTTTACGATTGCTCCTCATTTTTTTCAGTTAGGTACACTTACAATTTATAGTAAGTTATGTATCCAACATTTCTACATTTGGAAAGGCACCTAGAACGATCTCAACGCAGTGACGACCCTTGGCACTACTGATTTTATCAAATATTCAGGGAATTACTAGTTATAGTAGGTTAGGAGTTAATAGAGAGAACCATTAATATTTTTAGTAAGGCAGTTGGTTGTGTGATGGAAGCAATGGTTGACCAACTGGTTCAGATGAGATAGAGAGATGATGAGTAATCAATGAGATATTAAAATTATAGTAACAATAATAAAGCTATTTATAATGGTTATATTGTAAATTTATTACTTATCTTCATAAAGTATTATTGAGGAGCCATTATATTTAATGGAAAAGTATGCCTTTAATAATGACATAACTTAATTCAAACATAAAAAACAGTTATTAAGTCATTAAAGTGACATATTGGTGAAGCCTCATGAGTCAAACTTTATTGAGAAATTATAAAAGCCCTAGAAATGAAATTGATTGATTTTTTGTTTATGAGTTTTGAATTTTATATTGGATGTTCCAGGGAAGAGTGCAATGTTGAGTTACAAAACATTATATAACTACTTTGAGTCTTTATTGCATTCAAAGCATGAAATTTAGTACTGGTCCTAAGTTTGCATAGCAATCAAACCAGGAATTTTGTATTGATTGATTCTAAGACTTTATATTATTCAAACCATGGATTCTAATGTTAATTCTAGGTCTTTATGGCATTCAAAACATGAATTGTAGAAGAATTTATATGGTCTGAAGGGATGCTGCCCCACACTTCTCGTCACCACCCTTGTAGTCAAATGTTGTTCTTGGACTCTTGGGATATTATTATTGGGTAAAGCTTAAACATTCTTGAATTTTTTGGTTTGCTTTTGCTATTTGGGGTCCTTTGGAAAGGGAGGAGATCCTAGCAGTGACAAGCCCAAACTTTAGATTGTTGTTCCTTCTACAACTTTTGGTGGAGCATTAATAAGTTTTGTTCATTCTATGAGAAGAAATACACATAAGAAATTAAATTCATTCAAAAAACCTATGACAACTTATCATGACAAAAAAAATGGAGATGATACCTTCTATTTGGTAAATAATTAAATATCTCTAGACAAGGAAATACCAAATTCAAACTTATGCTCAGGTTGCATTTGTCAAAATTCCCCATCAACCTTAGTTGCAAGGCTAACTAACTTATCAAGAGTGTGTATCCCACAAATGAAATTGGTATAAATGTTACAACCACCAAATTTGGAGGGCATAGAAATTCAGTCATCACTATCCTATGTAGTACACTTAACTTCATATGTTGGAATCATTTTGTGACTTGTACACATGATAGTCCAATAGTTTTTAATGTCATCTTCATCACAATTTTTCTATGATAGTCTAATAGTTGCAGGTGGCATCTTCGTCACAATTTTTCCATGATAGTTTTGTTGGTCTAAATTTTTGCATAATCGAATTCCTTTGTCCAAGGTACAGAAGAATTCAGATTGGGATCCACCTATGGTGAATAGGGTTTCTAGCCAAGTCATATTTTGTAGGTCTTTGAAGCAATTTTTTGTCAAAACCCTAGGTCTTGTTTTCTTTTAAATTTTTTGGGCATGAAACTAAAAATATGTGAAGATTCCCATCCTTTTCAAACTTTTTGCGCCCTGAGTCACATCTTTTCTTTTGTGTTTCTGACTGCCCAATCCCTAAAAGATCTACGGAAATCGCTATCTCACTATGAAAAGATACATGTATTTTACCCTTAGCGACATAGCGACCACTGCTAAGTTGAAAAGCGGTACCGTCAAGTGGAAACATGGTGATCAAAGATTGTATTATTTCAGAGATATTTCATCACATTTATAACAGACATGTCAAAACTTGAAAAGGAATTACAACATTGAGGTACAAAAGGCGTCAACAGAAATATTAGCTTTTCTGATTAGTCGCTTTGTCGCTATCAGAGAAATTGGGCACTTCACCATTAGCGACATGACGCCTTCACCAAAAATAATGGCCTGCAGTCACTTTTAAATTTTTCAATGATCATAAGTTTTTTTAGGTTATGTGGTGCATGTGTTGTTTTATTATGTGTCAGATGCATTACCGAGGGTAGTTATGACTTCACTCGCCTTTATCTTTCTAACCCTAAATTTGGATGAGTCACCAAAAATCGCTATGTTGCTATCAAAGAATTGGTGTCTCTCGCTGTTAGTGACATAGTCCCTAGAGGAAAAGTAGTACTACGAAAACTTTTAAGAGTAAGTGGGTCCCAGAAAGTACTCCATCAAATATCAATTATAAAGCTTTGAAACATGCTGGCATCTAATGGGCTACACGTATACGCCAGGAAAAGCAAAGACACTAGGATTCGCTATGTCACTATCGAGAACTTGTTTTTCTCACCGTTAGCGACATAGTGCCCAACTGAGACATAAACAAATATGGGCCCCAAGCAGCAATTAATATAGACAGGATTTCATCACGTCATCAATGATTGGATACATGCCCTATTCAAAATAATATATGAAAGACTATGATCGTCAGATCTATCTCAAATCCATGATCATCACTATTTTTCTATGGCAAGTTGCACGAAGGTTACGAATAGCAACATGGTGACAACGGGCCCACCATATTTCTTTTGAGCAATGCATCAAATGTCATTTGCATGATCAAATTAGGATCAATGACAGGCACTATCTTGCTATGGCAAGGTGCTCACTCTTTATGTATAGCGAGATAGCACCTAAGTGACATGTGTCCTCAAAGTTCTGTGGGTCTAGTTCAAAGGTGCCAACAATGAAGGAAAGGTACACATAGAAAATTTTCATTGGGTTGACTACCAGCTTGTCAAGAGGAACATGAGTCATCTTTGCTTGCATCCCTGGATCGTAGGATTTTTCGTAAATCCATGGTGTAAATTTGAATATAGAAGGTGATGCCACCCTGTGCATTTATGAGAGATGAAAGCTTTGCATGTGAAGAAAAATAGAGTATAATACAGAAGATTTTCTTAATTCCACCATACTTGAACAAAGATTTAGAGCATTTCTAAGCAGAAATAGTTGTTGAGAAGACTGTGTTGGATTCGGTAAGATTATGAAGAAGTTTGTTCGTAGAAAGATTGCAGTAACACTAAGAAGAACTGGAGCAAAATTCAAAGTAAGTACTTGCATTATAATCCTTCTACTGTTTCAATTCCTTTGAGAGTTAATCAAAATGGCTCCAAAAAAAAAAAAATCATTTTCTATTCAAGAGAACTATTTGGATAGGAATGTCCACGATGATTTGCTTGAACTGCTCCCTTCTTCCACTATCGAAACTATAGAAGTTAAGAGGCAAACTTCATTAAACCCTAGGTTGAAAATAGTAGATGGGTTGTATGACAAAGGAAACTGGGTTAGGGATGCAACAACTTCACAGACTAGTCTTGTTTTATTCAAAAAATGGTTTTCAGAGAGGAACCTTTTTGCCCCACATGCCAACATTTAGAATTTTGGGCTAGGGAAATCGGTGGTTCCTAGTGTTTTCATGGATTATGATCTTTTCAAAGCTGTAGCTAAGTGTGAGGCCTCGCCCCCGACCCATCGTAGCATAGTGATACATTACTCTTATTTTTTGTTATCCGCGACTCGAGATGTTGAGACATTATCTGATGCTTAGAACATATTTTATTATTTCATGTTGTGTGATGTTATTTCCAGATATATTTGATGATTGTCATTTAATGTTCATGTATATGTATGTTGACAAAATCAGTAGATGTAGGATTGAGATTTGATTTAAGATACTTCAAATGGTTAAGAATTATGAAGGGAGAAGAAACTTTATTAATGTATGTTTTAAATGATGAATTTTTTTGATACATATACGTTTATATACATGTGATTTTATGGGACTACTGATGTGTGCAATGAGTGTGTAGATATTTAGCCAAGAAACCCTACAGAGGAACAAAACAGATCTCCATGTGCTAAAATTTGGAAACCCTATTGTTCGTAATTATGTTCTTTCAGTGTCGCTTGACACTCGTAAAAATGTTTATGTGCTTATTTTGCTAGTTAGAATTGTTAGATGGACCTATTTTATTCCTAGATTTTATTTTGTCTCTAAAAATCCTTCCTAAGGCTTTCAACGTGTTTTTATTCTAACCAAAGTGTATGGGTATGGGTTAGGGGTCTTTTCCAACCCCTAAGCCCCTAGCTTTGACTTTTGAGGGCACTCAAAAAGTCCCTTTTTGCCTTTGTGCGAAAATTGCAAGTGGTTGTCATGAGTTGTCTTACCCCACCTCCTCTTAGGGTTTAACCATGGTGTAGGTTGAGTTAGGATTTTCTAGTGTGGCTAGTGGGTGGAAATAGTTATTGCTCTTTTTGGGTAGTTGAGTTGGAGGCTTATTTAGAGGCCTTCCTTGGTCTAGTGTTTTGGTTACCCAATCTCTACATTTAGAGAATATTTCTTGAAGCTTGAAGGAAGGAGGGATACTCTACTCAAATTGGTTCATTGCCATTACCTCTTTGTGAAGGTAGGAAACTCCCATCTCCCTTATTTCAGTTTTTATGTTTTGTTTCTTGTTCTTGTTACCTTGTTTTTGTTTTACTGTTGTATGGTTATGGGTATGTTGGGAGGATTTACAAACCATGTCTTTTTTTGGTTGTTTTCCTTTCTTGTTTTTGTTTGAAATTTTGAGTTTTCCTTGCATGGGTGTTTTGGTATTACTCACCCTAGTAGAGGGCAGAAGTGACCAATTTTGGGAGATGTCTGTTTAGTTGGACTCCAACCTGTGTAGAGTCTCTTCTCTAGATGAGAAGAGGGATAAAAGGGTAGGGTGTTATGGACCCCTACCCGTCAATACAAACCTGGTATGAGTATGGCAAGTTTAAATGGAAGAACAAAAGTTCTTGGTTATTGGCCCCGATTGGGCATTTGATTTGGTGTTGTGTATGACTTCTCTAGTTGAAAGAATCCACCTCTCCCTAGTCTTGATTCATTTTGAATCTTATTGTGTAAACCATGTGTGACTATGCATGTTTGATGTTCTTTTGGTTCTGCTTGGTTGTCATTCGATCAGTTATTGGTTTCCTCCATGGTTCTTGAAAAGAGATTCAGAAGACATTACAAGTTCCTTGATTTTGATCATGAGGAAAAATTTGATAAAATTGTTGAAAATTGGGATTGAGATCCTATTGTAACTTGTATTTTAAACCTTGTTGTAATTGGCTACGAAGCCGAGTTTTCTTCCTGATTCTTTCCCGGCTGAGCCTTGGAATCAGGTTGGCCAATAAAATTGGTATTGGGTATAATTGCTTGTCATGTGATTTATTTGTAAATTTTAATTTTAGATGGGTGAATCTAAAAAAAATTGGGATGGAAATTAATGATGTTCAGTTTGGCAATATAACAAGTCGTTCATATATGTTGAAATGGAAATTTATGTTCATTCATGTAGATTTAGTTTTTTTTTTATGATTATTGGATATTAATCAAACTTGCATTATTGTGTTAATGGTTAAATCTATGTTTTAATTCTATTCCAGTTATATAAAAAAAAAATATATAATAATACATGACTTCAACTCTACACTTAGAAGACTTTCAAAAAAAAAATGGCCCAAGAGAGTAAGAAAACTCTCTGCCTTTTGTATGGGCTTGGAAGTTAAAATTTGATGGAACAGAGAATATTCTTTGTTGATCCTTTGTTTTCAAATTTAAATTCAAAAAAAAAAAAAAAACAATAATATAAATATTAATAACTATAGTATCATCATGCTTAAATCTTATCCTATCTTACCCTAGATCTCACCTATAAATCTTTTTACATTACTAAACCCCCTTGTTCCTAGAACCCATCTACCCCTTTCCTTTGTTTTTTTTAATTTTTAGCTTGGGCATTTATGAAATAAAAGCCATCATAACATGGCTGACGTCCTTTGTTCCTTGTCTTAACTTAGGTCGTTGCTTGTGTTGGAGCAAATGTTGGTTAAGTGGTTTCAACTTTAAACCTCTTGCCTTTACCTTGAAAGGGTACGCTGTTTGGGAGCTGCCCTTGTACTGCTCACGTACCCTAGTCAGGGCCTTCTTGGGCAGCGCTTTGCAGACCTCGGTCTGTGCGGAGAAGCTAGGAATCCGCCTAGGCTAGTTTGGGGGATGGGGGTTTAGGGGTGGGTGAGTAGGGTAGGTGTGTGAGGGAATCCACTTGTCAAGTGGATTAATTAAGTTTTGTCTTGTCACTCTGGGTTAGTTACTATCTTTGTTAATAAATTATGTTTAGATTAGCTTAATTTTAGTTATGGGCTATTAGTCTACATTAAATATAGTTAAATGTTAATTCATTAGTTTTGAGTTTTTTAATTGTGATCCAATGAAATTCTTTATAGAAATTTGTATATTGAAATTTTTTTTATTAGTGTAGATAGTTTATCTTAAGTTTTAGTTAATTTATATTGAAGTTAGCTTAGACTTAAGTTCGTAGTTAGAATGCTTATACTTGTTCAATTTGTAAAATAAGTATTATAATTAGCTTAGGTATTTAATTGTTTTTTTTGATACTAAAGTTAAAGTTAGTTTAGTATCGAAATTATATTAGATGTAACATAGTTTAGATTTTAATTCAGTTAGTTTTTCTTTTAAATAAATTTATCTTTTAATATAGTTTAGTTGCGATCATAGTTTTTTTAATTAGCATAAATTGAATTGGTACCTGAATGGTGATTTTATTTGAATTACAAGGTTAAGTTAAAATTTGTTATAATATTAAATTTTAGGTTCTATCATCATGCAAATTTAGTAAGATTAGATAGTTAATTTTTATGTTAAAATAGTTGAAATGTTTAAAGTTAATAAATTATATATATATAATATGTTTTAATTCTAGTTAAATTGTTTTTCCATCAAGTGACTTCCAATATCGATTAGTGTGTAAATTGATTATTGTCTAAGAGTTTTATAGTTGATTTTGATTATACTTTCTCAATGAATCTGTACTCGAATACATTTGCTTTGTCATTTAAATAATTGTTTCTTATTATTAAAAGTTAATGTAATAACATAAGTTTATTGATATAAATCTTATAACTAAAGTTTCAAATCTTAATTATAATAACCATCCTTTTGTTTATAATCTTAAGACGTAATGTAGAGAACCTGTACTAAAACTTCTACCTCAATCATATCAAACTTAGAGCATGTTTAATTATTAGTTATTTTTAATTCAAAAAAAAATTGTGTGTGTTTTTGCCCTCTTAGTTTGGGCATGACATTTTGGTATCAGAGCTAGGTTTCAACACTAGGTACCTTAAACCATTATGCTTCCTAAACTTAACTCAAACTTTTAATTGTGTAGATGCCGCCTGTTACTCACAACCGGCGAGGCAGAGGTCATAAGACTGGGGGTGGTAGAGCGGGATAGGAGGGTGGACCACCACCCCCACCACCACCTCCACCTCCACCACCACCTCCACCACCACCGAACCCAAACCAGGACATAATTGATGCACTCCAGACTTTGATCGTTGTAGTTTAACAGAGAGTGGTACCTATAGTTCAGCCAGTCCAGCAGATTCCAGTAGTGGAAGTAGAGGGACCCGAAGGAGGCGGGCCCAGAGTCAGAGAGAGGACTAGGAGTCCCCCACCGAGATAGATAGAGGGTCAGGGTGATCATGAGGAAGAGTCCATACACCAAAGAGGACCCCCTTTTGATAGACCTCCTAGACATTTAGGGGATGACATCAAGGAATTGATTCAACTCGGACCACCATTGTTTACCGATACCACTGAGGGTTCAGTAGCAGAGGCATGGTTGCAGAGCTTACAGCGGTGCTTTGGGTTACGCCCTTATGGGAGTAATCTAAAAGAATGACTTGCAGTTCATTAGTTAAGAGGGGATGCCTCCAACTGGTGGCATCAGGAGGAGATCATTGGTGGAGTGAGGATGGACACCCTCACATGGGAATCTTTCCTAGAATCTGAGAGAGATACTTGTCAGAGCATTTCTGGCAGAAGGAGATAGAGGAGTTCCATTCTCTTTATCAGAGAGGCCTTATAGTGGCTCAGTATGAGAGTAGGTTTCTCGAGCTCCTTCCCTATGTGGAATACATGAAGGACGAGAAACTACGGGTGCATCGCTTTATCATGGGTCTAAATTTCTCCCTTCAGGGCCCAGTTAGGATGGCCTTCCCTACCACTTTCAGACAGGTAGTGGAGATAGCACTGGTTGCTGAGGATACTCGAGGGAGGCAGGAGTCACGGGATCAGCCTCAGAACTGAAACTCCTTCCAGCAGAAACCCCCTTGGAAAGGGAATCAGAATTATACAGCAAGGTCCTCTAGGGGCCCGTAGTCTCAGCAGCCAAAACCCTAACATCAGCAACAGAAACCTTCTCATGGTTATCAGGGCTCTAAGCCCAAGCAGTGGCAGTCACAGGGTCCTAGGCAGGAGCAGAAAGTACAGGTTCCACAGTCTCAGTCAATGAAGACTCGGCAGTCTTCTAGGGGAGGATTCAGCGGCTCTAGCAGATCAAGAGGCCCACAGCAGTCTGGGTCACAGGGGGAACAATCTTATTCTCGTGCACCATGCAACACTTGTGGTGGCATGGGTCATATAGCTAGGGAGTGTCCGCAGGGACAGGCATCCAGTGGTCAGAGCAGGGATTTTTCAAAGCCGATAGTTGGTGACATGGGTGGATCCCATAGAGTTTTTGCAATGGTTGATAATCGCCAGGCTAAGCATCAGGCCACAGTTATTGAGGCTATAGGTATTATACAGGGCCATATGGTTGCAGCTTTATTTGATTATGGGGCTACTGACTCTTTTATATCTCCATTTGTAGTGGAGCGTTGCAGGCTAGTGGCAGTTAGACAGGATGTTAGTTGGGAGGTAGAGTTAGCCTCAGGAGCCAGAGTGTCAGTTAGTTCCATGGTGCGGAGTTGTCAGATGCAGATTGGAGACATGTCCACTAGGACTAACCTACGCATTACCCCTCTAGGTTCTTATGATGTTTTCCTTGGCATGGATTGGCTTTGTGCCCACAACGCCAAGGTGGATTGTCACCAGAAGAGGGTGGAATGTGTGGATGATGATGGTATCTCTAGGGAGATCTTCAGAGTGAAGAGGCCAGTGTCCCTTCATATGGTATCCACTATGCAGCTTAGATGGTGCATGCAAAAGGGTTGTCAGTTATTTGCTATCACTATCAGTGATCGAGAGGAAGATTTAGAAAGGGAGCCATCCCTTGATGATTTTCCAATCCTTCAGGAGTTTGCAGATGTGTTTCATTTAGAGCTTCCTGGTATGCCTCCACCGCGAGCAGTGGATTTCCACATAGACCTAGTGCCAGGAGATAACCCAGTTTCGAGAGCACCATATAGGATGACTACTCATGAGCTTAGTGAGCTAAAGGCTCAGTTGGAAGAACTCTTGGAGAAGGGGCATATACGACCTAGTGTGTCACCTTGGGGTGCACCGGTGATTTTTGTCAAGAAGAAGGATGGATCAATTAGGTTGTGTATCGATTATCGACAATTGAACAAGGTGACCATCAAGAACCGATATCCTCTTCCTAGAATCGATGATCTCTTTGACCAGTTGCAGGGTGCCCGAGTATTTTCAAAGATTGACCTAAAGTCGGGTTACCATCAGTTGAGGATTGTGGATAGTGATATCCCCAAGACAGCTTTTTGTACTAGGTATGGCCACTATGAGTTCACCGTGGTACCTTTCGGCCTTACGAATGCTCCAGCTGTATTCATGAGCCTCATGAATGGAGTATTTCATACCTTTTTGGATAAGTTTGTGGTTGTGTTTCTTGATGACATTCTGATTTATTCTCATGATGAGAGAGAGCATGAAGAGCACTTGAGACAGGTATTGCACAGGCTGAGAGAGAATCAGTTGTTTGGTAGCTTGTCGAAGTGTGCATTCTTCAGACCTGAGATACATTATCTGGGTCATGTCATATCAGGTGATGGTGTCTCAGTAGACCCATCAAAGATCATGGCTATCATGGATTGGCCAGCACCCACCAGTGTTACCGAGGTGAGGAGCTTTATGGGGCTAGCAAGTTATTACCGACGCTTCATTTCAGTATTCTCTAGGTTGGCCCACCCCATCACTTCTCTTCAGAGGAAGGGGAAGAAGTATGAGTGGACAAAGAAGTGTGGTAGAGCTTTTGAAGAGCTCAAGAGAGCCCTCATGAGTGCACCAATTCTTGCAGTACCAGATCCTATTGCAGATTTTGTGGTGTGCACCGATGCATCTTTAGATGGTTTAGGAGCAGTTCTTATGCAGGAAGGATGACCTATTTCCTTTGAGTCTAGGAAGTTGAAGACTCATGAACTCAATTATCCTACTCATGACCTAGAACTAGTGGCAGTGGTTCATGCCTTGGTGAGATGGAGAAATTTCCTTTTGGGTCATAGATTCGAGCTTCATTCCAATTACCAAAGCTTGCAGTACATATTTTCTCAGCCGAACCTTAATGCTAGGCAAAGAAGGTGGATGGAGTTCCTGTGTGAGTATGATTTTGATGTTCATTACATCAAGGAAAAGGAGAATGTGGTTGCAGATGCCTTAAGCAGAAGGCACCATGAACTTTCAGCTGTGACTACTTGCACCGACTTGAGAGAGCGGATCTTGCAACACTTACCAGCTGATGAACTTTATGCAGAAGTAAGTCAGTTAGTACATTCTCAGAGACCCTTGGAAGGGAAGTTTGCAGAATATTCTTTAGAGTTCGATGGACTTTTGCATCATAGGGGATGTATGTATGTACCTTCCATTGGAGGTTTGCGTGAGCTCATTGTACTTGAGGCTCATAGAGCACCTTATGTAGTGCACCCCGGTGTTAAGAAGTTACATGCAAATTTGAGGCAGTTGTATCATTGACCAGGCATGAGAGTGCAGATTACTAGCATAGTTGCGAGATGCCTCGAGTGCCAGAGGGTGAAGGTGGAGCACCGTCATCCTGGCGGGCTTCTCCAACCACATGAGATTGCAGTGTGGAAATGGGACACTATATCTATGGATTTTATTGTTGTTCTTCCTATGTCATCTCGTTGCCATGATGCCATTTTGGTGATAGTCAACACATTGACCAAGGTTGCCCATTTCTCACCCATGCGTACTACATTTACAGCACGAGACATAGCTCATGTGTTCTTGCAGGACATTGTTAGACTTCATGGTGTTCCCCGTAAGATCATATCTGACAGAGACTCTTTGTTCACTTCTTCATTTTGGAGAGAGTTGCAGTCGGCTTTGGGCACTAGGCTCAATTTTAGTACAGCGTACCATCCTGAGACCGATGGCCAGACCGAGCGAGTGAATTAGGTTTTGGAGGACATGCTACGTATGTATGTAATGGACCATCAGGTCAAATGGGAGGAATACCTTCATATTGTCGAGTTTGCCTATAATAATGGGCATCATTCTTCCATAGGTATGCCACCATATGAGGTCTTGTATGGGAGACTGTGCAGGACACCCTTGAGTTGGGATAGAATCGAGGATCGAGTATCTACTGGGCCCCTATTGGTAAAGGAGATGGAGCAGCAGGTGACCCTGATTAGACAGCGCCTGAGAGAGGCACAGGATAGGCAGAAGAAGTATGCAGATGCGAAGAGGACAGATCGAGAGTATCAGGTTGGTGATAGAGTGTTCCTGAGGGTTCGACCACACAAGAGTCCGATTTGTTTTGAAAAGGGCTCTAAGTTGGCACCCCGGTTTGTTGGGTCATTCGAGATCCTTGAGAGGATAGGACTTGTTGCATACCGTTTAGCTTTGCCACCTAGCCTATCACGCATCCATGATGTGTTTCATATTTTAGTACTTAGAGGATACATTTATGACGAGTCTCATATTATTGATTGGGATGCTTTACAGGTGGAGTCAGATAGGAAGCTAGCACTAGAGCCTATCCGCATTATTGCCCGACGGACCCTAGCACTTTGAGGCCGAGAGCTAGACCAGGTTAGGGTCCAATGGGATTGTTACGATGAGGTCACAGCTTCATGGGAGGATGCAGCGCAGATGCGATCTCAGTACCCGTACCTTTTTGATGAACTCCAGGAGGAAGTTCATGCCTAGTGGGGGAGGATGTGAGGCCTTGCCCCTGACCCATCGTAGCATAGTGATACATTACTCTTATTTTTTGTTATCCGTGACTCGAGATGTCGAGACATTATCTAATGCTTAGAACATATTTTATTATTTCATGTTGTGTGATGTTATTTCCAGATATATTTGATGATTGTCATTTAATGTTCATGTATATGTATGTTGACGAAATCAGTAGATGTAGGATTGAGATTTGATTTAAGATACTTCAAATGGTTAAGAATTATGAAGGGAGAAGAAACTTTATTAATGTATGTTTTAAATGATGAAATTTTTTGATACATATACATTTATATACATGTGATTTTATGGGACTACTGATGTGTGCAATGAGTGTGCAGATATTTAGCCGAGAAACCCTATGGAGGAACAAAACTGATCTCCATGTGCTAAAATTTGGAAACCCTATTGTTCGTAATTATGTTCTTTCAGTGTCGCTTGACACTCGTAAAAATGTTTATGTGCTTATTTTGCTAGTTAGAATTGTTAGATGGACCTATTTTATTCCTAGATTTTATTTTGTCTCTAAAAATCCTTCCTAAGGCTTTTAACATGTTTTTATTCTAACCAAAGGGTATGGGTATGGGTTAGGGGTCTTTTCCAACCCCTAAGCCCCTAGCTTTGACTTTTGAGGGCACTCAAAAAGTCCCTTTTTGCCTTTGTGCGAAAATTGCAAGTGGTTGTCATGATTTGTCTTACCCCACCTCCTCTTAGGGTTTAACCATGGTGTAGGTTGAGTTAGGAGTTTCTAGTGTGGCTAGTGGGTGGAAATAGTTATTGCTTTTTTTGGGTAGTTGAGTTGGAGGCTTATTTAGAGGCCTTCCTTGGTCTAGTGTTTTGGTTACCCATCTCTACATTTAGAGAATATTTCTTGAAGCTTGAAGGAAGGAGGGATACTCTACTCAAATTGGTTCATTGCCATTACCTCTTTGTGAAGGTAGGAAACTCCCATCTCCCTTATTTCAGTTTTTATGTTTTGTTTCTTGTTCTTGTTACCTTGTTGTTGTTTTACTGTTGTATGGTTGTGGGTATGTTGGGAGGATTTACAAACCATGTCTTTTTTTGGTTGTTTTCCTTTCTTGTTTTTGTTTGAAATTTTGAGTTTTCCTTGCATGGGTGTTTTGGTATTACTCACCCTAGGAGAGGGCAGAAGTGACCAATTTTGGGAGAGGTCTATTTAGTTGGACTCCAACCTGTGTAGAGTCTCTTCTCAGGATGAGAAGAGGGATAAAAGGGTAGGGTGTTATGGACCCCTACCCGTCAGCACAAACCTGGTATGAGTATGGCAAGTTTAAATGGAAGAACGAAAGTTCTTGGTTATTGGCCCCGATTGGGCATTTGATTTGGTGTTGTGTATGACTTCTCCAGTTGGAAGAATCCACCTCTCCCTAGTCTTGATTCATTGTGAATCTTATTGTGTAAACCATGTGTGACTATGCATGCTTGATGTTCTTTTGGTTCTGCTTGGTTGTCATTCGATTAGTTATTGGTTTCCTCCATGGTTCTTGAAAAGAGATTTAGAAGACATTAGAAGTTCCTTGATTTTGATCATGAAGAAAAATTTGATAAAATTGTTGAAAATTGGGATTGAGATCCTATTGTAAATTGTATTTTAAACCTTGTTGTAATTGGCTACGAAGCTGGGTTTTCTTCCTTATTCTTTCCCGGCTGAGCCTTGGAATCAAGTTGGCCAATAAAATTGGTGTTGGGTATAATTTCTTGTCATGTGATTTATTTGTAAATTTTAATTTTAGATGGGTGAATCTAAAAAAAATTGGGATGGAAATTAATGATGTTCAGTTTGGCAATATAACAAGTTGTTCATATATGTTGAAATGGAAATTTATGTTCATTCATGTAGATTTAGTTTTTTCTTATGATTATTGGATATTAATCAAACTTGCATTATTATGTTAATGGTTAAATCTATGTTTTAATTCTATTCCAATTATATACAAATATATATATATAATAATACATGACTTCAACTCTACACTTAGAAGACTTTCAAAAAAAAAATGGCCCAAGAGAGTAAGAAAACTCTATGCCTTTTGTATGGGCTTGGAAGTTAAAATTTGATGGAACAAAGAATATTCTCTGTTGATCCTTTGTTTTCAAATTTAAATTCAAAAAAAAAAAAAAAAACAATAATATAAATATTAATAACTATAGTATCATCATGCTTAAATCTTATCCTATCTTACCCTAGATCTCACCTATAAATCTTTTTACATTACTACCCCCCCCTTGTTCCTAGAACCCATCTACCCCTTTCCTTGGTTTTTTTTTTTTTTTTTTAGCTTGGGCATTTATGAAATAAAAGCCATCATAACATGGCTGACGTCCTTTGTTCCTTGTCTTAACTTAGGTCGTTGCTTGTGTTGGAGCAAATGTTGGTTAAGTGGTTTCAACTTTAAACCTCTTGCCTTTACCTTGAAAGGGTACGTTGTTTGGGAGCTGCCCTTGTACTGCTCATGTACCCTAGTCAGGGCCTTCTTGGGCAGCGCTTTGCAGACCTCGATCTACGTGGAGAAGCTAGGAATCCACCCAGGCTAGTTTGGGGGATGGGGGTTTAGGGGTGGGTGAGTAGGGTAGGTGTGTGAGGGAATCCACTTGTCAAGTGGATTAATTAAGTTTTGTCTTGTCATTCTGGGTTAGTTACTATCTTTGTTAATAAATTATGTTTAGATTAGCTTAATTTTAGTTATGGGCTATTAGTCTACATTAAATATAGTTAAATGTTAATTCATTAGTTTTGAGTTTTTTAATTGTGATCCAATGAAATTCTTTATAGAAATTTGTATATTGAATTTTTTTTTATTAGTGTAGATAGTTTATCTTAAGTTTTAGTTAATTTATATTGAAGTTAGCTTAGACTTAAGTTCGTAGTTAGAATGCTTATACTTATTCAATTTGTAAAATAAGTATTAGAATTAGCTTAGGTATTTAATTGTTTTTTTTTATACTAAAGTTAAAGTTAGTTTAGTATCGAAATTATATTAGATGTAACATAGTTTAGATTTTAATTCAGTTAGTTTTTCTTTTAAATAAATTTATCTTTTAATATAGTTTAGTTGCGATCATAGTTTTTTTTATTAGCATAAATTGAATTGGTACCTGAATGGTGATTTTATTTGAATTACAAGGTTAAGTTAAAATTTGTTATAATATTAAATTTTAGGTTCTATCATCATGCAAATTTAGTAAGATTAGATAGTTAATTTTTATGTTAAAATAGTTGAAATGTTTAAAGTTAATAAATTATATATATATAATATGTTTTAATTCTAGTTAAATTTTTTTTCCATCAAGTGACTTCCAATATCGATTAGTGTGTAAATTGATTATTGTCTAAGAGTTTTATAGTTGATTTTGATTATACTTTCTCAATGAATTTGTACTCGAATACATTTGCTTTGTCATTTAAATAATTGTTTCTTATTATTAAAAGTTAATGTAATAACATAATTTTATTGATATAAATCTTATAACTAAAGTTTCAAATCTTAATTATAATAACCATCCTTTTGTTTATAATCTTAAGACGTAATGTAGAGAACCTGTACTAAAACTTCTACCTCAATCATATCAAACTTAGAGCATGTTTAATTATTAGTTATTTTTAATTCAAAAAAAAATTGTGTGTGTTTTTGCCATCTTAGTTTGGGCATGACACTAAGAATTATGACCAAGCCCTTAGGGTAGTGAGGAAAATTGATGGTGAAATCTTGATTACAATCAGCACAGAGGAGATTAGGGAAGCTTTCAGTTTAGGGCCTGTCACTGATTATCATGTGCCCATTGATCTGAAAGGGTTAGAAAATGAGTATATGTCTAAGAGAGATGCAGTTAGGCAAGGAGCACTAAGTGCACACATAGGTCGAATTGGAACACTGCCAACAATAACAACATCCTCCAGGGAGCCTTTCAAAAGGGCATACTTCAATTCTAGGGATATAGAAATATATAGGTCCTTGTGTAAAGTTTTTGGGAGAGATGAAGAAGAGTTCATGCTTGTGGATTTTATGTATATGATTACTCAGATTTCCTCTTTTGGTGTGGATATAATTTTTTATTTTTCTTCTTACTTAGTTGAGGAGATTCACATTGGACTGATTGGAATTGCTAAGGGTAAGGTGGAAAATTTTTTTGGCCATTATTCTCTGTTAATGCACATGTTCTTATTCAAGGGAGTAACATATTTTAGTAAAGAAATGGAATTAGACAGAGAAGAGAGTGGGGAAGCATTACCAGTTCAATTGTGGAGTGCAGATATGACTTGGGATGCAGAGAATGCTAGTTTTGTCAAATTTGATAGGTATTTCGCTTCAAAGCTGAGATGCCTCCTATTAAGGGACAATCCTAGAATCCCCAAAGCATTAATGAATCTCATTAGGCCTATGGACAACCCAAGTGGCTTGAAATTTTCACATAATTGGGGAGATGTCATTCCATATTTTGTTTCTACTATATTTAGAATATATGGTTTTAAAGGAAGCCCTCACATACTACCCTACCAAGTGCCTTTGAAGGTAGGAGTTGCTAAGATATTGTGGTAGCTGGGAGGAGTGGAGGAAGCCCTTCTATTGAAAAGACAAAAGGGGTCAATTTTTCCTACTTGCACAGTGGCTCATCATTTTGTAATCACAAAAGGAGGTTGGCTTTCTTTGCACAAGATTTTGAATCCTTATAAGATGGCCACTTCCCATCCTCGTTTTTGTGATTCTGAAGGATTTTATGATTTGGCTCTGAGGAAGAGAATTAAGCTTGGTAAAATTGAGCATGAATTTTATTTTTTTGAAGACTTAATAAGGAATGAGTACTCCTTGCAAGAGCAAGAGACTAGGAAAGAAAAGTTGAAAGTCTTTTCTAAAATTTTGGATTTCATTCATTGTTTTGATCCAAATTATAGTCCTTTGGACGATGCAGTTACAAATGTAGATAAGATGAGAAAACTTATGAATAATTTTCCTGAAAAAATAGAGGCAATGAATGAAAAGAAGCAATTCTTTATTAGGTTCTACCCAGATAAGGCTAGGGAGGTTTTACTCCCAATATAAGGGTAGATCATTTAACTATCCAAAAAAGGTCGATATATACTATTGTTCAAAATAAAAAGAATACAGTGGACAAAGGCAAACAAATAATTGAGTCCACTAGTAGGGTTTTGGAAGAGAGGCCTACTGAGCCCTCCCCTAAGAGGAGAAAAATAATAAGAGAGGAGGTTCTCATGTTGAGGAGTATTCACCTTCACAAACCCCTTTGAGAATTGGGGAGGAGCAGCTCACTAGTGAGCAAATTGAACAAATTGGATCACAAGGGGGATTTTTTATCACTCAAGCAGAGATTGATGAAGGGAACCTCTAGAAACCTCCTGTGCCAAGCCTCGAGCTGAATGTAGCTAATTTTAAGGGAAGGGAATTGGACCCTATTTTGGAACAAGCCAGCCAACATTTTTTGTTAAATGATAGTTTTGTAAGGTCTAGGGCTTTCCATCAATTTGTTTGGAGGGCAAACATCCACAATTTTGAGGAAAGATGTAAGAACATTAAAATAGAGCATCTAGAAATGGATGAAGCCTCCATCCAAAACCAAATAAAGGATAAAATGATGCAAGAATTCCAAAACATTACCCCTGAGGAGGGAAGGCAAATGGTAAAAACTTCTAACATACTATTATTGCCTAATTGGGATATTGCAGATGCATTGATTTTCAACTCTATTTCTAATAAACTAGAGTTACAAGACCCAAATAAAAAGGAATTTGTAGGGACTACTTTTAGTGATGATCAAGCTGCTCTTGTTATGTGGTCATTAAGAAGAGGATCCAGGATTGTATCAGCACAACCTGATGGTTCAGGACTGATAGAGAATATTATTGTGAGGAGAGTTGTTGATACCTCACATGTACAGGCAGCCCACATGAATGTGGATTATTCTCAGTTTGCCTTGGCTACTGCTAAAAGGGAGAAAAAGGAAATGTTTGAATTACAAAGTAAATATGAGGCAGTTGTGGATGCCTACAATAAAGAGGTAAAAAGGAGAGTTGAGCTTGAGAACAAGCTACTGGGAAAATCCATCAGGCCTAAAATAACATACCCTCGTCCCCCTATTGAACCTTTCAAATCTACCCCCCTCATTGAGATACCAGACACACCCCAAGGGCCATAGTATTACACTGCTAAGGATTTTGAAGAAGAAAAGAGTAAACTATGGGCCTTACATGTAGAGCTAGAATCTAAATATGAAGATAAACTAAGAACAACTCTTACATATCTAGGAGACAAGGTTGAATGGCCACTAATCCATGATCAATTGGCTAGGGTGATTAACATCTGGGAGGAGTTAAAAATAGATGATGAGGCTCTAAAGCCTATTGTGAACAAATGGGTGAGAAGGGAGAAAGCATTAACCTTATTGTGTCTATCTATTATAAATAATTCTTGTGATCAGATTGATAAAACCTACTACATTGTTTCTGATCTTGCTAATTTTGATAGCAAAAGGATATATTTACAGAAGATAATAATAGGCTACTTAGACAAATATAAGAGCCAAAAATTAAATTTATTTCCTCATGCCCTAGATAAGAAAAATAGTTTGAAAAGAAAAGAGGAATGGGCTAAGGAACTTGATGATTTATTCTGTTTAAGAATGAATCAAGTCATAAATGAAACAGGGCATGCACGGTGGGCCACCACAACAAAAGAAATGGTGAAAGCAAAAATATTCTTTGGTTCTTTAAAACAAGAATTTTCTGATATTGATAATGAGGTTGATTATATAATAAAGAAATAGAAGGATATTTTCCAATTCAATTAGCCAGATGACACATTATTTGATAGGTGGATGACAGAAATGGCTTCTAGTGAATAGTTTGATGTAGATGAAACTAATAGTGATGAGGTGCAAGGTGAAGAAGTCCAAATCATTGGTACCATCATTAGTCAAACCCAATTAGAAGAAGAAGACAAGAAAAACCTGTCACTTTCAGTTGCAGAACCAGGACCACAAGATGCCAATACAATTAAAGAAAAGGAATAGGTAGAAGTTGTCCTTACCATGCAAAGTGAAGGTGGTGGAAGCTTGCAGGTGGAGGTTAATGTGCCCTCATCAGAACAAGCTTCATCGTTGGCTAATTTAGCAGTTACATATGAAGATAAATTAGATCAATAGCCAACTCAGCAACATCAGAACATGTAACAGAAGCTGACCCACCAAAAGGAATGATTTGATTTCGATATCTTCTGTTACCCATAGTTTTGTTATTTTGTGATAGGTGTATGTAGATATTCCTTGTAAAAGACACATGTCAGTTTCTCTTAGCCTAAAGCTTGTTGCATTTCACTCTATATAAGTGAAATTCTAGGGCAAGAGAAAAGGTCCGAATTCTATTTGCTAAATGATACACTTAGTCTGTTTTTGGTCCACCATTTTTGAGAAAAAATTCATGATGTATTTTCTTCGTTAGATCTTGAGAATACATGAATATAGAATGATCTGTGTTTCTTTCTAAAGGTCATTCTGAGTCTATTGTAAATTGTATAAAATTTTCAAGGAAAATGAATACAAATTATGAACTATCCCCATATCAATTCTTTCTGAACTTTGTCTCCTTTTGATTACTTGGTTATCTTGATGTTGTATAAGTAAAGGCTTGTGCAATTGAATGCAGTTCAATTAGGTTGTATATTTGTTTATCATGGTTGTTAATTCAATGGATTAAGTAAAAGCTTTGATGAATTTGATAAGGTTGATGCAGTAATGGAAAGGATTTTGAATGATGATTTCTAATAAGAATTGCTGATAAAATTTGTTGTAAGGCAACAAATTAGATCTAGAGATTTGTAGTAGACTCTGAACCCCAATGGATTAGGCACTGATCAAATTTAATCCAGCTAAAAGAGAAATGTGTCACACATGATTGTCAAAATGCAGAATTATAATCAACTTTACTTTTATTTCTTGTAGATCTTCAAAGTTGGCCTCTACTTGTTTGCATGGAATGTTTTAGCTTTAGTTTGCCATTATTGGTGAGAACATCTACAGACCTGTAGATGATTTTTGGCCATATCTTTTATATGGGATGTGTTTATTAAAGTATCAAGAATTGTACATGTATTGGAGAATTTGAGATGAGAATCAGAATGAGACTAAGATAATCCTCATACAGTTTTCCCAGTCTTGTATCATCCCTAGGTATACCCACCCTAGTTTTGCAGAGCCAAAAGAGTAGAAAACCACCCTTGGTTTTGTAGAAGTTTGGCCCAAATGGTGTGCACATACAATTGACAATAAGAATTGGCTAGTCTTTAGACTGTGTGAGTATTGTCATCTTGGTATTAAGCATTTTGTTGCTTAGTAGTTTTAAAACACCAACAAGTTTGTTATTCATCCAAATGGAAACCCTTGTAGGAAGACCTCATTGCAATACAACAATTAAATGTAATGTTGAAATATAGGAGAGATATTCTTTTGGTTGTACTAGAAGATAAATCATCTTCTAACAAAATGACAAAGACTTTCCGTGAAGGATCCAAAGTATATCAATTCAATTATAGTCTAGTAAATTTAGGTACCATCTTCATCATAAGTTTTTGAAGATAGTCCAGTATTTGTAGGTGTCATCTTCATCAAAAAATTTCCATGATAGTCTATTATTTTGAGGAGTCATCTCCATCACAAGTTTTCCATGGCATACTTGTAGTTAGAAGTGCATTGAAGACCTTTTATCACTACATGAGCTAGTAGTAGATGGTGATTATTCATTATCATCATCATCATCTAACATAGAATCACATGAATATCATGTTTTATAGCCCACATGACCTAGGTATTGGGGGTACAACTCCAAGCACTAAAGACACCAGATTTCAAATTATTATCTTTAAGTGTTGATGTTTAAGTTGAATGTTCTAGAGTTGAAGAGAGAAACACACTCAATTTTTTTTTCGTTTTGTTCTTTTTTTTAATATGAAACTGTTGTCTAAATGATACAATATAATTATGTATCATTAAAACAAAAATACAAGAAAAATATGATACAAACACAACTATATTTATAAAACAAAAAATTTGTCATTATTATTTCTTCTAAGCTTTTACAACTATAGCTTCTGCATATACATTTCCTTTCTTTTCTTTCATTAATAGTTGTTACAATAGACCAACATTCCAAATGATAAATCTGCATCTACACACTTTCAATAAAATGAAACACCAAGTACATTAAATTCTTTTTGCAACTAGACTCTTTTTAACACTTATCATCAAAACATCACTGAGAAAAAACACTTGAGCGGAGACTCTCCCATTTATATTACACAACAATGGCTGAACTTTGGCATAAAAAATAATGATGATAGTAATAGTATCACTTCCATCTTCAATATTATCATAAAAACCTACAACAAAAATACACATGTACCTATGGAAATATGCTCGAAGAGAAATCCCTCTCCTCGATCATCGGAGATGCAGGTGTGATTGGAGGTCATGAATGGAATAGCTTTTGAAGTTAAGTACATCAACAAGAATGAAATAAAGACAATATCGAGAGTTTCGAACTACTATTTCACCCCCCCTATATTGATGCAAATGCAAGGCCCCCTTTCATATTATTCCTAGGGCTAGCAGGCATCTTTAATCAAGTGGGTGGAGAAAACCTGAAACGAAACTGGGCTCAGAGAAAACCATGCAAAAATGCTCCAAAAACATCAAATGAAATCGAGCGTGAAAAACATAATTGGGCAAATGTTTTTTGAACTTTGCGGATGTATAAGCCCTATGTTGGTCAAAATTTCAACCAACACAGGTCTTATATGTAAAAATTGAAATTTTTTCCTTTACATTTCGACCATCCTAAATTTATTTAGTTGATGGTCAAATATTTTGGTCGAAAAATGATGTTAAATGTAGTAGTGGCACTTCTATAGTAGAAGGCACTAGGAAAAGTACCTAGATTTTGGCCTCCCTTTGAATTTATTCAAAGGTTTAATAATAAGTCTTCCACCTTTCACAAAAGAATATTTATTCATAATAAAGTGTCACTTCACCTTCTATCTACATCACCTTCCACCTCATACTAGTCAATTCAGTACAAGGACAACATGAACAAAATATAGTTCAACGATCATTTAAAGGTTTGTCATAGTATAGGCCTTTGTACATATATTTATATCATTTTATTTATTAAATAAGTTTTTTGTTTGTACAAACTTATTTCTTACACATAATGACATTGTGGTAGCTATTTCCTAATTTAAGTTGGGGGGGGGGGGGGGGGGGGAAGGTACATCTTTTTTGTATATCTATTTGATTTTACAACTTTCTATAAGGCCATATCATGTTATTATGTGACAAATATTTTTGAATTCCTAGTGACTTGACTTCAATTTCATCATACTTTAGCTCTCGCATTAAGTTTTATTAATAAGAGGTCATGTAATAATTTCATTTATAGTTATGACATTAATTTTCTCTTTTAAATTGTAAATACCTATGCCTTTTTCCCTAAGTGCTTTGTTTCAAAATCTCCTATGAAAAATTCACTCAAGTTTTCATTCTATGTTTCTATCTAAAACAAAAAAAACCTTGAGAAGTATTAAGATGTGTCTACATTGTTAAAATGGGAGGTGACTTGATTTTTCATGAGCCTACTCTGCATGACATTATTCTAGCTGATAAAGATTGTAGACTAAAATTTGAGGCAAGAGGTTGGCTAGAGTATTTTTTGAGGTTGACTAGGTATGATGAAGATATTACATTTTAGTTCATGAATACATTGCACAATGGGGAAGCTAGGGATGAAGGTTTGAGAGTTAAGTGTAGTGAGAATATCATTACAATTTTTTTTGGATTTCTTCAAGAAGGAGAACAATTCACAAAGGATATGGATCCTCGTACAACTGGGGCACATTTTTCTCTGCATGCAAACCCATGGTTGGATGTGGAAAAAAATATGGAACAAAAAGAGTTTCTCTCACAGAACCATATAGACAATTTGCACCATATATCATTCAATATCTTACTTGTGAAGGTTGACACATATTTCATGGCATACATTTCAAATGCTCATTTTTTTGTGAATAGATAACAAGCCTATAAATATCCCAAGTTTTCTATTTTTTTTGTTAGAGAAATGACGAGGCCTAGTTCAACAAGGTAAGAAAAAATCTATTACGTATTATTATTTTATAAAATTTATGGTTTAGAGAACTTTGGACAAACATTCAAAAGTTTCTTGGGATGAATTTCTTTTATCTATTCAGTTTAAACAAAGACTAGTAGGCCGAAGTGGACAAGGGGTATGGAAATGAATGCATACTAAACAAGGTACCGAGAAGGTGGTAGAATGATTTGGGTTCCACTTTTGATTGTCTTTTAGTAAAACCTAGGTCTACCCAAAGAAAAATACCTTTTAAGTCTCCTAATGCTTCTACTTCTGGTCAAGCTAAATAGAAAATAATATCTTCTAAAAAATTCAAACCCTTGAATCTTCTATATGAACTAGGACTCCTACTCAAAAGGAAAAAGAGAAATCAATTGAGTAAGAGGAGCTTCAACTAAAATAAGAAGCACATAAGTTTAGGGAAGAAATATATCTTATTGTTGATACCCCACTTCCTCCTAAGAAAAAATAGTCATAGAGAGAAACCCCTACAACAAATGTTGTAGGAGAATCCTCTTGCAAAAGGAAGAAGAAATCTTGTAAATCTATAGAATAAATCCCTATAAGGAGAAATGTGCACTTCAAAAGAAACCCTAGTCTAGATGTTTCCCCTACAATTTAAACAATTAATGTTGAGACCTCATAATATTTAGAGCACAAGATGATAAAATTGGAGGTTAATATTGAAACTGTTGACAATATTGCACAAGAAAGTTCACAACAATAGGGGGATATTGTAATGCAAGACCACTCATAAGAGAAAAATAATAATAATTTTTTAAAGGAATACAAGGAATGAAATATGGAATTCGAAGAGACTAATGAAATTATAATTAAAAATGATTAATACAACTCAAATTTAGAAAAGAAATCATTTATGTTTAAATGGAGAGGATAAAGTATTGGAATTACAATAGGAAAGGTAAATTGGGGTGGGGGTGTGAATCAGTAGTTTAAACTTAGACCCATAAAACATTCACCACACATCCATCTCATACATTCAATGAGTAAACTGAAATAACATGTAAAACATGTAAAACATATAAGTATTCACACACATATAACACTAGATATGATTGCCCATAAACCCTTCAAGTGAGAAGGTAAACCTGGGGTGGGGATGACACCCACAAATCTTCACTACTATAGTAATAAAGTGTATCCAATGAAGGTTACAATGTTTTGATCATGAGCCATGATCTACCCTATTAAAGGCTTACAAAGACTATTAGGTCTCACCTTGTTAGAGGATTTACACACCCTATTAGAATTGTGTCTTGCTAAAGGAATTTAACTCACAATTAAGTAAACACCTTGTTAGAGTATTTCATATAGCCTATTAGGACTACTGTGTTAAGATATTTTGACTGAAATCACCTATTAAAACATCTCATGTTTGATCTTACGGTTAGGACTTGCTTGCCTAATAATAAATCACCTCTAAATTGATATCTTCTTGATCCTTCTTGATCAAATGTCACTTTGTTGCATCCTTTTCCTTTCCTCTATTCTACTCTAATTGATTTTGCAATGATGTCTCATTTCATAACTCCTTAGTCACCATGAATGCTCTATTTGTGCATGCAAACTTCTCTCTTCACTCCTTCAACGTTCATCCGCACACACATAGAGAGTTTAGGGTTTGTTCTCCTTAAGGAGACTTTGGTGACTTAGGGTTAATTATGAATCTATAGCTTAGATTCATCTATTTTATCACTTAATCCTTCACATTTTATGATTGGCTACATGTGATTGCATAGGGAATCCAACTTAAGATTCATCCTTATCTCCAAAATATTGTAATTCACTTTTAGATTGACTCAAAAATGATTTACATAGTTTTTTGTGCCTTTACAAACAAATATGTCAAAAATTGTCGTACTCAGCATCTAAATTCTTTGATGCTAAAAATATAATAATCTTTCTACTATGACTTAGCATCTGTATTGCTCAACATCCATTGTTCACTCAACTCCTATGTCACTCAGCATACACTATCTACTCAGCACTTGAGTGACTCAACACATGAGTGGCTTGACACTCCTTGCAAATTCAGCATGGTCTAATACATACATGTTGTGCTTGACATGTACTACTAGATTAGCATGAACTAAGTAAATAACTTAAGTGTGTTGACACTCACTTGTCAAAACCAATTTGCGATCAACAATCTCTTGCTTTGACATGAGTGTCAAAAACACTTGAGTATACATTAATATCCTTAATCTCACAAGAATAACATATCTCTAACTTGGCTTATATACAAAACTTCAAAATTCCAAAATTTTGCAATAACTTGTATACCTCAAAATCTCATGAGTTGATATGTCTATTCGATATCCAAAATTTGTGTACTCTTGCTGAGTAAAATTTTTATGCTTGCTCCCCCTTAGCATAATCTATCTTTCTCTATCCTTTTTCTTCTTTATCTCCTCATATCTCCCCAAAATTCTTATTATTCCCCAAAATATTTCTCCCCCTTTATCTTATAAACCCCCTTTTTATAATTTTTTCAATGGGCTATACACTTATAGTGTGTTTGTCTAGACAAGACTTATGGACATCCAATATTATCTTCAAAGTTGCATCTCGGTTCTCACATGCTACATCCAATGACTTGATTTGGATTGCTATCTTAGTAGTATGGTGGACTAGACCATCTAGTGTAGAAATATTTGGGTCTTTCTTCATTAGAGTTTCAACATAGCCTAATTTCTTGTGCAAAATTTCCATATGGGTAGTGAGGGTGGTTTGGATGCTAGTCAGTTTGGCCCTTATGTTAGCCTCATCTACTGTCAATGTTGCTAACTAACTATGGGTTTGAAACAATGTCTTAAAGTGCTTCTCACCATGACTTGGATTAATAGGTAGTTTGGCACCTGATGAAGTAAGTTGGCTTTCCAAGCTCAAGATGTGACTTCTAGTCTCTTGGGTGAAGAGTGTTGGATTACACAGTTTAGTGTACAATGAGAATATGTTCTCAAGTACCTTCTTCACATCCTCAACCTTATTGCCAATGCAACTTGTGTTAGTGCTATATCACCTGATTTCTTTTCATTTACTTTTCTTTGGAACTTCTTTCTTTACCACTCTAATAATTTGGCATTTGTATCCAAGTCAGCAACACTCAACTTCACTATATTTGTCAACTATTCTATGAGTGGCTTGGTCTCATTAGGAGTTAGCAGACTAAATGCATCTAAAAAGATGTCTCTAATATATTGTAGTTCCTAATTCTTCCTATGCTCCCTTCTAAGCATTTCTTGATGCTTCTTCCTTGCTAGGGCTTGTTGAAGTATGCCCATCTGTTCTATGGTCATAGTATCATAGTCATACTTTGGAAAGATTATTTCTTCATCAGGGCTCACATCTCCATATTGGATCACTTCTTTTACCTTTGATTAACTTGGGCTTGGCACTGAGATCTACAATGGTGTAGCATTTGTGGTTAAATTTTGAAGAATTTGAGTAGAAGGAGTGCCAAATGTTGGTAAGGTTACTAGGGCTTGGATGTCAACTTGGTCCTTCACCTTAGATGTCAGCTCTATCTCTTCAGGCTTTCCCTATTCTACCATGTAATGATATGAATTGCACCTTGATCTTGTGTTGTAGGTGTAGATAAGTCTATCTGACCTGTTTCTTGCTATTCTATAGTAGCAACTTGTGTTTCCACTGTGTTCTTCTCTACTGAATCAACTTTGGCAATTGTATCAACCTTTTTAGATGTATCTTTTGGTATTTGGACCAAAGGTTGGACATTAGTGACTGGAGAGATGATAGAAGGTGGTTCTTGTGGATTCACCTTTTCCCTTATAGTATAAATCATTTTCTTTTGTAGTTCATCCACATTGAACAGTACAAGATTATCACAAATTTTCACCTGTAATATGGACTAATCTAATATCTTCTTGAGATCTTCCTTAGTAAGGGGATTGATGTTTTGTGTTGTGACATCAGAAACATCCTTATCAGTTACTATTTCAATATTCTCACTTGTGATATGTGGAGGACTAACACTAGGCAATTGTGTGTCTTGCACACTCTGTTCTTCTAACTTCTCTGGCTCAATTGTTGCCTTGTCATCTAATTGCATTTTTGTTCCTCCTTCAACTATGCCATTATGATCATCTTCTTCATCATCCTTCACTTCAATGGGTTCTTCCTCTCCTTCCTTTACTATAGTTAACCCATAAGTAAGCTTCCACATCTGAGTGGTCCTTTTAACTACATCCTCAATGTTATTTTGTAAAATGCTAAAGGCTCTATATTTAGCTACAAACCTAACTACATATTTATTTATAGCATTAGCAATCTATGCCTTAGTTCAAGCATCACTTGTGCAAGTGAATTTTCTCTTATGTTTCTCTCCAAATTCAAACAATAGTGCCATTTTAGCTCAACTCTATCATATAAACTCTTTGGAATTGAGTTAGCAAGTTCTAGTGGGGTTGTCTTGAATTTTTTTGTCATAGCATATACGGCTTCCTCCACTTGACTTTTCTCCACTTTACTCAAATTATCAAAATCTATATGTGTATATTCTAATAAATCTACACTATTCTTAACAATTCACATAATTTTTTTAGGTCTAAAAGAGGATTGTGACTCACCACCTTAAATTGGCTATTTTCATCTAACTCTATTTTTTCCTCATCATAATTCTCCCTTACAACATATGTCCTTCTTAGTCTCTTCTATTCTTGACCTCCTTGCTTTGTTGGTTTGGTCTTTTCCATGGCCTTTTGAGTTGTTGCATGTGTACTAGCCCTTGTAGTAGGTGCAATGGGCTTGGGCTAACTTGGCTTAGCTACCTTCTTAGCTTTAGTCACTGGTTTGACCTTAGCCTTCCTCTTCTTTGGCTCAGCAAGACTAGGTGCTTCCTCAACTTCTTCTCCCTTGACACCTTCAGTCTCCTCCTCTTCTTGGTCTTCTCCCATACCCTAAGTTAGTGCAAGAGGTGCTTGTGTTTGGGAATCTTCTTCTTCTTCTTCTTCCTCCTACTTGGCACCTTCACCAAATTTGGCCTTTAATTTCTTTACTAGCATATCCTTCTTCTTGATAACTAAGGCAGTCTTCAGTTCTATTGTGATTTTGGACTTTTCCAATTCATAATTTCCAAATTCCTTAGAATTTTTATCCACATCTTCTACAAGTAATTCAATTATAACTATAAAGGCCTCATCCACATTTATTTCATTACCAAGTGGCCTCAACCATCTCACCCTTGTTGTAGCAGCTTGTACAAAAGTACAATCAACATCCACTAGGAAACAAATGTCATCATAGTGTTTCTCTACTAGTGATACTGATATTCTTAGTTTCTTCTTCATTGATTGCTTGAAGCCTTCAAAATAACTTGTCATTGAAGATTCAAAATTCTAACCTAGTTGCTCAATATATTCACCAATCTATACTACCATTGATCTATTTTTTTTCCATCCCACAGTGCCAAATGAAGGGATTGTGTTTTACACATAAAATAATATGCATATCAATATAGAACCAAATTTACATTGTGCACTCTTAGTTTTCCTAATTGCTCCAAGGTTCTCCATCAATTGTTGCAATTGTAGATCTGCTAGATCGTACGTGTGATCTTTCTTAACAATTTTATATCCCATATCCATAGCTATATAGGTCACACTATTTAACCTACTAGATTGATAGAACTTGTGTGATATAACCCTTACAACAAAGTCTATTACAGGATCAGTGATTGTGCCAATTGTCATGCCTCTCTTGTTTTATATAGCTCCATTATTTTTCTCAATCACCTCCTTTGAATCATTTCTCAATGTCTTAGGCTGATCTAGGGTTGGGTAACTAGTAACCCTATGGATTATCCTCTTAGTAATTTTGATAGGTCCATTGTCCAGCCATAATGAACAATCACAAATTTGACTAAGCACTATCTTGATCCATTCTATCTTGAATACATTTGGAAAATCCAAAGCACAATTTAACCCTTTCTTTTCTACAATTTTGAACTCTTCCTTTGATACACCATTATCACAAAGTCTATTGTATGATTCCCTAATCTCCATATCACCAATGCTGCCAATTTTATAGTTATAGCATTTTCTTACATCTTGCACCATTAAGACATTCGGTGGTATCATAGAAAATGCACCAGAGGGGTTGTGCTTGTAAGCAATGTCAGGTATAGCTTTGAAAATTGGCCACTTAACTTTGTTACTCACTAATTGAACATTCAAAACTTGCTTTCCCTTTACATTCTTCGAACTTGATGCCATAATGGGAAACTAGGTTTTACAAAAAAAAAATTGTGTAGCTCGGCTCTTGATAAATACCTTATGAAATTTGATGAATTGATGTGAAATCATTGCTAGAATCTTCTATAACTGCTTGGAATGGATTTCCAAATCACCTTCTGCTCTGCTTGCTCTTTCTTGAATTTGAAATGATGTGAAATGAGCTAAAATTGATCAAATACCCTTTG
Source organism: Cupressus sempervirens (assembly GCA_028749045.1). Taxonomy (NCBI): domain Eukaryota; kingdom Viridiplantae; phylum Streptophyta; class Pinopsida; order Cupressales; family Cupressaceae; genus Cupressus; species Cupressus sempervirens. Next base: position 390,344,485 of record CM053786.1, read on the forward strand.
AAAATCCTGCAATAAATGCTGAGTGATTACACAACTGTGAGCTCAACATCAACCAATTTCAAGATCACTTAGCATCCATTGGCATTTCAACCACTCAACAACCACTATTAGCTCAGCATCAACTAGCCAGTTTGTAAGCTCAACATCTTCTAGCTTTTCACTTGGAACACATAGGAAATATTTCATGCTCAATAGTAACATGCAAAACTTAAAGATTTATCTTGAATTCCTAACAAGATCTTACATCTTTATTCATGCTAATGTAATCTTTTTAGTACTAGATCCTTTTGGAACTGATGAATAATATGACCTCTAAATATTAGCCCCACATACCTCTTGATTACCTAGTTTGATGAGGTGTGATCACTTGACCCATTGGGTGAAGTGATCCCTTCTCCATTTGATGTGCTACAATTATCTTTCTTTTTCCATGTCTTACTCATCTCATCTATGATGTGTTCAACATCTACCTTGCCTTTGCCTTTATCAAATGCACAACTTAGTGATTTTGACCTAGTTGGACAATAACAACTAATGTGATTAGTCTTCAAACAACTAAAACATGTGATTTGACTCAACCACCTTTGGTAGTTACCTCTTAAGTGTGTCCTAATACAATTTTTAGGAACATGTCCATATTATTGACAATAATGACAGCTATATCTTGTATTGTAATCCTAGTTATAAGAGTTGTCATTGTTCCTTACCTTTGTTTGTCTATTTGATGATCAAATGGGTTTGGATCTGCATTCAAAAGCTATATGTTCATACTTCTAACAGTTGTAGCAATATCCTTCATATATTTGTGTATGCATAGTCTTGGTTTTTCATTCATGTACCTGATGACCTTGCTTATTGCACTTATGGTAGTGGACCATGCTCTTAGGCTTGACATTCTAATTTGTAGTCTTGCTCCTGCACACATTATCAGTATGTCCTTTCTTACCACAATTATGAAAAATAGCTTTGGAGTTCTTACCTTTGTTGTTCCTTTCTTTTGCACTTTTGGATGACTCTCCTTCTTCATTGCTTGTGTATCCCAATCTTGATGTTTCATTATTAGATCTAGGGGATCTGAATGATTGCTCAAAGTATTTGATGGCTTCATTAGGCTTATTGAAACTTTTAGAAAATTCATTTTCCCTCTTTAGGTCACTCTGCAATTGTTCATTCTACAACTTCAATGTTGTTATCTCAATGTCCTTGACATTTAGCTCATAGTTGACATTCATCATTTGACTTAGAGTATCCAATTGCATGTTGGAAATCTTGGTTAGCTCTATTGACTTCTCTTCCAGTTTGTTGACCAAAATTCTTTTTTCCTCTTTAATCATGGCTTTGTCTTATATAGCTTTCTTCTTCTATTTGGTCACCTCACATAGTAATATGGCTTGTGATTCTTACTCTAACTTGAGATTTCTAATTACCGCAGCTTGGGCTCTATTCTTTTCCATTAGATCAACAATTGATGCATCAAATTTACTGGAATCTCCATTTACAAATAACTTAGTAGTGCCTATCTCTCTATATTATGTGTCATTTTATGCAATAGCAATTTCCTTCCTTCTCTTCAAAAATTTCTTCAATTATTCTCTTGCTTCATCAAGTTGATGTAGAATGAGTTGTATTTCAATTTCTTGATTCTCAATAGTCTTTCCCAACTTGTAGAATTCCATTTCAAGATTTTAAGATCTTTCCTCAAAGCTATAAAGCTTCTCTTTCAGAGAACAAGGCTCTGATACCAATTGTTGGAAATAACATGTGAAGCATGTATATTTAAAACATGTAAAACATATAAGTATTCACACACATATAACACCAGATATGATTACCCAAAAACTCTTCAAGTGATTAGGTAAAACTGGGGTGGGGATGACACCCACAAATCTTCACTACTGTAGTAATAAAGTGTATCCAATGAAGGTTATAATGTTTTGATCATGAGACATTATCTACCCTATGAAATGTCTACCTTGTTAAAGGCTTATAAAGACTGTTAGGTATAACCTTGTTAGAGGATTTCAACACCCTGTTAGAAGTGTGCCTTGCTAAAGGACTTTAACTCACAATTAAGTAAGCACCTTGTTAGAGGATTTCATATCGACTGTTAGGACTACTCTGTTAAGAAATTTTTACTAAAATCACCTATTAGAATGTCTCAACTTTGATCCTGCGGTTAGCACTTGCTTGCCTGATAACAGATCACCTCTAAATTGATGTCTTCTTGATCCTTCTTGATTAGATGTCACTTTTCTATATCGTTTTCCTTTCCTCTATTCTGCTCTAATTGATTTTTCAATGTTGTCTCACTTCATAACTCCTTAGTCACCATAAATACTCTGTTTATGCATGCAAACTTCTCTCTTCACTCCTTCAACATTCATCCATGCACACATAGAGAGTTTAGGGTTTGTCCTCATTAAGAAGACTTTGGTGACTTAGGGTTAGGTATGATTCTATGACTAAGATTCATTCTTTTTTAGTTTAATCCTTCCCATTTTCTAATTGGATGCATGTAATTGCATAAGGAATTCAACTTAAGATTCATCCTTATCTCCAAAATATCGTAATTCACCTTTAAGTCAAATAAAAAATGGTTTACATAGTTGTTAGTGCCTTTACAAAAAAATATGTCAAAAAATTTCTTACTCAGCATTTGAAGTCTTTGATGCTTAGCATACACTAATCTTTCTACTCAGACTCAACATCTATATTGCTCACCATCCACTATTCATTTGGCTCTTGTGTCACTCGGCATACACTGTCTGCTCGAGACTTGAGTGGCTCAAGACTCAACATGAATTTGGCATGGTCTAATATATACATGTTGTGCTTGACATGTACTGCTTGTTTGACATGAACTAAGTAAATAACTTAATTGTGTTGACAATCACTTGTCAGAACCAATCTGAGATCAACATAAACTCCAAAGAAAATAGACATCAATCAAGATTCTTCTAATAATGAGGAGGAAATGGTACAATAATATTATGTTTTAAGAAAAGAAGAAGACATTAATTTAGCTTTATTATTTTGATGAAAACCTTGAGATTTATATGATTGTTATGAAAAAAGTTGTAGAACAAAATTTTAATGAGTGATTGGATACTTTGGCTCAAGTTACAAAATAGCTTGAAGTTGAAAACCTAGGAAGGGAAATAATATTGTGGACCAGGAAAATAAAGGATGATGAAAAGACTACCATTCTTGGTTCTGAATTGTATAATTTTGAAAAATAGGGACCATTTCCACCATTAGATTTATCTACACCATTAATAGATGGTCTTAGTTTATATCAACATATGACCATAGAAAGGGCAATGTGCAAAAAAGACATGAGCTAATTATTAGAACACTATAAATTTTATATGAGAATATTGTTGACTCTCAACACTATAAAATGGTGTTTACATATTATTAAAAAAATATCATAAAAAATAGTTAGAGTCATTGAAACACTAATTTTCTAAAATAATTTTATTTCTTTAGTAATTGGATACAAACTAGTATAAAACATGCATTTAATAGGCATTTCCAATTGGAAAAGTGTGAGATAACTTAGCTAGAATGATTTTATCTAGATCATATGTTTTAAAAAAAAATGTTTAGATAGAAATACTCAAATTCAATCATTCTGATAGCTAAGCCTGAAAGGTGACACAACTTTGTACTTTTACCCTGTATATGTTCCTACAACCAAGTGTCCCATGTGTGCAGGAATAATTTAGTAAACCAAATTCTTTTTATGAAATAATGGTATGGTTATATGTTGCAAAATATGACATGTGCTACTAATCTATTATAGGAAGAAGTCAACATGATATGGAAGCACCAATAAATAAGGAGATTGTCTAGCTCAAGTAATAACCACATGAAGAAAGAAGAATAACTATCATCCACTATTCAGTAAGTGAGTCAATGCAATAACCAACTGCCAGTGGGCAAGTCCAGTACCACATTGTTCTATATTTTTGGTTATACCATTTGAAGGAAGACTTGTTCTATGGAATGAGAAAAATATCTCAAATTGTTGTAACTCATTCAATCTCTTCTGTATTCTGATGGTTGAAGGGATCTTAAATATAGGAAGTTTTTAAAGTATGTTTTATTAAGATAAGTTGTCTCATGGAGTTCTTGCAGTTAATGAAGAATTTGTGTTATAATTTGAAGAAAAATTAGTCACTAAGGCATTTTTTATATTTTAGTCTATACTTGATGTCTCAAGTATGAATAAAATGAATATTTCTATCTCCATCTATTTATCTTGAGCACTCTCCCCATTCACTCATCTAAGGGTCCCTACTTGGTTAGTGAATCATTTAATTAGATTTATTTCCTACTCTCTTAGAGGTAACTTGGTACTTTATTTTTCCCACAACCACATGGTAACAAAACTCATGGTTGTTTCTACAAAAAAAGTAGGCAGAGTAGAATCCCATCTACAATTTAATCTCTTTCAGTTCAGTAGATGTTTTCATTCCCAAATTCTAAGATATGATTGCAATTCTGGCATCCAACTTCAAGTATTTTGTTTCTATAGCACAGTGATGACAATTTCCTTTGCTTAGAGCATATACTTTGCTTTACTATTTCAAGTTAACTTCCCTAGTTTGATACTGTAAATGAGATTAAGAATTCAATCGATATTAACTACTTAAGGATGTCCAGTCCATGAGTAATAGGTAACTAGTTCTAGTTTCCAACCTGATTAATTGAGAATGCACCCCTAGTCCCCTAGTCAAGTGACATCTGAGAGAGACTAAAGAGGGAACATTAAAAAAATCATCAATATGAAAATATAGAATATAAAGAAAATTCCATTAAGTATAGATCAATCTTTTTAGTTTAAGTGTGGTGTTAAGATTGTCACTGATATTTCTAAGACTTCTACTTGTAATAAGAGATGTATAAGCCTATGACTTAGATTGCTAAAAAAAATTCAGTTTGAGGTAAGTTATTTAATAAGTGTTGAGAAAAAAAAAATTCCATAGGATAGTAGTGGTAAGAAGCACTGGTTGAGGTGGTGTTTAGAAACATCTATTTTTCCTAGAGACAATGATGACACATAACTACCCTCTAGTTAGACTTAGATGGAGAACAGTTCTAGACCACAAAGAGGTGTTGAGAAAGTCAATTGGTTCATGGCCAAAGCCATGAGTTGATAGATGGAGGAAAAAAGTCACAGTTGGTGCCTATTACTAAGTTTTCACCACTTGATAGGACTTCTATTTTCTGCTACCATGATACCTATTACTAGGTTTTTCATTAAGGCACTTATTTATTTATTTTCAAAAAATTTAATCTTTTTTAACGATGACACATAACTACCCCCTAGTTAGACTTAGATGGAGACCAGTTCTAGACCACAAAGATGTGTTGAGAAAGTCAATTAGTTCATGACCACAGCCGCAAGTTGATAGATGGAGCAAAAAGGTCATAGATGGTACCTATTGCCAAGTTTTGACCACTTGTTAGGACTTCTATTTTTTGCTACCATGATGTCTACTTCTAGGTTTCTGCTAAGGCATTTTTTAATTTTTTCAAAAAAATTAATCTTTTTTAATTTTTTAATTTATTTGATCTTTTTTTAGGATACATCAAAAGCACTTGTTTGTCAAGTTTTCCCTATGATAATAATTCCTTTAGGACTTTTTATGATTTTTATATTTTTTATTTAGGATCACATATATCATGTATAGGAATTTCAAATGTAGAGAATATCAGAGAGTTGATAAGTTCTAGGATCTATTCTCCTTTTGGTGTAGAGAGTTGATAAACACTTGAGATATAGGAAGCTATGGTGATGTAAAAACCCAACTAGTTTGGTTAAAACTTTCTTTTGTGCTCACGATGCCACTGATTCTTAGGATTTATTCTTAAGACCAAATCACTAATCTCAAAAGATCTATGATGTAATTTCTTGTTGTATCTCTTTGCCATTCTTTTCTAATAGACTCTTAGGTGATCCAATGCAACTTGTTTGCATTCATCCAATAATTCAAGTTCTTGAATGCAAGATATTTGATATTCCTCTTCTAATACATGCCCTTTTAGGGAGACTCTAGGTGAAGGTATTTCAACCTCAATAAGAAAGACAAATGCAACCCCATAAACAAGGGTGAAATGAGTAGCTCTCATTGGTGTGTGAATGCTTGTTCTATAAGCCCATAGAGGAGGATTGATTTGAAAATGCAAATCTCTACTAGACTTATTAATTGTCTCGTGCAAGATCTTCAAGGTTTTTTTATTTTGATGCCTCAACTTGTCCATTTCCTTGAGGATAATAGATGGATATCTGATTTTTCTTAATCTTGAATCTTTTACATAATGTCGTAATCTCTTCATTCTTAAACTATCCTTCATTATTGGTAACTATACAAGAAGGAATGCAATGACATTAGATGATGTAGTTCATGATAAATATGGACACCAATTTTATTGTACTAGCAAAAAGAAGTACAACTTCAACCCATTTAGTGAAATACTCAGTAGTTGTAATGACACACTTGTGTCCTCTAGATGAGTTAGGATGAATTTGACTCACTAAGTCAAAGGCCTACTAAAAAGGACAATGTGTGATAGAGGGAATAAGCTCTCTACCTAGAGCGTGTTTCAAATTTCCATGCATTTGGAACTTCTTACAAGACTTAGCATATCTGACATTACTTATTTGCATAGTAGGTTGGTAGAAACCAACCCTAAGCAATAGTTTTGAACTTTTTATGCCTAAATAGTGTTAATGGTAGATGATACAGTTTTTTCTTAGACATGTTTCAAAGAGAATGTTGTCATGGAATGCAAATTTTTTTGATGTACATATAATGTTCTCTGTGTACAAGAGAGATAAACAAACCTATGAAGTTTAGATTTTTAACATAACTTTAAAAAAAAGTATTTTTCAATAGTCTTTTCTAGCTTGTTTTTTTGTGCTTTCAATATTTTATTATAAATTTAATAATTTTAAACAAAAGTAATTTTCTTATTATTTCTCTCTATGCATTTTACTTCATTTTTAAAAAATAATTATAATTTACAAAAGAAATTTAACAAACAATCATCAAACTCAATCAATTTAATTTTTCAAACATATTCCTAGTCTTCCAAAACAAGGATTTTTAAATAGAGTGTGCACATTCATGGAAGTATTCTAGCAAGGGGGTTTTCACTTGATGTTGTAGTTGTGAGTGATCCATTAGGAATGCACATAAAATGAGGAAGCATGCTTTATGACACATCAAATAATTAAGAAAATAGTTGAAGGAGATGTATTGTAATGAAATGTAATGACTACACTAGAGGCACATAATAAATTTGTTAGGAAGGCCTTTAAAACATACATCATATATGTGGATATCTAAACATCATCTTTGCTCCACCTTTTAGTCCAATCATTCATGAAATTCATTGTTTTGCTTTAATTTTTTTTTCCAATCACAACACAACACAATATTCACTGTTGTCGATTCAATAAAGCTTTTCTCAGCTTTAAATTAATTTATGCACAATATTTGTATATCGATACAATAAACCAAGTTCAACCTTAGTAAATCTAATCAAACTTCTCCCAATTATCTTGTTGCATAAGATTTCAGAAAAAAATAAATTTAAAAAAAATCATCAAAACAATGCACGGGTTCATATTGAGACAATAAACCAAGTTCAACCTTAGTAAATCTAATCAAACTTCTCCCAATTATCTTGTTGCATAATATGAAAATACTATTTCCTAAATATTATAGTAGCCTATTCTAAGTCTTTCCAATAACAACTTAATTTGTATAGCCACACCATTCAAAAAGACATACGACTTATAAGTGTGTGTGTGTGTGTGTGTGTGTGTGTGTGTGAGAGAGAGAGAGAGAGAGAGAGATGACGAGGAGCAATATTATGTCTAATATGTAAACAATTCAAATTACAAAAATTATATTGGATTGAAAAATAAAATCTAGATTAAAAGGATAATTCATAGGTTTTTGAACATTTAATTTAACATTTTTATTTTTAAAAAATATATTAAATTAAATTATTATATCTCTTTTTTATAAGTAATGGGTCGAAGCTTAAATTAATTATTATTATTTGTTGAGATTAATTATCATTATGTATTAGACACGAGTAGATTTTGAGATACTCACAAGTTACCATTATGCTATAGGTACATACTTATTAGATTATTTATTCATGTATATTCACACGTATGTAGACAGACACACATAAACATAAACAAAAAAACATTAAATCTTGTATTCATAGATAATATTAAGACTATCAGTTCCTTGACTTTATGCCAATTTTGTAATTAATTGGATTGTGTAATTTTCAATATCATTATACATACACTTATAAATGAATATAATTCTAAATTTAAAAATGATTTATCAATTATATTGTGAGATTCCACTAATCTTACGATCCATATTGATTTTCTAGTTAAACGATCAAACAATCCAATCTCTTCATAAGGTCTTTCAAAGATACAACACTTGCTCAAGGTTTTACAATACTACTAATTGAAAGGGCTTAACCTTTGGGATACTATATTGTTAGGAAGACTTGAATTGGACTAGTGCTAGTATCTATGATCTAGAAGGCCTAAAGCTTTACTCTTATGAGAATAAGTTATTATAAACTACTACTTACGAAACATGAATCAATGATTTTAATTAAAAACTATTACACAATTGAATTTTATTAATAACTTCTAGATTGAAAGCAAATATCTATATTCTCAGGAGAATAGGATTGCTTAGGTATTTAGGCCAACATTTTCCAACAGCCGGTCAAGGAGCCAATGTATGTTTAAGGTAGGGCCTAGTGCTATTAAGTGCAAGAGCATTGGTCACTACACAAAGTAGATGGCACAATGGTGAGGACAAGACAAGATATTGCAATCCAATTGGCTGGGATGGATCAAGAGTGCCTAATATGAGCCATGCTAGTTGAAAGAAACTTGGACCATAAATTGCAAGAAACCATTTTTTAATAGATAAGCTATAACATTATCATATCTTCATCAATGGAATGAATCGATAAAGTTGTTTTGTTATATATTATATTCATATATCGCTGTATTGACCACTTTTTAAGAGATAAATTATAACATTATCATATCTTCATCTATGTAATGAATCGGTGAAGTTGTTTAATTGTATCTGTATATATCGCTGTATTAATTCTACCATACAAGCACCCCAAAAGAATTACTCTGGATCAAATGTCCAAATAAACTGATAACAAACAAAAGTGTGGGTATAAATAGCAATCGTTTCCTCGCAGAATACATCATCTCTTGCGTTTTATTGCTGCTTACATGGTGAAGGGCATGTGTGTGTTTTTCATGGTTTTATTGCTCTCTGCTTCTGGTAATATTTATTCTTCCATTAGCTTATCTCTGCTGATATAAATGATTTTATTTTATTTTCTTAATAAGTTTTACTTCTGTAATATGATCAGCGTTCATGGGTGCCGAGTGTAGAAGCTATAGCAGTTACTTTGAGGGAATATGTCTTGGAGTAAGAGAACAAGAAAATCATCAAACATATTTTGAATTTACATATAATTTATGCAAAATTATAAATGTTATCATATAACTATAATTCTAGGATTAGACACGAATAGAAGATTTTTTTAGTGAATTGTACTCTTTTTTTATTTTATAATTTAGGAATTAGTTTTTAATTAATTGATCAATATATTATATTTGGTAGATTTTATTACTTATAATCAGTAAATCTTAATTGATGGAATATATTAATTAGTAATTGATATGCCATTAACATAGCTAGAAAAAACTCACTATGAACAGTTTATAAAAAATTACAACAATAAGCCAGATAAATTAGTATGAGGAGCTTCTAAGGATGGAAAATACACAATAAAAATGGTTACGATATAATCATAATATCCCAAAAATGGAATGAAATAGATATTCTTTTAACTTTGTGTTGGGATCCTGTATGCTTACCAAAAGCAAGAATATTTCTATGGGCAACTATTCAGAAAAGAATACTAACAACAAATCGATTCACAAAAATGGGCTATGAAGTACTATCGAGATGCCCTCTTCGTAAAAATCACTCTGAACCAACATAACATCTCTTGTATAAATGTCCATGTGCTAATGAGTGCTGGCAATGGCTATGTGAAAAACTCAACTGGAATACGACTTTATCAAATAAATTTGAGGTTCACTTAAGTAGCTGGCCCAAAAATGTAAAATAAAAAATCTATAATAGTTTCTAGAATATTTCTCCATCTATAATACTATGGAAAATTTGGATAGAAAGAAACCGTAGAATTTTTCATGAAGAAATGACAGACTCATCACTTCTTAGTAAAGTAGAAGCTAGTATCGTGAAAAATATGAATAAGGAACTAAAACACGCTACTAAAGATGAAGGATCTTTCTCCGATTGTGATGCAGAAATGAGACATAATTGGCCCTTTCTCATCAACCTCCCTCTACTCTACCCCAAAGGTAACAAACTAGCTCATCAATATTGTGAATGGATCCCACCTCCAAAGGGATGGGGTAAACTAAATTTTCATGGAGCCTCTAGAGGCAACCTCGAGAAGGTAGGTTTAGGGTATATCATACATAACTTCAACAAAGATTGGATAGCAAAGGAGCAAGATCTCTAGGAGAGACGATGAAAAACATGTAGCAGAATTAGAAGCTTTAATAGAAGGTTTAAATCTATGTCTAGAGATAGGAATTCAGAATTTAATCATTTAGGGTAATTCACATATTATTTTTAATGTGATAAGAAGAGGAGAAACACCAAATTAGAAATTAAACTTTCAATTAAAGAAATTGTAATACAACATATTTTTAGAGAAGGAAATAAGGAAGCAGATAAACTAGCAAATCAAGGAGCGAACTGAGTTGAATTATTAATTAAGAAAGAATTAAATATAATCACATAAATTGAAAACAAATATAAAATGGGGCAAATTCCAGTTAGTTGAAACCATATAATTATTTAATCATGTCTGAGTTTTAGGCTAAGGTGATTATTAGCAAAGATCTCTAGGAGAGACAATGAACATATAGCTAGCTAGCTAGTAAATTTAGCCCTAAATTTCGACGAGAAAAGGTCGAATAGACGACTAAAACGATCGCCAGTCTTTTTCCGTCGATTTTCGCCACAGTAATTTTTTGTCAAAATTTTGACTTGAAAAAGGTCGACTTACCGATGAGAGGTTTGTCGATTTTCTTAGTCTAGCTTGAACTCTTATTTCCTCATTTGCATCTATTGTTGGTCAAAATTTTGACCAATTATGGTTTTAAAAAAAAAATTAAATTAAATTAAATATATTGGTAAAAATTATGTGTTTTAGATCTTTGTAATATCCAATGAATTCAATTTTCACCCAATACAATTCTTTATTTTAACTTTTTTTAATACCAAATAAATTCAATTTTCACCCAATGGACTAGGAGTTACAACCGCGCAAATTTGGGGTACCAATATTAAATAATTTCCAACTTTTCTTTTTACTGTTGTAACTAATCCTTCCTAATCTTGCTGTCCATTTAAACTTCCAAGGAGGCAACATGTGGAAACTCTTTGGATTCTAACAAGAACCATAGTTTAGAAGTTCACTAAGTTTTTCTAGTAATGTACATACAGAATTTGAATCAGCGAGGCAAAGTTGAAGACATGCATCTCTTCCACAAGGTTTGTCAATTTATATCTTAAAATTGTATCCTTGTAGCTACATGAGTCTTAAGACAATCCAACTATCAAAATAATAACAAAGTAATCATAAAACATATGATGCTAACTTGTAAGACATCACATTGTCCAACAGTTGCATAAATTTGATGTGACTTCCTAATAACAAAGGGAAAATGAAACTGAATATATTTACTGTAGAAATGTGCATGTATTCTGTCAAACTGATGCTTTAATTCAATTGCCCATAGCCTACATCAACTCCATAAACAAAAGATGCACCATGCTGAAGCAAGCAATCTGTGAAGCCACCTATGGAAAGACTAGAGTCTAATGCAACTTTTCCAGCAACATCAATTATTAATTGCTCGAGTGCTCCCTCCAACTTGTATCCTGCTCTGCCAATGGTTTTCTTGTTACAAGGGTGTCTGATGTGAAGAGAAAATCCCATGGCATATACAATGAAAATATGTTGTCAGCTACTACTAAAGTCAAGAGTATTAAGGATAATCACCTACATACGTATTTTGGAACTTCAGCAGTGATTTCAATGGAAGCCTTCTCTGAAATAGACATCCCAGCCTTGCTTGTCACTTGCCCGTCAACTAAAACCTTGCCTGCAAAAGATAGAATAATAAAAAGTTTAAGAAGATAATATATAAGGTTGCCAGTTCATGTTGATGGAGGCTACTATAATATATCAAATCAATTAAGTATTGATTTCAGCGTGGAGAGTTATTCATATTAATAGAAGTAAAGAGGAGATAATATTAAGTTGTAGATATTGATTTCATCAAATCCTACTAGATATTTGATTTCAAGGTGGAAGACAACTTGTGCAAAAGAAAATTACATATAACTTTACTCTGCCTTACCCACTGAGTATAGATTTTAGATAAAAGAAAATGTATTCTTACAAAGTTAAAAATTACCATCAAATCATGTTGCATTTGTGAAACTGATGCAGCTTGAATTGTAGCTTCCTTATCAATAGTGGTACCAAAGATGCCAAAATTGTTCACCTACAATAAATCATTTCAGAAGGTCAACTAAAAGTCCTATATTCCTAAATGAAGTGGGCATATTTTCTGTTGAAAAGTAGAAACACAAGTTTGGTGTAATTTGAGGTTCTAGATGACTAAATAGAGAAGATAATGAGAGTTATTTAAGGCAGAATAATACCAAGATGTCTAGACCACCATAATTATCCTTGAGCCATATTGAAAATTCTGAAATACTCTGCAAGCTCTCTATATCTAGCTCACGGAATACAACATTGTTGAGACCCTCATCATGAAGGGTTTTGGTGTCTCTCAATCCTCTGCTGAGATCTCTTGAAGTGAGAACAACAGTCAAACCATTTTCTGCCAACTAACGTATAATTTCAAAATCTATTCCTTTGTTTGCCCCTGTGACCACAGCTACAATATCCTTAGTCCACAATCTGTATTCAACATTTATCGTCCCAAATAATTCTTTCAGCTTCCTAAAAAATGTTTGTAGAACATAATGAAAAGTGACTACTTTTTCAAAACCATTTTGTAACATCTAAAAAAGTTTATAGAATGTAATGGAACATTATTTCACATATCATTCTTTTGAAATCTAAAAAGGTTTGTAGAATATAATGTTTCTTTTAACATTACCGTTACATTTCATATCATTCTTTTAACACATTAGAAAAAATAATGAAGCACAAGTTTTCTATCCATATCATTGTGCCAACATTCCAAAAGTTTTGAAGAACATAATAAAACAAATTTTATTATTTTCATATCATTCTTTTGACAATTAAAAACGTACTGCATAAACATAACTATTTTTTTCAATATCAGTTTTCTGAACTCAACTATTCTTTTCCAAATCAGTTTTTCTAAAACACCTAAAAAGTTTTCAAAAGATAATGAAACACAAATAGTTTTTTAGATAACATTTCTTTAACACCCTACAAATAAATTAGGGAACATAATGAAACTTAAATATTCTATTCCCTGTGAACACCCACAACATCCGGAGCATCTAGCCTGTGGAATCATGATCATCAGTAACTACATCACGATATGTTGGGAAGGAATTCAAGTGTAGAGATTCTAAATATTTCAGGAAAAATCAAGGAAACCCTTACACCATGTTTAGGAATGCAAAAAGCCGTGTTTTAATTTTTGTTAACTTCATCAAAAGTTTATTGTCGCTGTCTATTGTTTTACTACTAAGTTATGCTATGTGTGGCCTATGGTCAAATGAATTCTTTCTGTCATTTCCTTTTTTAATTGTTCTCTATTGAAACATCTTTGGAAGTATTTTCCTCCATCTCTGATGGCATGCTTCAACAAGACTACTATGTAATGGTGGGATATTGTGTTTGGATCTATTAATTCTGATGATAAATTTATTTTTGCCCAAACTGCAGTTAATTCTCTCCATTGAAATCTTATTGTTTATTTGAATGGAAAGGATTAAATATGTGTTATAGGACAAAAAATATTACTGGGTGACTTCTCCAGAGAAGTTATCATCTCCATTATGTCTTTTCATGTAAAATGATGCCATGAAGATGCGAAGAAGTTTGTTAAAGTGGGACCCTTCCATTCCAAATCTCATTCCTAAAGTGTGGGGCAATGTTGAGGAGCTGATTCTTAGAACATAAGCTATGAATCAGATGGATGGCCAATGCATGAAGTAGATTTTGAAGATAAAAGCACTTCCAACAGTTTTACTCCAGCATATGTAGATGCAATTTGTTTAAGAGAAAAACAAGAAGGCTCCTAGTGACGTAGGTATTCTGGATGTAGCTAAGTTTTAGCAGACTTTAGTAGACAACTCCTCCGACAATGGAAACATGGATGATGCATCTACTCTATTTCTAGATATTATTGTTAGTAGTTAGTACCTATCTTGAGAGGTGGGTTAGGAAGTGTAGAGAGTTCGGAACCAAATTTCTGGAGAAATGCTAAAGTTACTCAAACCTATTAATAAGAAGGCAATGAAAAATAGAAGGGGGAATAGTTCTTGTAGTTACTACTTCTGTTGTTCTTCTATGTTGTATCTTGGTTCATAGTTTCTTACCATTTTGTGTAAATCTGCCAGATATGTGTACTCAATCTTTTTTAAGCTCTCTAGGACCTGGTCTTACTGGTCTCTCTACTATTATTTGAACTTATGCTCTATGGGAGATAATTTTGGTCATATTTTTTATGAGTTTCTTGCAATAGCTATATTTTTGCACTTCACTCCAATATTTTGAAAAAAATCAAAGTTCTATTTGATACCAAAATGCCAAAAAAATTGATTTAGAAAGAGAAGATACCATGAACTTTTTTGTTTGGACTTTGACACAGTATTTTGTCTGCAAAATATTCTGAACTCTAGATTTACCTTTCTAAATTCCATTTTATAAAACACCTTTTATATAAGTGCACAAATGAATGTATGTATGCATCCATGCATGTGTCTTCAAAAATTAACATATATGTAAATGATCATAGGTAAAGGAAGGCATGTTCTTTTACCTTAATGCCTTTCTTGGCCTTTGGCTCCTTGTTGCTTTCTTCTGAGCTCTCATCCTCCTTAAAGCTGCTCCCCTCAACCCTTTTTTGTCAGTTGTTGCATTTTAGTGACCTAAAAATATGAAACACCATAGTAATTATCAAGATTATGAAACATACAAGAATATATTACGTGCACATTAATCAACTGCACGATGAGATTTTTTAGACTGCACTAAATGTAAGACCACAACTGTAATATACCCAAATTCAAGACTGAAAAATCCATGTATGATATTACAAGTTTTAATTAAAGATTTGAAACTTGTATGATCTTCAAGAGGAGCCCAATCTTTATATTTCAATATCCCAAGGAGGTCCTCTTACTCCATGCGATTATTTAAGCCAACAGGTACAAAGACCATATGAGGACATAGAATGCTAACCAAACATTTTCTAAGCAAATGGATAAAGATCATAATGACATGTCAACAGTGAGATATCCTAATCCCTATAGGAGCATTGTTCAAATATAAGGTAACCAATATACCGTATGAAGTGGTCAAACACAAAGTGGCGAAGTCTAAAATCCATGTACGAAGATGATATCCCCATCGGATCATTATGGTGACAGAAGCTAATATTATTATTCAAATTCAAGAAGACAATGATGATACCAAGTATTGAGGACCAACGATCTGTACACTACTTGATGGTCAACTAGCACATTGATCCCAATAAGTTTTTTAATCAAATATTAATCCCCTCAACCCCTTAATCAATGGATAGAATAATCAAAATTACACAACCAGAAGTTGATAGTGAACAACAAACATAAACCAATTAGACACGATGCTAGGCCATTGACCAACAAGTACAAATTGGAAGATTAATTGATATCTAAAGAGACATGTCTAGACAATGATTTATTGTCTTTAGTCAACAACAATATACAAGAATAAATAAATGGTGCTTATTGTGAACAAACAAATCTGGATCATAAGAGAAGTGATTAGAGATTATTATGAAAGGGTGTGATTGAGAAGAGATATAACTCACGTCATTTACAACATGACTAATCATTTCTAATGCAAGCTGTAAAAAGGTAGTTCTATCATTCAACTCAGGATGATTGGAAGAACTTATTATATTTTGTATCTCGCAATGATCGCTCTATAAGAGAGCATATTGCCTTTGGCACCCATTTAGTGCAGGCATATAAAATCTACCATTAGAAACAACATCATATTTGAGTATATATTTATATTGTCATATTAGACAGCTTATCACAATATTTAGAGCATAAATATAAAGTTATATCAGAGGCAGCCTTCATATTTGCAAATTCTTACTTGTTTATTAGACACAACAAATAGTACAAATATAATACCAACTTAGCAAGCCTTAACATATAAGAACAAATGTTGTTGGCAAAATTTTATTAGCCAATCATCTAATGAGATTTAATTTGATGAACATCAATTTCAAATATCATAGCAAAGAAATTGCAGGATATTAATAGTAATTCTACATACCATTTGCTACAATCCTATCTACTCCTACAACTATAGCATCTACACAACCTGACTTTTGCAATGCCACTGCTGTGAATCTGCTATAAGGACTATAGGTATGTGATCATGGACCAATTCATATGCGGTGAGACTTGATCCTTGAAATAAATGCAACAAATCTTCAAGTCAATATAAATCTTGATATTGAAATCATACACGATAAATTTGTTCAGATATGGAATTTCAATGAAATGCAAAGTTGGATCAAAATGTTCCACACTTTTCATGTTTCATCAACTTTGAGGGATACAACAGGGAAGTTTCTTGGGAAAAATGCTAATCAAAAACTTATGTTGCTTTCAAAAACCAAAAATAGTAGCAGAAGCAAGACTAGCTGAAATAAAATATTATGAAAATTTCCACCTAATCTCTTCAATAATCAGTAAGCCTTTGAAATTATCAACCATCAATACACTCTCTATGTTTAGATAGGACCCTTGATCAAATAATAACCAGAACAATGTCTTGACATTAAATTAACAATCAGTTGGCAGGTGGAAATCACTACATATGCTAAAGTAGATGACTTTTTAAATTGAAATAATCTATGATAACTTTTCGAGTCAAAATTGTTTATGATAATTTTTGAAGTTACATTAATTATTAGAATCTAGATACAAACAACACTGAACAATTTTCTTGAAGATTTTTGCCATGAAATGAATTCTTATAGACTAAAATATAGAGTTCAGTCATAGAAATTAACAAAGAACCATCCATAGTACCTGGTTGAATGGTCTCATCTCTATGCAAAAAGCAGTCTCTAATAGTCCCTCAGAATGAAGTGCACGAATCACACGAAGAGCAGTACCATATCCAACAGTTGCAAGACTAACCAAATACATCACTAAGTTATGTTAGAATCATGCAGAGTTCACAAAGAAATGGATACATCAAACATATTATTGAAGTTCTGTCACACCTTCCAGTGTTACAATGAGTCAAAACATTAAGGTTCTGAGTTTTTTTGGTCTGGCATAGAATAAATTTAGCCCCATGTAAATCGATTTCTTTGTTAGAATTGACATCACCTATCAGCATTCCTTCAACAACTTCAATATAGGCTTGTACTCAAGAAATTTTAAAATGCCATTAGAAATTTAGAAGTATATATATACAAAATGATTTGAATTGAGTAAACATAGATGATTAGACCTCAGCAATACTTCATATCGTTACTAACTCAAAGTGCCTTCTTCATATTCCCCACCAAGTCCTCTGCTGATCTATCACAACCATTAGTTTCTACATTAAAAATAAACCAATTATTGGTTCCCTCTTTGATCAGCAAGATGGATTTTATACCAACGAATTATACAGATTCATGTGAGGAAATCACCCCTACCAACCTTCAATGTACAAAATCAGGAAAACAAGACTAACAGATGTAGTATAGGGTAAAGCAATGAATGTATCAATACATTCATACTATTAGAATGGCAATCATAAAATCTTTTGGGTAAAGCAGATTAGTGATGCAATTTGTGATTATCTTTCAAGGGTGTCAAATAGCTTGAAGTTCTACATGACCTCCTACTCAGTGTATAATGTCGCATCAATGAGACATTTTGTAGGTGTGAATTTATAGAGTGACACAAGTTAAGTCCTGGTATATGAGTATTATTCCTAAACTCTATAAAAGTATGAAACACTTGAGGACAGTTAATGAAGCTTCTTAACTAGTTTGGTTGCATTGTCATCATGCTTTAATTTATTCAAGTAGGGTGGCCACATTTGTGAAGGATTCTTATTTTGAGCTTGCATTTTCATGGTGGATGACAGTGTATTAGCTATTGTTTAGTGCATGTGTTCAGTTAAATGTTTCTCTATTTAGTGTTGATATTCCATTGGTTGTTGCAAATGGTTGGAATGGTCCAAAGCTGTAAGAAGGCTCTTGGGACCCATTTCTCTTCGCTCAATCTCAGTCATTGCCTTAAAGAAACTTTTGATGGCTAGTACCTAGCAACTCTGGAAAAAGTAGTGTTGGGAGTGAAGGGAGTGTAGGATATTTGGTGAAAGGAGTAAGCATACAACTAGAGCAGATTTCTTGGCTTAGTTGAGTTTCAAGATATCAAACAAAGCCTTACAAAAAGTGGATTTATTGATGGTTAGTATGCATAAAGCATGATTATAATGCTAGGAGGAAATGAAAGTAGTCCTAAAAAAGAAATATGTGCAAGAAATAGGTACACTGCAAACCTCAAAAAGGTTTTCTTTCAAAGTTTGTGAATACTAGGTCAATGAGGTAGGTAACCCTGCATGAGGATAAAAGCTCCAATTTCACCTTCTAAATCAAGATGAATAATTAAAATTTACACTAGGGCTTGCATATGACAGCAGCCAATCACAAGTGCTAATAAAATATCATGAACTCCAATAGATTACATAGTATATATCTACATCTTCTCTATTTTCTTTGCATATACAGATATTGACTTGCACTTCTAACAATATGTGTATAGATGATAAAAGTGCCTATATTCAAGTTTCCACGTGATATGAGTCTACAAGAAGGAAATTGGAAAGTTCAGAAGTTCTGTTTGGCAGTTGCTCTATTTCCTCTAGTGCTAAACAAGTTCTTCAGGATTTCTGCAATTTGTTAAAAGATTGTATTCTGCTTGCAGCCTTGGGATCAAACTTAGGATTGAATTGACCAATTCAATAAGTAAAATAGTAATCAACTAAAATAGGTTCAGCAAAAATCAAATACAAGTTTTACATTATCCAAAGAACACTCTTCAAAGATCAGCTTTCTCACTTTAACTCCAATTTCAAGATGATGATCATCCCCAAGATGCATGGATCACTAATTTGAGTTGATTAAACTATTCTCTATTGCACTTGATTCATTAAAGAGATCATATGGGCTTGTATTCCTTCATTCAAGAGTTAACATAGGAGAGTCATTCATGCCAACTCCCAAGTCTTATGGCTCTCTCATCACATCATCTTTGTATAAATAGTTGCTCCTACAAGACAGTCTCAAGCATCATTGTAGTAAACTCAATCACCATCACCGCACAGGAACAACATTAGAGAAGCCAACAAATGTCATGAACATTTTTTCTTAAAATTTTGAATATTACAAGTGGATATCATTGTCCTGGCCCACCTGCCACTTGGCTTTCCTTGTTCCTAAGGATAAGATCAATCCCTTGTTCCTACAAATCAATTCATAAAGAACTCATGAATCAAACTTGATAGTTACCATAATATTAACATACTTCTATGTATGAATTATCATGATACATAATCATTACATACCTATCATTTCTTGCAATGCTTAACAGAGCCAAATCTCTAGTCTATTGTGCCTTGATATCAGAGGCATCAATTGTAGACTACAAGAAACTCAAAAGAGCAGGAATAGTTTCTTTGGCACCTATGTAATTGCAAGCTCTATCATCATCATCCAAGATAAATAAGATTTTGCAAATTTAGTAGACATAGCATTATCTTAGTTGTGCTATCACAAGAATGAAAGATTTCAACTTTTATAGTCACAAACTGAAGGAATATAGACATGATAACTCCATTTTTTTTGCAGTTACAACAACATAGTAAATCTCAAGGAAATATATTTTTCAAAGTGTTGTCATGAGTCATCTATGAAAATTTACCTAATATATAGAAAGTAGCAAAAAATGACCAGCATTTTCTTACTCTTTAAACTCTGCTCTTGTTATAGACAAAACGAAGCAATAATGGTCACATAACAACTACCAAGTCCTGTTAAAGAAGAAAATGAAATAAAGGAGAGATTTTTAGCTGCTTGGAAGAAATCCCCAGTAGCTTTAGTCAAGCAAAATTTTCATGGTGCTTCGGAAGAGAATATAGGCCTTGCAATTTCGACATATTTTCTATTGTATCTCATTTAAACCCCCATTAATTTAAGTTATTTCCTTCTATAGCTATGTTGAATAATTTCTCCTCATTAAAGGTTGATCTTTGGTAGAGGCATGAAGGTCTATCTAGAGATGTCTATAGGTGATAATAAGAAACTTCTCCACTCTCTTCTATAGCATGTGCAGGTGAGATCTTTTACTGAAAATAAGATTCAAGTACAATTCACCTTGGTATTTTGTATTAGCTATTTGACTGGTGCACAATAGTATGATCTGAGTCAAACAAAATAAAGCTGATTTTTTGATGACACGAGTGAAGAGACTCGCACCATGGAGTAATAGTCTCAGGTACAGGATTTAAAAATAACTTCCTTATCCCAAACCTTACCTCTTCAAATTTGATTAAGAACATATTTCGATGGGATGTTTTTACAAATATAGATATCTCAGAGACACACAAATCCATGATAGAGGATTTCAAAGACAAACAACAGGTGTAGGTGGCAGGCAGATTGGTACTTGCGTGGTCATCTAGGAAGCCTTTTTCCCTTGTCCTCTTCTTCTTTGGGGGGAATTATGGAA
This sequence comes from Cupressus sempervirens, assembly GCA_028749045.1. Taxonomy (NCBI): domain Eukaryota; kingdom Viridiplantae; phylum Streptophyta; class Pinopsida; order Cupressales; family Cupressaceae; genus Cupressus; species Cupressus sempervirens. The sequence continues at coordinate 390,365,649 of CM053786.1, forward strand.
GATGACACACTTCTAGCCAAGAGAAAGGCCCTATCAACAATGCCTTTGAGAAATTTGACCTTCTGTAAAGACCCAGACTAACACACAGATAGTCTTGGTATTCTCCATAATGAATGCAACTTAAATATTCTAGGTTGTCGACTCTTCTATCCCCATCTAAGAGAGGTTTCAACCATTCTAGGCAGTGCTTGGGTATGTAGAGCTGGGTCCTAAGATCCACAAATTTGAGGAGTAATAGGAAATAGGGGTGCAAAAAGAAGTGGTCAGGTGTCTTGAGTGGTCTGTGAGGGGAGGCTGGGTCTTCATGCAATAGATGCAAAGAGGAGATGGCTAAGTGAGATGGTAGCCCTTGGCACAAATGCTTCCTTAGTTTATCATTTTTGTCAATTCAGATCAAAATTTAACCACCTTTCTAAGGTATGCTTACCTTAATGCCTACATTTCCTCTTCCTCCAATTTTCTCCTAGAGGATATAGTAATCAAGGAGTCTAGATTGTCATCTCTCATAGCCTGGTCTTGGCTTCAATTTTGTTCCCTTCCATAAAATGAAAATATGTCAATGTATAAAAGCTTAATAGAAGCCTCAATTTACAGATAAATAAAACTATCTAGAAAAGTTTTGAAAGCTCATTTAAAGGCAAGCGAAAATGACCATCAACATAAACAGACAAATCTCCCAAACTTTCCCATTAACACTTCAATAACAAATGCAATTATTTGAGTGCTTCAAGAGCTTCATGATTGGTAGTATTCTTCTAAGGGAAAATTAAATGGTAAGTTTAGAGTTCATTTAGCTAAAGTTGCAAAAATTAGCAAGTGCAAATAGATTATTCTAAATTATCTTTCCTCTCTGTAAATACCAGTGTGACATTCATGTTTCATATCAACTCTATTCATAGGTTTATATGAATTTCATTGGCTAGACTAACTTATGTGTGATTAGAATTTAGGAAAGAAGGTGACCATGAAGGCATCTACAGAAACACTTAAGAATGTACTAAATAAACTATTTGCAATCTAGGTAGTGCTACTGCTGGTTACAGCATGAATTGGTTGATTTTTAAAACCTGACTACCACTATCAACATTATTAAATGCAAAGCACAAATAAAACCATTTTATTGATAATTTGATGTTGCATTTTCAGAAGTAGACTGATTGGATTTATAGAAAAAATGCTTCAAAATTTAAAGACTTAAAGGTTCTTGCTAAATCACTTGAACATAAATAGTATTTCTCTCAAGCAATCAAAACAACAATTTTCTATTAAAGAAGATCAAGTACCGCAGAAGTTGTGTGGATGCAAGAGTGGTAGAAAGGAAAAGAGGTGCATAAATTTCATGAGATGTCAAGTTTCCATTCCTAAAATAATGTTAAAATCTTAAAATTGAAAACTTACAAAATCCAATTAAAAGTTTGACATTTTCAAGGTGCATGTTTTGTAAACAAAAGAGTCAATTGAAAATGTACATATAAAGCTAGAATGTTTTTCAGCAGGATCTCTAAAATATTTTATACCACTAATGTATGAATAAAGTAATGGAGTTCCATCCACTAATTTTCTTGTGCTTCTATTTAGTGTTAGCTATGTGGAAGCCAAATGTAATTAAATTTTTTGCAGCTAAGGATCAACCATGTTATCTAGTGATAATGAAATTTGATCACAAACAAATTGAATTTTACCTTTACATCTCATCCATACCATCTAAAGTAATCTAGCTCTAAACTATCAAAACATAGTTCTAAGTTTCTAACTTCTATGTAGTACATTATATGCATAAATTTAGATGCAGTCATTTTTGACTCACGTACCTGCCTGGATAAATCATGTGGCACCATTTCTTCTAGATCCCTTAAACTCTGATTCAACGCATCCTTGATCTTTGTGAATTTTACAAGGACAAAATCCCTAGTAACTGCTTGAGAAAGCATGCACATATATGTGAACATCACATAACCTAAAAAAATTCAAAACTTCTACACTTATAGTACATTATATGCATAAATTTAGATGCAGTCATTTTTGACTCACGTACCTGCCTGGATAAATCCTGTGGCACCATTTCTTCTAGATCCCTTAAACTCTGATTCAATGCATCCTTGATCTCTGTGAATTTTACAAGGACAGAATCCCTAGTAACTGCTTGAGAAAGCATGCACATATATGTGAACATCACATAACCTAAAAAAATTCAAAACTTCTACACTTATAGTACATTATATGCATAAATTTAGATGCAGTCATTTTTGACTCACGTACTTCCCTGGATAAATCCTGTGGCACCATTTCTTCTAGATCCCTTAAACTCTGATTCAACGCATCCTTGATCTTTGTGAATTTTACAAGGACAAAATCCCTAGTAACTACTTGAGAAAGCATGCACATATATGTGAACATCACATAACCTAAAAAAATTCAAAACTTCTACACTTATAGAGCATCAGGCTATGAAACTAAATTATATATCCCTTCTACTATTTAAAAATGGATTTTACAAAGAAAACTACATAATAGTTAGATGTCTATCCTCAAAAAACTACATTGTTCTCATGGCCTCATGGCTATGAGTTTTACACAGAAGCTATTTAAAACAAGAATAATACACAAAACTATAAGGCATCATACCTAACTAGTACATTTCAATCCCTCGATTCAAGTATTTTAAGGCCTTAAAGATAACTTACCATTGATGTTGTTACATCTCTGCTAAGCAATCCTTGTGTATTGTGTGTCCATAAGGTAAAACATTGATTTCCTTTATAGATTCAAACAAAAACTACATATAAAGAGCCCAATAAACATTTATGAAAAAAGGAAACAACTACAATCTCTCTGATTAAATTTTAATGCAGTACCAAACTTGTATTAATTTGAAACTTTAACTACAAATCATGTCACCTACCTCAAAACACACAGGATAGTTGTGGTGCATTGCTTTTTCAAAACAAGGGTGGCGATCCTTCAAAGAGTTAGAGTAGCAACACCCTAGAAAAAGATTCATGAGAAAACATATTAGCATTGATCTTCAGTTAACTCGTAATTTATTGACTAGAATGAAATAACAATCATCAAAGGGAGAGAATTTGATAATTCTAACAAGTGAAGAGGAAACCTACCACACTTATAGTAGTGGAAGAATTTGTCCTTCAATCCAATTCAAATAAAACATAATTAACCAGAGTTAGCTGCAAATTAGCTGCAAAGAATCCATCTATGTTCAGTTTCAGAGTAGTCTAATGAAAACAGGAGATTACGATTTCAATTAGAATTATACTTGCAAATGCCACAACCATCACAATGATATTTTTGTTTTGAATCCTGGAAAAGAATATTTTATAAATTTCATTGGCAATAAATATATTCTTCTATTTTATGCTTTTGATTTCAACAATTTATGGCTTCAATGCATTTTTGGGTATGCAATATGGTAGAGAAAATTGTCTTTGAAGATTATGCATATTTTCAAGGCCTTTTATCACATCTAAAATTTATTCCAAGGAATCAGTACTACAAAAAATAGAAAGGAACTAGAACATACATCATCATCAAAGAATTTTCATGTAGATCACAAAAGTACTTCCCCATACAGACACCACAATTAATACAGTATTGTTGAACCTATAGCCATGGAAATTGCAGAATCAGGTATCACCCATAATACATGGATCAACATGATATAAAACATAAATTAAAATTAATGAAGAGCATTGTCCATTTCTTATGTCTTGTTCAGTACTACAAAGTGAATAGATGACCTGCCAAAATAGATAAATATAAATTAAAACTACAATATAGAAGAGTGTTAAACTTGCAGCATAGCAATCTTTCAAGTCTTACTTCTACTCAATACTATAATGCTATATAATCTATAAGATAATTTAATAAATAAAAATATCTAGCATACCAAAATCAGAGCAACAAATAATATCTGAAAAGAAAGGGAAAGAGATAATATACATTTTGTACGTCATGACGAGGAATATCATGCCTGTCAAGTGCATCGATCTCCATAGAATTCTGTTTAGGAACACCACAAGCCAGCACATATATGTTCAAAGTTTAGAGGTTGATACAGAGAGATCTTCATCTAATACTGGAGAATGAATTAAAAAAGAAAATATTTTAACTGGATAGAGTAAAGAATAGAGACATACTTTCCCCTCATTATGGCAATGTTTGCAGTCAAAAATTTCATCATAGCATGGAGCTCTTATTTGGCATCTTCGACAGTAATGTGAAAACCTGCAATTAATTATCATTATCAGTATATAATGAAATCAGTAAAATTAAAAGTACATATCCTATTGGCACATAAGATGTACTATTTTGACATAGAACAAATAGTACACAACATCATGCAAAAACAAGTATACATTAATATTGACAGAATACAAAAATGATGAATCTCAAAGGTAGAATAAACATTGGCAGTTGCACCTCATGATGCAAGGGTTATTATGCCAAAAGGCATTTTAGGTTAAATGCCACTAATTCTAATTCTAAAATGTTATGGACAAGCAAACTCTTTAGCGAACACCCATTGCATAGCAATCAGCAACAACCAAAGCAAGTCACTATCTTCATAAAAAAACCTCAATATTAAAGAACGACCATCAGCAATACAAGGACTGAATCACATGAAAGGTATGTTGTGCATATCTAATTTTATCTATCTAACGAGAAACAATAATGAAGAAATAGTACTTAAAACACCTTTAGAAAAAGCTCATCACATTTGAAATATAGGGGCTTATAAATACAAATTATCAAATAGTGTAATGGAAAAAATAATGGATGGAGAGCAAGAGAGGATTGAGATAGATTGGGGGTAAGTTTGTGTTGAAGTATGTGTCTAGTACTATGTAAAACATAAAAAGAGGTAATGCTTGTTCAAGACCTTTCGCTCAAACAAAAATTTTATGAGAACATTTTTTTTCATGATTATGCATTTGGTGTAAGTAGGGTTTTGTACCCCTAGAAATGGAACCCTAGCATTTGACTAGAATTGCCAAGCAGAGTGAAATTCATTAATTTTCCATGAAAATCAAAAAAGAAATCAACAATTTTTGTATCTCGGTCAGAGGTTGTATGAAAACAAGAGTTAAGCCAGAGAGAATAACCAAAAACATAATTAATAAGGAAAAATTTTATGCAATTCAATGCATCAAAATGCTATGATAAATCAATCAGTGAGATTTAAAATATTGATGATTTCATAACTCCATCATAGGTTTTTTTGACCCATCATTTTAAAAAATAAAATAAAATAATGCAATCTAACACTTCAGATTAATAAATTTAACTTAAAATTCCCAACAGCATACAAACTACAACAAAGAAAGCACCTTCGTGAACCGATATTTTTATAAGTTGCTCTAAAATATAAGCAACAAACGCATCCAAACCTGAGACAAAAAAATCTAAAATACAAACAAACAAAGAAGGTTGAACGGGGAATTGAATTCAATGCAATTAGTGATGCCAAAATAGTATTATCTGGAATGAATTGGGTAGATGTTCGTAGTTTTAGGCAAAATGGTCTAAATTTAAATATTGACCCATGCAACTTGAATCCCTTATTGTGCATATCTTCCATGATCACTTCTAGGTAGTAGCAAGCAACTTCCATTTCACGATCCAAAAATTTCTTTGCCAAACTAAACCTGACGAATTCCCTTCACTTCCTTGATCAATAATGTACTTGTAGAAAATAAAATTAAAAAGTTCAGAACCTATTGATTACCCTCAAATTTCAGTTCAAATACAAAATGAGCGAAAAGAACTTTCAATCAAAAAAAATTAAACCTAACTAATTGCTTCACTTGCTTGATCAGCAATGTACTTGTGCATACCCTAACTAAACAAATCCCATGATCCATTCATCCCCAAACTCACCAGCATTACAAAATGGACAGAATTTTTCCAGTAAAAAAAACTCATGAAACTAAAGGCCTTTATGAGATAGCAGTGTCACTGTGGTGATTGAGATTTGAACCCGCAGCCTCTGCAGGGCAGTGGTAGGCTTTAAAATCCACTACCCAAATACCACCCGCTGTTCTTAAATACCACAGCCCAAAGACCACCATTCTTCTATCACAGATTTAATAATAATAAAAGCAAAAAATAGAAAACAATAATTTCAACACCAACCTTCAACACTCTCAAACCAAAACTTTCTTAGATAGCTCTTGGACTTATTGATTTAGCTCCTCATTTCTGCTTCCCCATCAATTTCTGCCCCTCTGCAATGTGGCTACGAATAAATGCCAATGCCATGACTAACACCAATAGTAATCCCAAACCAAGAAACATCAAATTGTGCAACCATTTTTGCCTCTTCACCAAAACTTTAACCAATTCCTTCAATCTCAATCTCGATTTCAGTTTCACAACAAATTTTAGGGAATCCATTCGCAAATTAAAACTTAAACCCTTAACCATCCTCCCACTCCTTCGCGTGCTCGATCAAATGATTTTTCATTTTAAAGTTAAAGCCCATGTTGGTCAAAATTTCGACCAACATGGGTTAGATTTTTAAAAAAGAGAAAAATTTCCTTCTACAATCTGACCAACCTAAATCTTTTTAATTGATGGTTAAAAATTTTGGTCGATAAATGGGGTCAAATGTAGTAGTAGCAGAATTAGAAGCTATAATAGAAGGTTTAAATCTATGTCTAGAGATAGGAATTCAGAATTTAATTATTGAAGATAATTCACATATTATTTTTACTGTGATAAAAAGAGGAGAAACACCAAATTAGAAATTAAATTCATAATTAGAATAAACAAAAATACTTATTGAAAAATTTAAAGAAATCTTAATACAACATATTTTTAGAGAAGGAAACAAGGAAGTAGATAAGCTAGCAAATCAAGGAGCAGACTGAGTAGAATTATTAATTAAGAAAGAACAAAATATAATCACATAATTTGAAAAGAAATTCTTAAATTTAGGCTAAGGTGGTCATTACAAGACTTTACTCATCAACCCCCATCAAACTTAGAGCCACCCCCCCCCCCCCCCCACATTCAAATTGCTTTTGACTGTCCCATCAACAAAAGGAGGCTCGAGAGTATCCTACTAGCTACACATTTTTAGTAGTCCGAGTAGTACAACAAATTATGGGGAAAGAATTCTTGAATGATAGCAACAAATATAGAGTAAATTTGGATATAACGACAATGTTGATTTCCTATACATCTAGAATTTGGAAATAGTAATTTCAAACTTTAGGGAGGATCTGACTATCACCAAATCAAAATTCTATCAAAAGAAAATGATAGGAAACCAAGAAGCGCCAAGATATCCCTTTCTAGAAGTTGAAGACTTAGAAGGGTTTCTTGAATGGATACCAACCCTTAAAAGAAACTTAAGACTTTGTATTTCACTTCCTTTATGTTCAGCCTCCCCCTCAGGTTAACTAGATTGATGCCTTCATTTCAAAAGATTGAATAGAAAGATGAGAATAGGAAGCGAACATGACACAAGATTAAGTTATAGAAGAATATGTGGACATCAATATTTCAATAGAAATGGAATATATAATCTAATCTTGTAACCTTTATGAAATACATAAATATGAAACACCATTTTAAATATGGTTGTAAATATTAACAAATAATCTAAACTAGGCTATAAAATCATAGCCTAAAATGTAATGGATGTGTTTTAATAAATGATTTCACTTAAGTTGATATCACCAAAGCTAATAATGATGACATCTTAAGTACTATATCTTAACAAATCTGTTAGTATAGGAAGCAATCAAAATATGATGAATCTCGATTATGAAAAGATATGCTAGAAATAAAAAATGTGGTTTTACACTCTTCTAATACGAAATATAGGATGGATATAAGATCATATTAATAACTAATGCACCAAGGATAGGGAAGAAATAATGGTAAGTATTGGGAATAGAAAGTTGTCTTTTCAGTTAACTCATTAAGTCCTTTCCATCATGGCAGATGTGGCTATAAATCTGAGATAAGAGGAGACACACAAAGTCATTTATAATCTAGTAGCTTCTACAACCCTTTAGTAGTAAGGAATGAGAGAAATATCATTCTAGAGAAGAATCACGAATTTCAGAATTAGGAAAATGATAAAAAGAAAAGATGAACTAGTCTTTAGAGCCATTAACTACGCAATACGAGAGGAATTTTTAGCTCTCGTGGATAGGAAGAAGCATAACACAGATATAGTCACTATGTTCATAGCCATCATAATTCATTTTGATGAGCTAGAGAAAGCTGCCGTTAGGGATTTTTGTATATCTGCATTTAAAAAATCCATTATCAAGGAATTGGACCTAGCTCTTGAGAATATAGATGACAATCTGTGTATTCCTAGAAGGAGTGAATAAGATGTCCACAATTATCCAGTCCAAGTATTTCCAATTCTGGAGATCAAGAATCACAAGAATTTTGTAGCAAGAAGGGAGGACATCGCTAGGAATTGGATGTTCCAACCGATGGTCACCAACACTCACATTTGTGTGGATTGGCAGGGATTCGACTGGTATTTTGAAGTAAAGGGCATAATGGTGTGAATTTTCCCTTTGTTTCCTTTTGAATTTCTATTTCTAAGCAATATCTTTTGTCCCTTTTTCCCTTTCATTAGCCTAATGTATAGTTTTTTGTCCTTGACTAGTTTTGTACTTTGTCTTGAGGGTCCTGCTAGTTATTAGTTGTTAAAAGCATCTTTTCTTCTATGGTTATTAAGTGTCTTTAAGGGCTTTACCCCTTTTTAAAATTCTTAGGGGTAGATCATGTAAATTTTAAAATATCAATACCCTTTTGTACTTGTATGGACATTATAAGCTAGAGATCTTTAGGTTTTGGACTTCTTTTTTGGTATTCTAGGGCTTGAGACCTACTTTCGACTTTGGTCTCATGTTGTCTCTTTAGTTTGTTTGACCCCAAGTAGGGCTTAGTTTTTCACATTGTGGATCTCCTCCTTACAACTAACACATTCGGATATAGAATGGAAATATATATGATGAATGAAACAAGACTTCTATTTACAAACCAGAGCATCCTATATGTATCAATTATCAAGGTTAAATTATATCAATATCTAAATTGAGTCATGTTAACATATGTATGTTAGTTTAATTGGCTACAAACACTTGCTTTAATACAGTTTTAAATTCTAGTGGAAGGTTGTGCATTTATGAAAATAAACAATTGGTATGTAATCCTTCTGCATTCAAATCTATGGAAATAGAAAATATCATAATTAAGATAGTGATTCTTCAATTTTCTAGATTTTTGAGATCTCCCTTTCTACTTTCTCTTTCTCCCTTTGTTGCTTTTATCCTTCCCTCATGCTCCCCTCTATGTTTTTCATAGATTTCTCCCTCTTTTGCTTCTTGGTTCCCTTCTCTCTAAAGGATTTGAGCACTACAAAATGCAAATCCACAAAGCCCTCAAATACCTACATACAAAAACCTATCATAGGGAAGAAAAAGACAAGAAGAGGTGAGGGTTTACTCTGAAAATATGCAAATTGTTCTTAGAGATGAAAAAGATGTAAGATAATTGCAAATGATCTATCCTTATAGTAGGAGATTGAAACCCAAAAAAGGTAACCTAAAAGGTAATAGGGTAACCTAAAAGTTAAATGCTATTTAACAACTAGTATAGATATCTTAAATAAATCTATCTAAAGAAATGCCGATAGATATCCACTACAAAATAATTATAATTTAATTTACTACATCTAAAATTATTTATATTTCCCTTATCTTCAATTATTTAATTTTTTACCAACTTCGATCTTTTTATTTTAATTTCTTAAAAAATGGATGATTTATATCTCCAAATATGCTAATTTATATGGATATTTTTATTTGGTATTTATTAAATTATTTTTAAAAGTATATACTATTTATAATAAGATTTAAACTTTTGACATGTAGATGGTTGTCAAATTTAACCTAGAAGAATAAAAGTTAACATTAACATGCTCACACCATCCCACTCCCCCTTTCTACCATTGCAGAATGCCTATCAGCATTAATTACTAATTAATTATTAAATGAGAATACAAAAGGTGTATAAAGTGAAATCTTAAGAAGGGAGTAAAGCACATTTAATACATGAACAACAATGCAGCTACAAACAATGTAGAAAGAGCAAGGAAACTACAATGCAAAGTAGAAAGCAAACTTGGGTCCCAACAACAAGGCCTAATGAGGTACCCAATCATAATCATATTTCTATGAAATAGAGAAACAAAGAAAACCCTGTGGGAAAAAACTCTATTCCAAAAAGAGATAGAAAAAGGATGTACAAATGAAACATCTCAAGAGAATCTCTCAAGACCATAAGTACAACAAAAACCTCCATGTTAGAAGCATGAGACTCCATAGCCCCCTCAAGAATGGAAGAACTCATGTGTCGATGAAAATACCAATGTGGCTCCAATCTATAGGAAACAAAGGAAGTGAACAAGGATGATAAAACCCATGTATGTAAGGTGCAGATGGAAGTCCTAGTTGATGCTCAAAGGAGAAACCGTGAGAATAATGAAATGGAGTCTCCAATGGAGGTGGAATAATAGGTGTGTTGAATCTATCATCTATGAGGAGATGTGTGTCCTTTGATATATCCTCAACAACTATAGTAGGTGGCTCAATGACTGGAGTTGCAATAGTTGGTAACGTTGAAGAGTAATCCTATGCAAGAGATGGAATCTGAAAAAGAGGTGGAGATGTAGAAGTCACAACACTCGTCTCAGGAACAACACATAAGTTTAAATGACCTGACTTCACCTTAGTAGACTCTTGTGAAAAATGAGAGTGGGTCTCTGATAGTGGAGATGATGGACCAAAATGTGAGAAGGAATATAGGCAAGAAGCATGATCAACAATCCCTATAGCAATAATATTATCCATCTCACTATCTCTGATGTGCACTAAATCTTGTGCAAACTCAACTGTCTTCCCTATCCCACTGTGCGTAATTTGATAAATAGAGAAAAGGTTAGAGAACAAAGATGGAACACAAAATATATCATGAAATGTACCATCATCAATGTCAATAGAACCTTTCCCACATATAGTCATAACAATTTTGTTCCCCATCAAAATGTGTGGAGTAGAAGAAGCCTCAAAAGAAGAGAACAAATCTTGAGAAGATTCTATATGGTGTTAAGCACCTGAATCTAGTAACCATCTAGAAGAATGAGGCATTAGTAGTTGCACATAGTGCATGACCCTTTCCTATATCTTTACCATCTGACTAAAATGATGATGATGAAGAAGATTTGTGAGAAGTAGAAGGCATATCAATGTTGCTCTTCTGAAGGAGAGCTATCAAATTTGAAACCTATTTGGCATAGCCATCTAACTTCTTCTCATAGAAATGTGACTCATCATGATTAGCCTTATTATAATAAGAACATATTGGTATTTCTGGCTTTGATTCACCCCCTTTATGAGGAGGTGACCTTGATGAACTATAAATGCTAGAATCAATCTAAGACTTTGTAGAATGAGATTTTTGTGTCTTCTCCTTCTCCCCTAAAGATGGTTGAGCTACCAATGCATAAGTCTGTGAGCCTGTGAGAGAATCCAAATGAGAGAGCTTAGCTTTCTCTCGAGTCAAAAAATCACAAAAAGCCTCAAAGGATGGCATGACAAATCTATTACCCAAAACATCTTTGGTGGAAGAGAATGTAGAAGCAAAAATCTAAAAGTTTCTATGAAGCTTAGAAAGAATAAGATAAATGCACTCAGCATCAGTCTTGGTCTTCCCACAACCCTACAATAAAGATATATGTTAATTGAACTTCATCAAGAAGTCCTCAATGGAAGGAAAGGAATTTGGTGCAAGAGAGGTAAGCTCTACCTCTATTTGAAGTGCCTTGAACTCATTCACAATACCAAACAAGCTCTGAAGTTTGTTCCACATAGCTAGAGGAGTATTGCACTTGTCCAGATGAAACTATAGACTATCTGATACTTGTAAAACAATAAACCTTATTGCCTCATCCATCTTGTTCCTATGTTGCATGACCTCAAAAGGCCTCTATAAAACTATTTGCAGTGTATCTAAACAAGACCACAACCCTTTTGATAGAAGAAGCCATGTCATCAAGGTCATCCATCTGTGATAGTTATGAGGGGTTCAAAGTTCTAGACAAGAAGAGGCCTCAACCGTTATTTTAGAAGGTGTTGAATTGTTTTTTAATGAAGTTATGATTTACATAAGTAAATAATAGAAATAATATGACTAAACACCCCCCACAATGCAAAAAATTGAACCCTAGCTGCTAGTAGGAATGTGTAAATGAGATAAGAGCAAAAAAACTTCAAATATAAATCACAAATATCTATTTTTTTAGGGAAAAAAATGACCAAATTCTGAAAGTACTATGTCCACCAAATATTACTACAAACTAATACTAGATCTAGAAACTAGACAATAAATCATGCACCTTTTAAAAAAATAACACCTTAATATTGTCCATATGAGCCCAAACAAAGCCTTTGAAGTTGCAAAAATTGGGATTTGCAATTTTCAAAAAAATTCAAAAATAGAGATCACAAACAACTTGCACCAATGTGTAGATAACGAAAGTTTACCCCAAAACAAAAAAAATCTCGGAAAAAAAGTATGTATGAGTGAGATATTGTTTTTTGAAAATCACCTCTATAATTTTATTTTTTGAATTGTCGCTATCACACCTCCAAAAATCAAAGAAAATTGCTCAAAAAATGTTAGATTTGTTCTATCAAACCCTTGTTCTCCTTTTTTTTCCAAATATTGAACAAGCTACAACAGATTAGACTTTGATACTATGAAGAATTTGAGCAATACACAATACAAATCCAAAAAACCATTGAATACCTGTATGTAAAAACTTATCGCAAAGAAGAAATAGACAAGAAGAGGTGAGGGTTTTCTCTAAAAATATGTAAATTGTATTCTCAGAAATGAAAAAGATGTAAGATAATTACAAATGATCTATCCTTATAGTAGGAGATTGAAACCCAAAAAAGGTAACCTAAAAGGTAAATGTTATTTAATAATTACTAATTAATGAGGTGCATAAAGTAAAATCTTAAGAAGGGAGTAAAGCATATTCAATAAATTAAATTAAATTAATGCTTTACTCTAACACTCTTGGCCTGTTTTTGTTGCTTTTTCTTTTTGTCTCTCCCCTTTCCTTCTTTGTTCCCTTGATTGCCCCCCAATGTGAATGTTTTTATTTGATTATTTTTTCTTATCATCCTTGTATTTTGTGACTCTTCTTTTCTTTCTTCTTCTTAACTAGTCTTCTTTCCTTCTCATCAATTTTTGAGGAGAAACTAGTTCAAATGGTTCAACCAGTTCAAGTATTTAGACATTTCAGAATTATTTTAGTTTGAAATTTCAGGTTGGCAAGTTGTCATGTTGAACTTGAACCTTGAAAGAATAAGTTTAGGATCCAAGTTTGAGTTTGTAGGTTTAAACTATCTAATTTTTAATAGCAGCAACCTGTAACTACAAATTTTCTGACAAGAAACAAAGGGTTTCAGTAGAGGAATCATAACTTTTAATTCAATTGTTGGGTTATGCTAATTTCTAGATATGATTGAGAAAACCTAGTTCTATAAATCCTCTCCACAGATTTCATTCAAAATCTTAACAAATCAAACGTTACATGTGTTTGACTACAACATTGTCAAAATTATCTATGACAATTACAAAATGCTGACAGAAATATTAGTCTCAATGCAAGGACCATATCTCCCAATCCCATCATTGGATCAATCTGATTGTTTGGTTATTTTGAAGAAACCTAATTATATCAATCCTCTCCAAATATTTTTGTTAGATTCTCAACGAATAAAAAGTTACACATGTTTGAGTGCAACACTGTCAAACTTATCCATAAGAGTTACAAAATGATGACAGAAATATGTGTCATGTTTCGAGGGGAGCATATATTTCAATCTAACTGTTGGATTGATCTTATTTTTAGATATGTTTTATAAATCCTAGTTTTTAAAATCATCTCCAAACTATTTTATTAGATAACTTACAGATTAAAAGTTATGAGAATTTGCATGAACTATCAAAACTGTCAGTGACAACTATGAAATCGTGACAACATCTCATCACCAAATTGCATTTTTTGACAGATGTATTTTGTAAAGAAGAAAAAAGTAGAGGAAGTTGAAAAGAGGAGGGAGGAAAAATGAGAGGTTTTTTAAGAATTGGTTATGATAACTGAGAAGTCACCTGGAAGCCAAGAGGATAAATATGTAGTAAAACATCAAAACAAGGGTTCCTCTTTTTCAAAATTTGTGTGGTTGCAAGGAAAAAGACATTTTATAGATGTAACAGGGGATAGAGGAATTAGTTTGTTATTCTATATTTATTTGTAATTGTAGGGATAGGTTAATCATAGGATTCCCTATTATGAGAGTTTATGTTCATCAAATCATGTGTTCTAAAAATGTAATTCTAGGATTGATGTTGATCGTATGGTCATTGCTTTCATACTTTGAATTCAATCCTTTGATTATTCATAGTTCCAGAATAATATTTTGTTTTCTCTATTTCTCTGTGATGTAAAGGGAGTTGAATGATAAGTTGTGTGGCTACTTTCTATTATATCTCTTGTTATTCTATTCTTAATCTGATAATCACATTCATTCCATGTTGATGGGTGAATGTCAGAAAACTTTCGTATCTTCAGCTAAAAGACATAACTAGTCATCTAATTCATTGTAAATCTTTCTAAGAGGGAGTTGTACCTCTCAATTCAAAGAATATTTATCAATCAATGATAACTCATCCAACTGTTAGTTCTATTTGTTCTTCTTTTTGCGTGTTTAAGAGTCAATTTGTTTCATTACTGTTGAAGGACAAATTTGTTTACTAAGAATGTTATTGTCCAAATGAAAATAAAGTTATATTAATATACTAAATTTCACTAAATTAAGACTTTTGTTGAAACGTCATGCCTAAACTTTTTTAAGCAAGATTTTCATTTGAGGGTATAATAAAATTCAAACTTTAAACAATTTCAATATGGATTAGAATAAAATTAAACATGAAAAACAAATTTAAAAATGATAATATAAAATTTTAATTGCTTGATAATTATAGTTTATAATATTTATACAATTATAATTGCAAGATAACAATAATTTAATTTATAAATTGTAGCATTTTTAGTTAATTAAAAATACTATTCAAAATATGACAAAAAGATTAAAGATGATATTTAAATAAATTTAGATTTGAAAATAGGAAGTAATGAATTTCAATTAATATTTAATATTATATATGAATATTTTTATATAAGTTATAATTTGACCTTTTATTCTCAAATCAATATAATTTATACAATTTAAATTGCATGATAAATCATAACTTTATCTTTAACAGACTATTTTTTTACTTATTTAATATCATTTAACTAAATTGCAATCTAATTATTA
>CM053786.1:391096091-391108591 GCA_028749045.1 Cupressus sempervirens
AGATGGAAGATGTGCTTGAAGATTGTGATCTGTGGGAGGTGAATTCACTTGATGTGAGACTTGCAACAATATCTCAAGCAGATTCAAATCTCAAGGATCGAAAAGCTAAGGGTCTCATTAGACTCTATCTAGCTGATTCAGTTCTCCTAAATGTTCTTGATGAGAAGACCACAAATAGTTTGTGGAAATAGCTTGGGTCTCTGTATAAGGCCAAATCTCCAGTGAAAAAGTTTTTCTTGAGGAAGAAGATATATTCTCTAAGAATGGATGAAGGGGGATTTTTCATAGATAATCTAAATTCTTTTAATTTATTGATTACACAGTTGACATCATCTAGTGTTAAGATAGAGGAAGAGGATTGATGTATAACCCTATTATGTGCCTTGTTGGATTCATTGGACCATCTTGTGATGTCTCTTGGAAGTACTTTAGTCAATTTTAGAATGGATGATATGGTGCTTTTGTTGTTATCTAAGGAGACAAGGAGAAAGTCATCAGGATTTAGCTAAGGAATCTCTTTCTATTCATGGTAGATCGAATAGTAGAGGGAAGAAAAATGACAAGAAGTATAGAAAGGGTAGATCCAAATCTCATTTGAAATCAAAGACTCCTAGAAAGTCCAAGGAAAATAATGGAACTGTGATAAGACTGGGTACTTCTGTAAAGACTATAAAGAGCCAAACAAGAAGAAGAAGGCCTCAGATTCAAGTTCAAAAAAATATCAAGAAGATGGTGATGCTTTCATTGCAGCCTTGTTAGTGCATGCATTTGATGATGTTTGGTTGATAGACTCAGGTGCTTCTTTCCACATGACCTCTCATTAAAGTTGGTTCTCAAAGTATGAAGTTTTTGATGGTGGAAAGGTGTACTTGGGTGATGATTCTCACCTAAAGATAGTTGGACAAGGATGAGTCACTATCAAATTCCTTGATAGACGAGTAAAGGGGATCAACAAGGTAATGCACATCCCTGGTTTGGCATGAAACCTATTATCTGTAAGTATGCTAAATGATGTAGGTGTGTAATTTTTTTTTTCTAAATATCAATGTAAAATGATGAGAGGAGCTATGGTGATTGATAAGGGTACTAGGAGAGGTACTCTATTTCAGCTTGATGCATGCATTTCTCAGTGCAATAGTTCTTCTGATTCAAAGAAGAGAGCAACTATCACTTCATCCCCACCATCTGAATGAGTAGTAAAGAAGACTATGGTTATTGGTTCTGATGGCAGTGCAACATGTGTACCTAAGGGTGTAAACACATTGGAAGGAAAGCTTCCTACAGAAAAGACAATGTTATGGCATATGAGATTTGGCCACATTGGTGAGAAGGGTCTCAGAACCTTGAAAAATAAGAACATCATTGAGGGGTTAAATGATTGTAATCTTGAGTTTGACATCTGTGAACATTGTGCCTATGGTAAACAAAATTCTGTTCAATTTTACTCTAGTTCTCACAAATATTCTAATGTTTTGGATCTTATTCATTCTGATGTATTTGGTCGTATAAAAGTTGCTTCAATCTCCAATTCTATATTTTTCATATCTTTTATAGATGATTATAGTAGAAGGACATGGATTTATTTCCTAAAAATTAAGACACAAGTCTTTAGTCGGTTCAAGAAATTTAAAGCCATTGTAGAGAATTAGACTAGTAAGAATATTAAGTGTGTGAGAACTAACAATGGTGGTGATTTTCGCTCAGCAGAGTTCAATCAATTCTATAAAGAACAACATATCAAGAGGAATAAGACAACTCCTTATACCCCACAACAAAACGGAGTTGCAAAAAGAATGAACGAGACACTGATGGAGAAGGCTAGTAGTATTCTTAGTGGAGCTGGTCTTGAACAAAGGTTTTGCGTTGAAGCTTTGGCCACTACTTGCTATCTAGTTAACAGATCTCCTACATCAGCTCTTGTTTGTAAGACACCCATGGAGGTGTGGTCTGGTAAGAAGCCTTCAATTAGACATCTTCATGTTTTTGTTTATGAAGCTTATGCATATGTTCCAAAGGAGAAAAGATCTAAGTTGGAAAATAAAGTTGTCAAATGTATTTTCATCGGATACAATGGTGGTGTGTAAGGATACAAGCTTTGGGACCCTCTAACTAGTAAGGTGTTGTATAGAAAAAATGTTATTTTTAGAGAGATAACACCTTCTCTTGTTGTGCTACAACCAGATGAAAAAGATAAGAAAGCAGATATTGTTCAGTTTCCTCCTACCCCTGAGAAGATTGAATAGAAAGAGTGTGATGGGTCTAATGACAAGGAGAGCTCTAGTAGCTCTATTAGTTTAGAAGAAGAGAAAGAAAAACCTCAACCTTAGCCCTTGAGGAGATCCACAAGAGTAAGGAAGCAACCAAAAAGGTTTGGTTATTCTATGTTAGATTCTAGTTGTGCCTTTTCTTTGATTACTAACACTGATGAGCCTAGATCTATGAAAGAGGCTTTGAATATGGATAATGTAGGTTCCTGGATTGGGTCCATGGATGATGAGATGTCTTCATTGGATAAAAAAAAAACTTGGGACCTTGTACCTTTGCCTAAAGGACAGAAACCTATTGGTAGCAAATGGGTGTTCAAGAATAAATTTTGTGTAGATAGTAGTGTTGAAAGGTACAAAGCTAGATTGGTTGTGAAGGGGTACTCATAAGTAGAGGGAAAAGGTTATGGTGAAATATTCTCTCTTGTTGCAAAGTTGACATCCATTAGATTTTTGTTATCTCTTGCTGCATCATATGATTTAGAGATAGATCAGATGGATGTGAAGACAAATTTCCTTCATGGTGATTTGGAGGAAGAGATTTATATGTCACAGTTTGAGCACTACATTGTTAAAGGTAAAGAATCTTTGGTTTGCAAATTAAAGAAGTCTTTGTATGGTTTGAAACAATCTCCTAAGATGTGGTACCTTAAGTTTGATGCCTTTGTGTTGTTAATTGGATTTGTAAGATTGAAATCAAATCATTGTGTTTACTTTAGAGTTGAAAATGATCACCTTCTTATTGTTGCATTATATGTTGATGATATGTTGCTATTTGGGAAGGGTAAGGGTGTGATTTCTAATTTTAAATCTTAGTTGTCAACACATTTTGAGATAAAAGATCTTGGGGAAGCAAGGTACATCTTAGGCATGGAAATCAATAGAGATAGGTCTAACATAAAACTTTGGTTGAGTCAAAGTAAGTATGTGAAGTCTATGTTGGAAAGGTTTAGCATGACAGATTTTAGGCCATTGTGTGTTCCTATTTTTATGGGAATAAAGTAATCTATAGATGATTGTCCAAAATCACCTGGTGAGGTGTAGGACATGAGTAGAGTACCTTATGTTGGTACAGTTGGCAGTCTTATGTATGCTATTTTCTATACTAGACTAGAAATTGCCCAAGCAATGGGAGTTTTGAGCCAATTTATGGCTAATCCTGGATAGGTACATTGGGATGTAGTAAAGCAAGTATTCATATATTTGAGGGGTACATCAGATTACTCCATTTGTTGTCATGGTAACTCTTCTAGAGTTCTGCATTTAGTTTATATTCATGGGTTTGTGGATTTAGATTGGGTAGCTGATATTGATAGCAAGAGATCCACCCGTGCTTATGTGTTCATTATGTTTGGTGGTGCCATTAGTTGGATGAGTAAGTGATAACCTATGCTTTCTTTCTCCACTACAGAAGTTGAGTGCATGGTTGCTACTCATGCTTGTAAGGAAGCCATTTGGCTTAGGAGATTGTGTTATGGTATTGGTGTTGATGCAGAATATATTACTATTTGTTGTGATAGTTAGCGTGCTATTTTCCTTGCAAAGAATCCAACTTTCCATGCCATAATGAAGTGCATTGATGTGTAGTTTCATTTTGTGAGAGATATGGTGGAAGATGGTAAGGTAAATTTGGAGAAGGTAGATACTATAAAGAATATTGCAGATGCATTGATGAAACTAGAGGGCATAGAGAAGTTTAGATGGTGTTTAGAGTCTATGGGCCTTTCAACCTATTGCGGTTAGTTCTTGTTATGTTCCTATTGCTCTTACAAGGTGTTTGACAAGTGGGAGAATGTTAGGAATAAGGTGTCTCAAACTTGGATAATTCCTATTCTTATTAATTTTTTTGTAAATGGATTTTTTGTAAATAATTTAATTAAGTGTGAATGTACATGTCTAGTTGGCATGTTGATGTGTCACTCCAATTGCATGTGTAGACATCTCGAATTGTGTGTAAGGAAATCATGACTAAAATGGTTATGATGGATTCCTACGATATGTAAGAGCTATCTTTGGAAGATGCCCTAAAAAAGTGGAAAGCACAATATATAAGCACTTTGAGGGCTATAGATAAGATAGTGTAGTGTGGAGTGAGTGTGAGTAGTGTATTGTTGGTTGCTATTGGATCAGTCTTGCATGTCTTGAAAGAGATTGCACTATAAGTGTGTTGTAATCTTGGAGTTGAAGATAATACATTGTGCAGTTTTGGAGAGGTGAGGTTGTTTTATCGAAAGGTTTTTCCCCACTAGCATATCTTTGTATTTACATGTAATTATTTCTCTATCTATTTTTTGTATTCATGATTGACTACAATATTATTATTTACATAATATCGAATCTATAATTGTAAGGATTTGAAAGAATTTTCAAAATACTTTCCTTAAGAGATTAGTGTAGGAAGTTGTTTCCACACCTTAGTTTCCTTACAATTACTATTTATTGCATTGCACTACAGAAAGGATGAAGTTAACTGAACCTAAAGAAAGTGATGGAATTTTATTCCCTACATGTATATTTTTTAATATATATAAATTATGTGCATTTATTGTTAAATGATGAATTTATTTATTACATGTACACATTAATTGAATTTTAAATGCATGGTGTACAAGTTCAGTAGTTTTGGAGGGAACATATCTTAGCCAACACAGATTAGTGAAACACAAAATTCACTTTGTTAATTACCAACCTGACAATAAAGTGCTTCAATATAGTCACCATGTTATTGCTACCTCCATTTCTCTACATCAAGTTAAACATAAATGCAGAATTCACAAGTGGACATTAGATATAGAGGACCATGAGAGAATGTTAAATGTTCTCCATGAGCATGTGGAACCACTTGACATATTTCATATTTGTAGCACTTTCTTAGATATTTCATAAAGTCACCAAGTCACTCTTTAATCCAATTAAAATGTATGTACTATATGTATGTACATGAATGCATGTATCTTTATTTGATACATTTCATGTGTGTATGTTAATTTCATGTAACTTAGGAAATTTATATGTGTAGACATGTGTGCATGTTCATTTCATACATAAATTATAGGACTTATATCAAGTGTATGTATGTGTTCATTTCATGTAGCTTAGGACAATTATATGTGTAGACATGTGTACATGTTCTTTTCATATATAACTTGTAGGACTTATATCAAGTGTATGTATGTGTTTATTTCATCTAACTTAGGACTTATTTGTGTATACATTGTACATGAACTCATTTCAGGCAACTTAGGATTTATATCATTGTACATGAACTCATTTCATGTAACACATGTAGGAATTATATTGAATACTTACATGTTCATTTTATATGAAGTTTAGGAGTTTATATGTGTACATACACATTTTCATCAATCATGTCTCTTTACATAATTGTCATCATGCATTTTAATGTTGAGTCATGTACATCTAATCATAAACTAGAAACATACATATATCACCCATGTCTAGTCATAAATTGAACCAATCATGTACATATAACCATAAAATAAATATATCATATGGATCATAAACTAGAAATGTATATCACATGTCTAAACATTAATTGAACCAATCAGATACATCTAACCATAAAATAAACATATATATCACATGGACCATAAACTAGAAACATATATCACATGTCTAATCATAAATTGAACCAATCATGTACATCTAACCATAAACTAAATACATGTATCACATGGACCATAAAATAGAAACATATATCACATGTCTAATAGTAAATTGGACCAATCATGTACATCTAACCATAAACTAAATACATATATCACATGAACCATAAACTAGAAACATATATCACATCTCTAATCATAAATTGAACCAATCATGTATGTCTAACCATAAACTAAATACATTTATCACATGGACCATAAACTAGAAATATATATAATATGTCTAATCATAAATTGAACCAATCATGTGCATCTAACCATAAAATAAATACATTTATCACATGGACCATTAACTAGAAACATATATCACATGTCTAATCATAAATTGAACCAATCATGTACATCTAACCATAAACTAAATATATACATCACATGCAGACCATAAAATAGAAACATATATCAAATGTCTAATCATAAATTAAACCAATCATGTACATCTAACCATAAACTAAATACATATATCACATGGACCATAAACTAGAAACATATATCACATGTCTAATCATAAATTGAACCAATCATGTGTCTAATAAAAAATGAATCATAAACACAAATATGCAAAGATCAACACATTTATAAATGTCAAATCATAAATATATATGTCTTGACAAGATCAATGATAAAGTAAACATGTGCATGTGTCCTAAACTAGAGAGTCATCTAGACACATACCAATAGAGAGACCCTTTGATCGAGACTCACAAGGATCATGTGTCTGTGGAGTATCAACAAAGCCCTACAAATTAAAATACAACAATTCGTTAGACATATACCTATATATATACATGGGAACTAGTTTCAAATATTTGTACAAATTTAAATGTATTGATGCAAGTACATGTATCTAGTATTGAATTAATTTAATTTTCTTTATAAAAATCACCTGAGCACTAGTGGGTGTCACATTTATCATATTTGTACCTCCACAAGTAGTAGGTGTCACATCGATAACATCTCTCCTCCCACTATGATTGAAGCCCACACTGGAAGAAGCATGCTTTGCTACCTATGCCTAAAAAATATAATTCATTTGGAAATGTGAGTACACAAATATATACTTGTGAATAGAAATTTGTTATTGTAAAATTGAAACTTATAATAGGTACCTGGGTTTGAGGAGCAAGAGGGTCATCAGTGACATGTACTAAGGTGTAATCAATAGAAACTCTATCTCCAATAGTCTCAATCCTTTGTAATAGTGAGGAGTGCAAAGAAGTAACAAGTTGGGATGGAAGTGGTGTAGATTCAATAGACTAAAATAGCATGTCCATCTATAATCCTATCTCAGTAGGAACACGAATCTGAGTCAAATCTCCCAACTGTTGATCAAGCATATCAAGTCTACTAGTAGAAATAGAAACACCTCAACCAACTCCTAAGGTCCCCTTAGGTGGAGCTGCAACAAACTATTATGCATATGAGTGCTAACCACTAGAGTGTTGTGTGGAGTGCACAATGCCAAAGTCCTATGCAGAGTGTCATGTGCTCTAGTGTGCATGGCCTCACTCAAAATATAGGCCTCTATGAAACCATCTCTATGACACTATATAAAGGAATCCCTTATGTATCTATGATGTATGAATATGCCTATAAAATATCATCTAGAAGATACAAGGCCATCTCCATATGTCTATAGTCTCTAGTGAGGCCATGTATTTCTCAAGGGTAGGAATACATGTAACTCTATAGATCTCATCAGTGGGAAGTGTAATAGTCAATGATGCCTCTGAAGATGATCTACACTAACTGGGTCTACTCAAAAGACATATGCCTAGAGTGTTAGATGTAATGCTTCTAGTTGCAGATACAATGTGTTGTATCCAATCAACTACTTCCCTTTGAGAAGCAATACCAATTCTATCTACAATAGAAACCATCACTGGATTCACTACTAGGGTCCTAGATCCCACCAATGCATGATGTTGAGGACCAACATGAGTCGGCTCACAATACACATCATGATCACACAATCTATTGTATCCTTGACCATAATATCTAGGAATATATAAATAGTTGATGTAGTGCCCCAAATGGTCCTCTGCATATAAAGGAAAAAATACAATGGAATTTGGTCATTATTAGGATAAAGACCATGTGCTTCTAGGAATCAAGGGTATATCATACAAGCAATATGTGGCACAACACATCTAGTAACCCGATATGCCCTGACCTTGGTCTTCCCCTCATAAAATGGGAAGAGCTCTCATTTGATAATCTCCTTAGAAACTAGGATTTGAACCTACTCTAAGGATATACCAATCAAGATCTTTTCTCTAAGCTCAACAAAAATCCTATCTATAGACATTGGTGCAAATGCACTCTGTGATCTAAGCCTATCAGTAATCTCCTCAAGACTCGTCAAAATTTGCTGACATATACCTCTATATAGATGATCCTGAGATCTCTCAATAGTTGATCTTAGTATAGCAGTCTCTATGGTCACAAACTAGAATATAGTCATCATATCAAGAACATGAGGATAGACAAGTGCTACATCAACATGTGGTCCCTATCCCTATCCCTGATCCTGAGGTTGCGGCTAAGGTTGTCCATATTGATTGTGGGATGTCATCTATGGGTAACATGTGCATACTAAATGTTAATTTAATATTATAAGAACATAAAGGGTCAATAAGGGGATGCCATATAATTACAAGAACATGTATTCAATAAGTGGCCGCTATAGGTTCTATTATTGATCTAAGGTCATAAGAGGTCCTATTAAGTCTTATAAATATTTCTAAGGTCTTAAGAGGTCATGTATAAGGTCTTATTAGGTTTTATCAGTAATCTAAGGTGTTCATAAGTCATATTAGGTGTTAGTCAAAATAAATTAAATGTAGAAGAGAGAAATTAAAGAGAGAGAATGTTAGAGAGGGGAGAGAAAGTGAAGAGAGAGTGAGGAGAGAGAGGAGAGAGTTCAAGGAGAGAGAAAGAGATAAGAGGGAGAGAAAGTGTGAGGAGAGAGAAAGAGATGAGAGAGTGAGGAGAGAGATAGAGATGAGAGAGTGAGGAGAGAGAAAGTGAGAAGATAGAGAATGTAAGGATAGAGAAAGTAAGGAGAAAGAGAGCAAGAAGAGAGTCTATGAGAAGAGAGAGGCTGAGAAGAGAGAAAGTGACGAGAGATAATGGGAAGAGAGAGTTAGGAGAGAGAGAAAGTGCAAAGAGAGGGTGAGTGAGAAAAAATAGAAAGAGAGAAGAGGGAGATCAAGTGAGGAGAGAGAGAGATCAGAGAGTGAGGAGAGAGAGAGAATGAGAGAAGAGAGAGAGTTCACAGAGAGAGAAAGTGTGAGGAGAGAGATAGAGATGATAGAGTTAGGAGAGAGAAAGTGAGAAGAGAGAAGGAGAGAGAAATTAAGGGGAGAGAGTAAGGAAAGAGAGTGAGGAGAGAGAAAGTGAAGAGAGAGAAAGTGAGAAGAGAGAGTGAGTGAGGAGAGAGAAAGAGAGAAGAGGGAGAGAAAGTGAAAAGAGAGAGAGTTCAAGGAGAGAAAGCAAGGAGAGAGAAAGAGATGAGAGAGTGAGGGGAGAGAAAGTAAGAAGAGAGAGAAAGTAATGAGAGAGAAATTGGGAAGAGAGAATATAAGGAGAGAGAAAGTGAGGAGAGAGAGTTTGTAGATATCTTAAGTTTTTATTTTTTTATTCATCTAGAGTTTTAAATCATTTTTTGTTTTATACATCTAATCCTATTTTTGGTTTTTATTGCCTATCTACCTAGCTTTTTATATTTCTAAACATATTATTTCTTTCATTGACTACAATTTTAACTATGTTTTTTCAATATTTTATAACTTTTAAACTAAACATAAAACTAATTAATGTGTAATAAAAATAATAAAATACCCATTAAAAATAACTAATTTTCATTAAAAACAACTAAATATTCATCAAAAACTACTAAAAATTCATCACAATCAACTAAATATTCATTTAAAACTACCAAACATTAATAAAAACAACTAAATAATCATCAAAAATAAAAAAATGAAAAAATGAAAAAATGAAAAAAATCTGGTATAGTAAATGCTTGAAGGAGGTTGAAAATGGTAGATTGGGATGATAATGCAACTAAAGACATCACAAAGTTCACTCTAAGCCCTTCTAAAAATTTGTCGCCATAATAATGAAATAAAAAAATGGTAAAACAATGTTTATAAATGTGGTTTCAGTGGTAAATGGGGTTACAAAGGGCTTCGTGTGAAGCCCTAGGATTCATGCGAATCCCTAGGCTTTGTGCAAATCCCTAGGCTTCATACAAAGCCTTACGGGGCCAATAGACCCATAGGGCTTTGCATGAAGCCCTACACTTCGTGTGAAGCATTAACTTTTCTGGAAGCCCATAAAATATGAAAATTCCTCTTGTCACCTTCTTTGTTCGACATGATGAAAAGTGGGAACAATTACCAACTCTATATTGCATTAAATGTTTGAATTAGAATATCATAAGCATTGATGGAGGAGGTCACACTTTAGGGGTTTCCCAAAGGTGTGAAAATCAAAGACATTTAAGTATGAGTAGATGAAGATGCAAAGAGTTAATGTTGAGATGACATTGCTATATTAGTCAGAGCAGTGACATGAAGATGTATGGTATGTCTTGGGCATTGTTTCTCAAGAGGGAGAGTATGCATAAGTTACTATACAAGTATGCATAAAGTAGGAGAGATTAACATGATAAAAAGAGGAAGAGTAATATTAGAGAGAATTTATGTAGAGAGAATGATTTTTGACAAGATGGAGACATATGTTGTTGACACATGTTAAGGTCTAGCTACTAAGAAAGAATATATATTAACTAATAGAGGGAGCATCCTATAATTGAATGGATGAGAATCATAATAAACTAACAAAGATAGAACACATACATAGAGGGAGAAAATAGTATAAAAAATTGAAGCTTTTTGGATTGTATGGTAATTGGTGATGGTTGAGTGGTGTTGCCATCAATACTAAAGAGGGAGATTGTTGGAAACTACATTGGAGAAATTGTTATGTTGTCATTGATATCAAACCTATTGGTAAGATAGAGTGTCAAACCTACTAGATAGACATTTACTAATAGTGTAGAGTGTCATATCATTTGATTGATGGAGAGGATTTTAAAAGAAGAGATCATAAGATGACCTAGTGAGAGGTTGAGTTGAGATGTATTAAGTATCATGGAATTACAATGGGCATTTGATAAGTTATTCCTTGACAAGATAATGTATTGATCAATCAATAGATGAAGTGAAGAAGATAATTGGATGAAGTTAAGAGTTAAAAAAAATCATAAGGATAAGATTGACTGAGTATCAATATTGCATGGTCAATGAAGCAACTAAAATAGAAGATTAAGGAACTTACGTAGAAGCCAAGAAAAATAGTTCAAGCCAAGTGTTAGTTATTGCCAAGAAAGTCTATGAAGAAGTGTCACTAGTGGCCAAGCATAGTAATGGATGAGCAAGTATGTTGATGTTGATTAAGATAATATAGTGTGTTCTAAGTTATATAGTGATGATTGAGTTAAATAACATACTAATTGTTGAGTGACAACAAAAATTATAGTTTGAGAAAGATTTAAATTTGAGGCTGACATAGTTAAAATTTTGAATTAGTCAAAGTGCATGGAAGATAATGATTGATGAGTTTGTGTATTTAATGCATTAGGATAGTTTGACAAGTCATTAAATACAAGGATTTAATTATAATTCTCTATAAGAAGAAGGAGATCAAGAAGATGGAAGGATTCAATGAATCTGGCCTAACCCTAAGATGAATATGATGTTTAAGTGGAAAAAGATTGAAATTACCTATTTAAGGAGGCATAAGGAAGGAATTTGAATATTGGTTCATGGTTGATTGGTGATCTTAAGGAGAAGTTGTAAAGGGAAAGAATAACAGAGGTGAAGTGTGAAGAGTTTGGTGAAGAGTGATTTCTTGAGGAGATGCCAAGCATATCAATGATAAAGATGTAAATGGAGGCCAATAAATGAACTAGGAGATAAGATAATGGAGATTTGGATTTGCAAGGTGAGTTTTACTTTACAGATCAAACCTGTTGTTGTATTTTGATCATTGTATTAGTCAAAATCATTTAATCAAGATTGACCTAATAGTAATTGTGTAAATCCTTTAATCAAGGTGACATTCTAATGGAAAGTTCTAAAGTTCTTTAACAAGTCCAATCATAATAGGGTGATTAAATACTTTAACAGGTTCACATTTAATAGTGTTTGATATAACCTTTAATAGGGTTGTCTCTTAACCTATCTCACTCTAGAAGAGTGAAAATTTGGTAGCACGTTACTTGGTGGTTTTTCCCAAATTGGGTTTCCATGTTAAATCTTAGTGTCGAAGTGTTATTTTCATGTGTGAATGTTAGTGTTATGTATACTATATTTTATAATAGTTTATTTATTGGTATTTGACACATATAGGGACCACCAATTAAGATATTGCATGAAAAGTTAAGTTGCTAATGATATGCAATATAGACCGAGTGGGTTTATGAGATTGATTAATTTGATTAAAGTTAGTAAAAGTTGAATCTATAAATCTAGACCCAAGGATA
>CM053786.1:391113591-391261091 GCA_028749045.1 Cupressus sempervirens
TTGTTTGATTATTGAGAAGGAATAGTGATTTTTTTGGCTACATTTTGTAGTACTTTTACTCATATTTCTCTCTTTGGTGATTTCCTTGTACGCTAATATTTTTTGGCTAGATCCATTTTACATGTTTTTTGTTTCCTTCCTAAAAAATGTCAAAATTTTATTTTTACTTGTATTTATTTTCATTGCAAAAGATGTAAAACCAACAACTCATCAAATATTACCAATTTGATAAATTTTAAGTGTGTAGACTCCCCATCATAATAGATAAGGCTCTAGTTTGTTTGGCTACTATTCAAGTTTGTTTCCTGGCAAGCCTAGATCCCTTGATTGCCACCAAAAGTTATAGACACCTATTACATTGGTAGCCTTACCATTCTCCACATTTATACTTTAGTCACACACACAAGGTGCTCTTGCACTAACTAAGTATCTTGATGAAGGTTGATATGTCTCAACTTATTAGGGTTTCAAGCCATTCCACAAAAGATTCTTCTCCTTCAAGATCTATTTGTACACCAACCACCCCCAAATGCACATGCTTGAATGGATCTACTAATGAATATTCAAGGAATATCTTCTTAGTAAATAATTGGATTGTTCCTTTTCCACCTTTTCCTTTTTATTAATCAATGTGTCTAGTATTGAAAATTTAAATGTCTAGTCCTATTATTTTATTTTTGTGCAATTTTTTTAAGTTTGATTATTTGGACTTTTGATTACAAAAGGTTTCTCTCTCCTTGCAATGCATATAGAAAAGAGGATGGATTGTAGATTCTCCTTAGGAAGATTGATTTGAGGAAGTGAGGACTTTCCTACCAACCCTTATAAGAACTATTTTTGTATGTTCATAAATAGGTTCTTACTTAAATGCATTTGTAGGTGAAAAAACTTGCGCTCTCTTTAGGGGCCTGATGCCTTTACTCAAAATTTTTTAGGTGCTTCTAATGGCTAGTATATAAACATTTTTCTATATGTAAGGTGATTTTGACTTCTTTCTCTCCTAGCCATAAATGAAGGGTCTGTAGTGCACCATTTCATAGTGAATAAATATATGAATCTTTGACCAAAAATTCTCTAAAACCTATGAATACCATCAAACACATTCTCTTCCCATCCAACAAAGTTTTGATCTAACCTTTTTGTTAGAATGGGGTTTTTATTGCACCAAAAGACTGATATGTTAACACCCCATGCAACCACTCAACCTATAGTACATAGGAGTTGGTTAAGATCTTGTCACAAATCCCAAGGGGAGTGCTAAAAAAATTTCCAACAATCTCCCCCTCAAATTTACTTGAGGGTCTGAGGGTTCGAACATGTGACCAAGCTCTAATACCACTTATTAGAATGGGGTTATCATTGCACCAAAAGACTGAACTATTAATACCTGATACAATCATATAGTACATAAGAGGTGATTAATCCCTTTTTATGAATCTTGAGTGGAGAACCAGAAAAATTTCCAACAAATTCTCCCCCCCCCCCCTAGCTTAGACTATTTATTGAAGGTTGACAACTTTCTTTCCCCCAAATATCTCCTATGAAGATTCATGTTCTAAAATCCTAAAGTTCTTTTTGTAGGTTGCACCCTATCCCACTTTTGTAGAACTTCCTAACTTTCCTTATTTAAATGTGAGCCTTTTGGGGATCAATAATATAATTTTTTTCTCATGATTCAGGCTTTATATATGTGCCCTTGTCTCTATGAGAAAGCCTTGTTGAAATTTTTATGGTATTTATTCTATAACAAGAGTGTTTATTTATCAATATTTATTTAGTAATAGGTTTATTGATGGGTTTTGAAGATTGTGGTGCTTGTTTAAATACGTAATACTTATATACTAATTTATTGCAAGGATGGAGCCTCTATAGAAGCCTACATTCTAAATTCCTTTAAAAAATTAATAGTAAGATGTGCTTTATAATACCTACTAGTACATATTTAAACAAGCACCACAATCTATGGCACCTCTATACTAATTTGCTATGGATTTTTGTTTACTAATAATTATTAATATGTTTGCAAAGATTTGTAATTTTTGTCATATATGCAATACTCCATCAATTTATTACAAGGATGGTTCCAATGGAATTTTGAATTAGTCAAAGCACGTGGAAAATAAGGATTGATGAGATGGTGCATTTAATGCATAAGGAGAGTTTGTGAAGTGATGAAAGACAAAGATTTAATTAGAAGTTTCTAGAAGAAAAAGGGCATCAAGAAGATGGAAGGATTCAATGAATTTGACCAACCATAAGATCAATAGTGATGTTTCAGCCAAAAAGATTGAAATTACCTATTTAAGGAGGCATAAGGAAG
Organism: Cupressus sempervirens; assembly: GCA_028749045.1. Lineage (NCBI taxonomy): Eukaryota > Viridiplantae > Streptophyta > Pinopsida > Cupressales > Cupressaceae > Cupressus > Cupressus sempervirens. Next base: position 391,115,912 of record CM053786.1, read on the forward strand.
GAATTTTAAGGTTCGTAGTTGATTGGTGATTTTAAGGAGAAGTTGTAAACAATAAGAATAATAGAGGTGAAGTGTGAAGATGCCAAGCATATCAGTGATAGAGATGTAAATGGAGGTCAATGAATGAACTAGTAGATAAGAGAATGGAGATATGGATTTGCAAAGTGAGTTTTATTTTACAGATCAAATCTATTGTTACATTCTAACCATTGTATCACTTAAAACTCTTTAATCAAGGTTGATCTAACAATCATTTTGTAAATCCTTTAATCAAGGTGACATTCTAATGGATTTTTCTAAAGTCCTCTAACAAGGCCACTCCCACATGGTGATTAAATCCTTTAATAGGGTCACATTTAACAATGTGTTGTATAAATTTTAATAGGGTTGGATCTTAACTGATCTCAATTTAGAAGAGTGGAAAATTGATAGCATGTTACTTGGTGGTTTTCCCCAAATTGGGTTTCTATGTTAAATCTTAGTGTCAAAGTGTAACATTTTCATGTGTGCATGTTAGTGTTATGTATACTATATTTTACAGTAGTTTATTTAGTAGTAGTTAACACATATAGAGGCAACGAGTTAAAAATATTGCATGAAAAGTAAAGTAGTTGATGATATGCTATATAGACTAAGTAAGTTTATGAGATTGATTAATCTAATTAAAGTTACTAAAAGTTGAATTGGTAAATCTAGATACAAGGATAGATAATTCACCCCCCTCTTCATCATTCTAAATTATTATAATAGCTTGGAGTACTTAGGCTCTACCTACAAGTAAAAATCATCACTAGAACAAGGAATCACATCATATCAAATAAGATTCCATAGAAATATCATAGAATCATGTGATAATATTTATGTGATCATTAGCTATCCCTAATTTACCAAACAACCCAAAATTCTAGATAGGAATTCAAATGGATTCAAAATGTAGAATGGAACTTATCAAAATCTATGAATCATGATTTCACTTCATTAGTTAGATTATACAGAGACCAAATTCATTACAAAATGGATCATAGTTTCCTTTGGTACATATTCAAACCTAAAAACCCCATTTTGAGTAGATTTATGACCTTTTGGAAAAGCTACATGCTTGCAAATTGGAAATACATACTTATAGGCTAAAAATACATAGTTACATGATCAAAAACTACTTACAAGTCTAAATCAATGCACTTGCACATCTAAATCAATGTAGTTGTAAAACTGATCCAACGTAGTTGTACATGCAATCAATGCACCGAGGGAAGAGAATTAGTGTTATAAGATAGTAAATCAATACACATACATAGTATATCAATTCAAGTGGGGAAAGTAATCAACACTCTAGACTATCAAACTTTGGAAAAAGGAGATGAAAATGCACATTAATGTTATGACTAAAATTGGATCAAATCAAGGACTTGAAAGTAAAATTCAAGTAAGACCTAATTAAAATATCCTCAAATCCTTTCCAAAACCTTCATTAACCAAGTATAGAAATATAATCAAACTGGAAATAAAATGTAGAATAGAAATTGATTCTTAAAAATAAATGAATTATAATGCAAACTCATTTCCAATAAGAAGATTACAATGAATTTTACAACAAATGATAAAATTAGACACTTGGCATGATTTGATTGAATATGCTTGAAATCAGAATTTTATTATTGGAGTGGACTTCATCTTTTGAGTCTTCTCTATCTCTTGAAATCTCTTGCCTCATGGCCTAACTTGAATATGTATCTTGAATTCAAATTCTAGTAAACTTGCGAAATGGGTGAATTCTTCATGTGGTAGAATCCTTTAATATAAACTTGGATTTTTATAGGAAATCCAAGTAGATGTAAATTTCTTCCACTTGATTTTTCTTTCAAACCCTTCTCATGTCACTGGAATACATCTTGATCTTAATCTACTATTTTATGCCAATAGCTTGGATTTTCCTTCCCACTTTGAAACCTTTGAGTTGTCATGCCTAAAAATTAGGACAAAAGCACACCAATAATTTTTTAAAAATAATAATAATAAAAAGTCACTTCTATGTGTGTGTGTGTCTATATATATATATATATATATATATATAATTTATCTTTGGTGTTTATTTATAGATGAAAATGAAAAAAAATGACATTTCCTCTTTCATCATTTACATTTCTTTATATAATAACAAATTTAGTTTCTTTTGGAAATAAAAATATTTTCTACCATAGGCCACACATATCTAGAACAAGGTTCATCATCATCTAATTCTCCATGTCCTTCATTCCAATTTGAAACTTTTATTGTTTCTTAAGTCATTAGTAAAGTTCTGTATTTTCTTAAACAAAACCCTTAGGAAGAATTATTTAATTCACTTCTTGTCTATCTCTACATCCAGGTCTAGGCACACATACTACTTCAAGAAGTCAACCTCATGTAATGTATAGAAAAATTCAAGTCAAGGGGCCTAAAGAGAAAGTTAAAAACAAAAGGAAACCATGAAACCTCTAACCCCATCTCAAGGAAAATATGCAAATTGGTTGCCAATAGAAATCCAACACCTTAGTGATCCACTCCTGATGTACGTCAACCACCCTAAAGAAAACTCTTTCAAACATGCCCACCACAATTTTTTTTTATCATATCCCTACATTTTCCTAGGTCAAGAAGAGATCCCACAAAATTGGATGCAATATACATGTTGGGCCTATATAATAATCCTCACTATGTAGGAAATCCTCACGAAGCACCCATTTTAGGATATCAAGGACCAAGTTATCCCTATTACCTATTAATGTGGCTAGCCTAATATCATATATGAATCTAAGGAAAGGTTCTCGAGATAATAAGAAGGTTAATCTCACTAGTCTATCCATGTTGTTGAGATACAACTAGAAATGATTTATGCCAACTTTTAAAAGGAAATCTATTTCATATAGAAGTTAACCATATCCACAAGCATTATGCATTTATTTTACTATAGAGATAATGTAACATCAAATTGATCATTTTCCAAAAACTTGAACCATATTCCCATTTTTGTATCTTCAAGCCTAGTTTTGGTTACTGATAATGTAGTTGGATGACATCCATAATCCTTGGGTGTTATAAAAAGGTAATTGAATTTACTCTTAGTTTAAAAAAACATTATTTTTGATATCATTATGTACTAACACATTTTTTTTCATGACATTTTGCATTAATATCTACCATTTCATGAAATTAGTAATATCCAATTAGATTTTCATGCTTTATATTTTGACATCTATATAAATGATGATGATAATATTTCCTCTCTAGTTTTCTAATTAAAAAATTAGAGATTATTTTCTACCACCTTGGAAAATATCCTAGAAGGATAATATCATAATCATTCATGCATGGAAAAGCCAAAAGGACAAATAAGTGAAAATATAATAGGGTAAGTGCACCAAGTTGTGGTGCCAAAAGGGGGGTATAAGTGGACACCTTTTTCCTGAAATCAGCAATTTTTGAACTTCAACAAGAATTTGAAGATAGTTACGCTCAAAATTTTAAGATATGATAAAAATAAAAGTTGTAGTCCTTTGAATCTAGTTTCTAAACTACTATTTTTTTTTCAAAATGGTTTAGTTTTAGGTCCTCAAAAAAGGGGGACCACAAAAAGTGGTACTATTTATTCCAAAAAAACATAACACAGTACAAAGTGTGGCCCCCCTAAAATTTTAACTTTTATTTTGAAATTCTTTAATTGCTGTACTCAAAAGTTACTTAACACTATGTAGTTTATCCTAGATTTTTCGGGTAATTTTATAATGTGTATTTTTTTTAATGAATTTTTCAACTAGACATGTCCCAAAAATGTGAAATATCTATGTGCTCCCCCTAGAAATAATTGAAAACTAATCTAATATCAAAACTTTTTTTTTTCCAAAATGTGTAGAATGGAGTCTAGTTTCTAAAAAACTAAGTTGTTGCAAAATTTGATGAACGAGCTAAAATCTATAGCCCAATTAGTACATGGTGGTTTTTGATAAAAAATGAACATACATTCAAAAGAAATTATAGATGAAAGGCTTGAAATAATTCAAATTAAAAATGAATTATATGGTTAGATAGCTAACACAGAGACCTATAATTCCATGTAACCTGATCTTATCGATACCCAACCATGAGGAATCTTGAAGGAGAGCACACAAGAAAAATCAATCATTTTTTATATGTTTGCTGGAAAACATGTCTTAGACCTATTTATAAACTCCAAACCTTTGGGTTGGATCTCCAAGGAAAAAACAAGCCTTAGGCTTGGTTTTAATGCAAAGCTTTTAGTAGAGCGTGTGTCCTATAGTGCACATGCACTATTAGAATAATTTGAATTCTTAGTAGTGCCTATGCACTATAGGGCACATGCACTATTGAGGTCTAAATTGCAATGCAAGCACAAGAGAGAGTTGGGGGGGTGGGGGAATGGCTATGTGTGTGTGTGTGTGTGTGTGTGAGAGAGAGAGAGAGAGAAAGTAGGGGATGGGAGAGGGGAGAGAGTACGAGATGGGAGAGAGGGAGTGAGAAAGAGTAGGGATGGCAGAGAGAGTACGGGATGGGAGAGAGAAGAAGTGTGAGAGAGTAGGGGTGGCAAAGAGAGTACAAGATTAGAGAGAGAGGAAATGCGAGAGAGAGTAGGGGTGGCAAAGAGAGAGTACAGGATGGGGGAGAGAGGTTGAAAATAGGGAATGGGAGAGAGAGGAAGTGTGTGAGAGAGTACATGTTGGGAGAGAGAGATTGAAAGTAGGGGATGGGGGAGAGAGAGAGAGTAGGTAGTGGGAGACAGAGTGGGAGAGGGAGAGTGAGAGAGAGTAGGGAATGGGAGAGGGGGGAGATAGAGTAGCTTGAGAGAGAGTAGGGGATGGGAGAGAGAGTAGGGGACGGGAGAGGGAGTGGGAGAGTGGGAAAGAGGGGGGAGACAGAGTAGCTTGAGAGAGAGTAGGGGATGGGAGAGAGAGTAGGTGATGGGAGAGAGAGTGGGAGAGAGGGAAAGAGGGGGGATGGAAGTGTGTGTGTGTGTGTGTGTGTGTGTGTGTGTGTGTGTGTGTGTGTGTGTGTGAGAGAGAGAGAGAGGTAGCACAGAGAGAGTAGAAAGGGAGAGAGTGAGAGTGAGAGAGAGAGTGAGAGTGAGAGAGAGTGTGAGAGTAAGAGTGAGAGAGAGTGAGAGTGAGAGTGACAGTGACAGTGAGAGTGACAGTGAGAGAGAGAGAGAGAGTAGGTGGTGGAGAGGGAGTGGGAGAGGGAGAGCAAGTGAGAGACAAAGTAGGGGATGGGAGAGGAGAGAGGGGGGATGGGTGTGTGTGTGAAAGAGAGAGAGTAGGGAATGAGAGAGGGGAGAGAGAGAGATAGAGAGAGTAGGGGATGGGAGAGAAAGAGAGTAGGAAATGGCAGAGGGAGTGGGAGAGGGAGAGAGAGGGGGGATGGGATGTGTGTAAGAGAGAAAGTAGGGGATGGGAGAGAGTGTGAGAATGTGATAGAGAGTGGAGGTGGCAAAGAGAGAGAGAGAGAGAGAGAGAGTAGGGGATGAGAGAGAGAGAGAGATAGTAGGTGGTGGGAGAGGGAGTGGGAGGGAGAGAGAGGGGGAATGGAAGTGTGTAAGAGAGATAGAGTAGGGGATGGGAGAGAGTAGGTAGTGGGAGAGGGAGTGTGAGAGAGAGGGGGGGAATGGGAATGTGTATAAGAGAGATAGAGTAGGGGATGGGAGAGAGTGTGAGAGTTTGAGAGAGAGTAGGGGGTGGCAAAGAGAGCTTATATAGGATGGGGGAAAGAGAGAGAGAGAGTAGGGGATGGGAGAGAGTGTGTGAGAGAGTAGGGGATCGAAGAGAGAGAGTGGGAGTAAGGGATGGGAGAGAGAAAATAGAGAGGGAGAGAGAGTACTTGAGAGAGAGATAGTAGGCAGTGCAAGAGGAAGTGGGAGAGGGAGAGAGAGGGGGGATGGGAGTGTGTGTGACAAATCTAGAGAGTAGGGGATGGGAGAGGAGAGAGAGAGGGGGGATGGGAGTGTGTGTGTCTATGAAAGAGAGAGAGTAGGGGATGGGGGAGAGAGAGTAGGCAGTGGGAGAGGGAGTGGGAGAGGGGGAATGGGAATGTGTGTAAGAGAGATAGAGTAGGGGATGGGAGAGAGTGTGAGAGTGTGAGAGAGAGTAGGTGGTGGCAGAGGGAGCTTATACAGGATGGGAGAGTGTGATAGAGAGTAGGGGATGGGGGAGAGTGAGAGTGAGAGTAAGGGATGGGAGAGAGAGAGAGTAGAGAGGGAGAGAGAGAACTTGAGAGAGAGAGATATAGTAGGTAGAAGGAGAGGGAGTGGGAGAGGGAGAGGGAGAGAGATAGGGGGGATGGGAGTGTGTGTGATTGATCTAGAGAGTAGGGAATGGGAGAGAAGAGAGTGGGGGATAAGAGTGTGTGTATCTGTGAAAGAGAGAGAGTAGGTCATGGGAGAGGGGAGAGAGAGAGTAGGGGATGGAGGATAGAGAGTAGGCAGTGGGAGAGGGAGAGAGAGAGAGTAAAGAATGGGAGAGAGTGTGAGAGAGAGTGAGAGAGAGTAGGGAGAGAGAGATAGAGAGAGGGGGATGGGAGTGTATGTGATAGATCTAGAGAGTAGGGGATGGGAGAGAATAGAGATAGAGGGATGGGAGTGTGTGTGTGTTTGTGAAAGAGAGAGAGTAGGGGACGGGAGAGAGTGTGAGAGTGTAAGAGAGAGTAGGGGGTGGCAGAGAGAGTACGGGATGGGAGAGATAGAGTGAAAGGATGGGAGTGAGAGAGAGAGAGAGTAGGGGGTGGCAAAGAGAGAGAGAGAGAGTATGTGATGGGAGAGATAGAGTGAAAGGATGGGAGAGAGTGAGAGAGAGAGATTAGGGGGTGGTAGAGAGAGAGTATGGGATGAGAGAGACAGAGTGAAAGGATGGGAGAGAGTGTGAGAGAGTAGGGGATGGGAGAGAGTGTGAGAGAGAGTTGGGAATGAGAGAGAGAGAGAGAGAGAGTAAGAGTAGGGGATGGGAGAGAGAGAGTAGAGAGGGAGAGAGAGAACTTGAGAGAGAGAGATAGTAGGCTATGGGAGAGGGAGTGGGAGATGAGGAGAGAGAGGGATGGGAGTGCATGTGAGAGATCTAGAGAGTAAGGGATAGGAGAGGGGAGAGAGAGGGGGGGATGGGAGTGTGTATCTATAAGAGAGAGAGAGAGAGAGAGAGAGAGTAGGTGGTGGGAGAGGGAGTGGGAGAGGGAGAGAGGGGGGGGATGGGAGTGTGTGTAAGAGAGAGTAGGGGATGGGAGAGAGTGTGAGAGAGAGTAGGAGGTGGCAGAGAGAGAGAACAAGATGGGAGAGAGAGAGTGAGAGTAGGGGATGGGAGAGACTGTGTGAAACAGAGTAGGGGATGGGAGAGAGTGTGAGAGAGAGTAGGGAGAGGGAGAAAATGAGAGGGGGATGGGAGTGTGTGTGAAAAATCTAGAGAGTAGGGGATGGGAGATAAGAGAGAGGGGTGATGGGAGTATGTGTGTGTGTGTGTCCATGAAAGAGATAGAGTAGGGGATGGGAGAGAGTGTGAGAGAGTAGGGGGTGGCAGAGAGAGAGTATGGGATGGGAGAGATAGAGTGAAAGGATGAGAGAGAGAGAGAGAGTAGGAGGTAGCAGAGAGAGAGTATAGGATGAGAGAGATAGAGTGAAAGGATGGGAGAGAGTGTGTGAGAGAGTAGGGGATGGGAGAGAGTGTGAGAGAGAGTTGGGGATTGGAGAGAGAGTAAGAGTAGGGGATGGGGGAGAGAGAGTAGAGATGGATAGTAGGTGGTGGGAGAGGGAGTTGGAGAGGGGGAGAGAGAGGGGGGATGGGAGTGTGTCAAAGATCTAGAGAGTAGGGGATGGGAGAGGAGAGAGAGAGGGGGATGGGAGTGTGTATCTATAAAAGAGAGAGTTTAAGGGATGGGAGAGGGGAGAGAGAGAGTAGCAGATGTGAGAGAGTTTGAGAGAGAGTAGGGGATGGGAGAGAGTAGTGGGATGGGGGAGAGAGAGAGATAGTAGGAAGTGGGAGAGGGAGGATGGGAGTCTGTGTGAAAGATCTAAAGAGTAGGGGATGGGAGAGGAGAGAGGGTGAGAGAGGGAGAGAGAGTAGACGGTGGGAGAGGGAGAGTAGGGGATGGGAGAGGGGAGATAGAGATTATAGGGGATTGGAGAGAGAGTAGGGAGAGAGAGAGAGTAGGGGATGGGAGAGGGGAGAGAGAGTAGGGAGAGAAAGAGAGAGTAGGGAGGATAGAGAGGAGGGAGGATGGAGAATGATGCATTTTCAGATAGTGCGTACATGCTTTATAGTGCATATGCACTATGTGAAATCACCTAAAAATGGTCAAAAAGAAACTTTGGGGCCCATTTCATCCATTCTCTACTTTTGGTCTGTTGTGCACTATGCTATTCCAACAGAAATCACAAGTTTCAACATAGCAACCACTATTTCAACACTTTTTGAAGTTAGAAAACACCAAATTCAATCATTGGATATGCGATTTGAAGACTTTTTGAAAATTCCTTGTATAGAAAAGGTTAGTGCAATCCATTTTAAATATTGTTTGTTGATATATAGATACAAATTTGATTATAATTTGACATGTTGTTTAATATATAGTGAATTAATTGAAAATTGTATGTTTGAATGAAATGTTATTTTGAAATGGTTAGAAATTTGACAAGTTGTTTGATATATATTGTGTATTCATTCAAATAATTATAATTTTTATATGTATTTGAATAATTTGTAATTTACACATTTTAAGTAATTCAGATGTTTGAATAATTTGACATGTAGAAATCATCATCATGCCAAGGAAGAAACAAAAACTCAAACAAATGAAGATAGGGAGAGAGATTTCGCAATTAAAAGAGATAAAATAAAATTACTATGTGAACAAAGAAAATTGCAAAGCAATAATGAAGAATTGACATTCGAAGAGGATCAAGAACCACTGGTACAAAGAAACAAAGAGGAAGAATTGGAAAGACAAAGAGAATGAATGAGACAGTTATGCTCAAGAAGATAATTGAATTGTGAAGCTACACCATCTTTCAATGTTGAAGTCATATCATCCTCTCATGTTGAAGAGACACTGATTTGTAGATCTGACGATATACACACTCCATCATGTCATGTTGAAGGCACAACATCAACACATCAAGTAGGTGATGTTCCATCTTTTGCATCTTATTGCCAAGGCACATCATCTTCGGTTCAAGGTACACAATACACTCAACCTTATGTTGATGTTCAAAATGTTGAGGGAATTGAAGAGATTATAACACCTCCTAGAATTCATTTTAGAAGACCAAAATATTTTATTGATATTGATACTAACATTTTGAAATCAATGCTTGACAAGATTAGCAAGCGTACTTGTCAAAGAAAATTTAATCGTATGTGGAGATTATTTTTTGAAGAATTAAATATTATAGATCAATGCCAATTATTTTTTGAAATGATGAGGAATTTGAAATTTAGGTCTATCGTAAAGATTCTTGGGCTAAGAACGATGGGTGATTCAAATGAAAAAAAGCATCGTAAAGAATCTAATGAGTGCTTATGACAAAGTGGGTTCTAAATCATGCACCAAAGATAGTAATATCACAAGATGAGTACTTACATCGATAACATTAAGTATCCAAATGAAGAAAGCTTGATTCATGAGAAAGACAAGAAAAATATTAAAAATTGGTAGAGGTACTCTAAGAAGAGCCATGCTAAGGCATGAGAGATAGGAAGATTCAACAAAAAATGAGTTATGGACATTTAGTGGTAGACTACCGCAAAAGGATAAAGAAATTGGTGAACCTTTGAAATCATTGATTGAAGATTTTTGGAAAAATAACACACGTGTTTCCCCTAATCAAAGAGATGTTTTGAGAAGGAGGATTGGCAGCCAAAATCGCAACCCACATGCGAAACATTTTTTGGACTCAACTTAGACACAATTTTTTGCAAAATTTATTGGTATGTATCCTCAAATTTGAATAAGTCAAAGATTTTTTGAGATGGGCAAACCATTTTATGTCAAGATAAATCACACACTCACAACTTTTTGTAGGATACATATTGAATTTTCTAACCATTTTGATGTTTTTAGGCATATATGTGTGTTTTTACATTCTAAGTTTGTTTTGCAGGATTGTGACATGAATGAGCCACCGAGATATTCAAGGGAATTCATAGCCAACATTTTATGTGAAATAAGGGATGGCCAACAATTTCACAAGACATCATGCTTGGATGGTACATGCTTATTTTGTGGCTCTTTACAACTTTTATCAACTTGTCAACATATGGATAGTACACATGCAATTGGAAATGAAATAGTAGATTATGGAAAATTTAAGACAGTGACATATGCTCTAAAAGATGGGAAATAGGGTAAAAATATGATTCAGTCATTGAAAATATTCCAATGTATGAGTTCATGAAGATTTTTTTTGAAAAGATTATTTATGAGCATGCAAGACATACACATAGAGCTGGATGGTTGGATTTGCAATTCAAGTTGTGCAAGGATATGTTTCCAGTGGATACCATTGTTTCAATTGTAGACTTCACAGAGAACTACACACTACAACCACAAAATGAGGTGCAAGAAAAGTATTATACCTCTCAACAGGTTTCCATATTTGTTTACATAACATTCATGCATTCACCTACAAGTACAAAGGATGACAGGAAGATTTTGAGGGAGTACCATTTTTACATCGATCACATTCTACAGAGTTTATACAAGGTTGTTTTCAACTATTTTATGGAGATTTGGCTAACAGGGGTATCACATATCGTCAACACATTATTTGGTCAGACAATTGCACATCTCAATTCAAGAATGCACAGATGTTCTATTGGTTAAGCAGGATGCACAAGTTGTGTAGAATTCAATATATGTAGAATTTCATAGAGGTTGGTCATGGAAAGGGAGAGCATGATGGTGTAGACACATGCATCAAAAGAGCCTTAGCTCATGAAGAACTAAAGTACAAAGATGGAGCAATATTGATAGATGCAAAATCCATCATCTAGTGGTGTAACACTACAATGGGTCCAGGTAAGGAAGGTGAGTCTACAGTTTGTATATTTTTTTGGTTGATAGATAATACTAACATTGCACCATATCAGGATTGTCGCACACTAATAGGATCCAGTGAGTTGCATTCTTTTGGAAGCTCTAATGCAGGTTCATGGAGTATCCACACATGAAAAATGGCATGCTATTGTCCATCATGTGTAGAGGAAAATTGAGATGACTGTGAGTCGACTGAATGGGTGGACAAATGGGATATACAAGTTTTGGACCCAATTGAAACCTATCATCCCCCACAAGCACTGGAAATGGTAGAGATGGATTTGTCTATTGACTTTTACTACTTTTCAGATCTAGTGCAACTTGGTAATATATATATTTATATATCTTTTTAATTTCAATATGCAACTTTATAACTTTTACCTGAGTATTTTTTGAATTAATGACTGCATTTTGTACATTTGTCACTGCAGGCCATGTTTTTGTTGTTATTGCACTTGAAGACAATGAAGGGACATATTATTATTTGTGTCATTGTGTCCAAGCCAAAAAAATTTTGGATCACTCGGTTATAGATGGTGAAGGTTTAGAGTACCATGTTGGTGTGGTGGTTGTAACTAGCACATGGCTTAGATGATATTCTATGAAGAACCCTAACTTATGGTTATTTGAGAATTGGCAAATAGAGAGGAAGATTCTTAATTATTCAAACCTTGTTGTCACATCAAATGTCCACTTGATAAAATATGGTAGAAAACCACATAATAAGATTCTTTGGAAAGTTCACGAGTCAGACCACGAGGTAATACTTGAGACATTAAAATGTCGAGTAGATCCAGTTGGCTCATTAGATTGAATAGGGAGAGAGGGAGAGAGAGAAAGAGTGATCAATTGGATCCAAATACAATGTTGTAACCTCTTCCCCAAGACTATCCACATGACTAAGGTGGACCATATTGTTATGATGTGTAAGTGATGAGATTTAGTTTAAATCATAGATTTTATGTTTTGATTTGTTTAGAATCTAGATACATTATTTGAATTTATATTAGATTCTTTAATAGGACCCATTTTTATATTAGTCGTTTGAATAAGTGAAAGTTTAGAATTTGTTGTTTAGATCAAAGAGTAATGAAAGAACATGAAAATTGTTAGAATGTGAATGCTTTGTGATGTAAAGTCATGATTGTGTGCATGTAACTAGAAACTTCAAACTGGCAAAAGCAAGGATACAATGGGAGAAGTTTTCAATACTCATCAAGCAAGGGTTATCATACAACTTAGAAAGCAAGGATTTGCACAAATGGATAATTCTTAATCACAAGCCAAATTCTATTTTTGTCATTCTCTAATTTTAGTGGATTAATCTTATCTTAGATTTTTTACTGTGCTAATTCTTCATTTGCAAGTCACCAAAGAAGAGGGCTAATAAAGTCGAAGCACTAGTGATAAAGGGTGAGATGCCAAAATCATCTGTGAAATGATATTATCAATTCACATCCTCAATATTTATTAGTGCTTTTTGTTCAAATACCATTGTGTGTTAATCATCTTATGCCTAGAATTGCAGAGGATTTAGGTATAAAAAGGAGATGTGTTGAATTGACAATTGTTATATATTTTTAGGTTCAACTTTTTTCACCTATTCATCATTTCCTATAGTAGCTCCCCCATTTACTTGTATAAACTATGTGCTTGAAGAATCACATGTTTAAGATTTTATTTTTTGAAGAGACGATCTTAGAAAAATGACTAACAAAGTCATGTGCTCTTGTTTCAAATGGCCCTCCATAAGATTTACATTCATGATGGTTGCATAACTATCTACCATCATAAAAACCACACCCTTCTAATACCCTAATTTTCTTGGTGTGAATAAAATATCTAATGAATAGCCAACACAGTGAAATGGAGGTTAGTTCCATATTCTAGAGATACAAATATGATGATTTTGACACTGAAGAATATATGTTAAGATATAGATCTAATTGCTTTTATGTATACTTATCTTAAGAATTTGTTACTATGATGGAAAAAATTGTCATAAGAGAAGAAAATGGATAGCGTGGGTAGAGGAATGAACAAGTGAAGGACACATTTTTAGAATATTTAGACATAAATCCAAAACTATAGGAAGTAAATTAGGGCATACTTGAGCTATTAGATGGAGACTCCCCTAACTAATGCTTGAAACTGTAAGCAAATAAATTTGAGGGAAAAAGTCACTCGTTATATTCCAAAGCTACATCCTTTGTTTTAAATATAGTTTGAATAAATCAAACATTGTAACTCCTCATTGAGTAGAAGACAAAAGATAAATAAAAAATGACCTAATATGGTCAATCTGGTCATGAACAAAATTCCTGAAACATTCTTCAAGAACCCTATTTACAATATTAAAACAATGATCAAGTTGAAGAAAAATTGACTAACACTATATACAACTCGATCAAAAGATCTTGTGCCAAATTAATGATGGAGACAAACAATTCCATAATTTTTTTCTTCTACACAACCTAACGATGTGAGGGATACATTATGAAGTAAAAATATATTTTTTGAAACAAGTCATTCCAAGATTTTGTATAGTGAATATTAAACCTAGTTATTATGCAGTTCTAAACATGTCATTCCAAGGTTTGAGTAAAGCAAATTGTATCTTGTCAAAAAAACCATAAACTTAACATTATGATTTGAAATTTGACTATGCTTTTTGCATATATCTAATAAACCATATTAGATATTGTTGGCATATGTTTTCTATGTAACCCATGTTATTTTATATCGAAGAACAATATAAGATTTCTATGGTTATTGTAATTATTGTAGATCATTCTTTAGATTAATCTATTACTATTTCTACATTAAATATTTTCCACCACTATTATTTGTCCTTGGATAGTCTATCAAATAAGACTTTCTTCATTTTTTCTTGCATTTTGTAATGTTTGTTTTTCTATATTTCAAACTGCATATATGAAGATACATGGAAAATTGATTACTAATTTCCAAAATGTTGTCCAAGTGAAGGGTCTAGATAAGTTCATCATTATTGGTGTTGGTTTGAAGAAAGAACCTTTTACATTGGATAGGTAATCTTATAAATTTCATCAATAGAATCCTTTCTAAATTCATTTTTATATCTAAATCTTATGATAGGTTTGCTCAAGTGACATATGATGAGGTTGTCTATATAACGTAATGATTGAGTTGAAGTGATTTATGATGTAAAGGGCTATTTAATGTATCTATTTAAATCATGCATATTTGATGGCCACTTCCCTCTATTTTGTAGTCCTTTTTCACAACACTATTTCTAACATGGTGTTAGTTGTTCAAGTATATGAATGATCACAATATCTGTGACTATACCCAAGGAATCAGACTCTACTAGGGTTCAAGAGAAGGTCTCTAACTTGGTAAAATCTTCCTACAACCATGTCTAAGAGGTTATAACCCAAATCTTCAGTTTGTCTTCTAAACACTCACATTGTTCACCATGCACCTAGTGTACCTTGGTGCCTCCAACATAGCAAAACTTGTCCTTGGCTTAATACCATGACCCCAAAACCTTGGATCATCTCAACACATCCAATCTAACATGTTCCAACTCCTTGCACATTCTCATCAACTCATCTCTTACACTTTCTCAATTTTGCCTCTTCTTGGCTTGTTCCAACTAGCCCTTGCCAGTCACTAATTTTTTGTTTTCTCCAAACTTTCCCACAAAACTTCCTAAACTATTGAGTGATTAAAATACCCTTTTCCTCACTCTAAAATATACTCCAAAATAAACTACACTTGTTTTGTAAAATATCACTCAAAACTGGCTATTTCAGTCTGCCAACTAGGCCTAGTTTGAGGCCATTTACAAAGCAACTCACAATCCCTTGACTCCTAGAAATCCCATGACCCAAAAAAATCTTAAGAAATGCCTCAAATGAAATTATTCTTCTATTTTTTTGGTCTCATGATCAAATTTACAATGGTTTTTACAAAACCCTCCTTTCTAGTCCCTTTACCCTAGGGCTTTCTAGAAATCTTACTTTGCAACATCTCTAGAACCCCAAAATGGTTCAAACACCTTCACTTTGGTTATATTAGATGACTTCCAACATTAAATGCAACTATTTTTTGGAGGAAACAATAAATCCACCTTTGGAGCAGTCACATACCCCTTTTTATGCACTCTTTCTCACTCAACCCCATACCCTTGGGCATCAAAAACTCAACTCCAGGTTCTTCCCTGCAAATGAATGATTAAAGAACATATTTTACAATATTCTTGACCCATTCCACAAGCCCTAGTAATTACATAAAGTAGAATGGTTCAGATTCAAAAAATGACTCTCAAACCCCTTTTAAACTGTCACCTACAATATATTTTAGGACAGTCAATATGAAAAATACAAAACGATTGATTAAACCTTCATACCAATGCTAAATGAAAGTTAAAACATTTCCCTATCACCTCCAAAAAGAATCAAATCAAAAGGTACTATGAAAATTAAATTACAATAGTTACAAGTTTAGATTTTTGATCAAAATTTCAATGAAAACTATGCATTCATTGCTCAAACTTCAAAACTCTTACATTACCAATCAATTTCGGCCATCCAAACTTGTCTCCCACACATGGGAATGAGGTTTTAAACTCATTTAGACTCTAAAAACAAAATTAAATCTCTCTAAATAGACCTCTAACCAGCTTTGTGCATTAATCACCTTATTTTGTTGTCAAATTGACACTTTTAGTTGTCAATTGACAAGTTTTTGATCTTCCTTGCTACATGACTCTCCCATTACATTAATATAGTCATTTGAGACCTTATTAAACACAAAACATTAAACAAAACTCATATCTAGTATGGTTGGATAGCTTTGTGAATCTTCTTTCTATTGCACTTGGAATGAGGTTCTAATTCACTCTACAACTCAAGATATTCCCATTTTACTAATTGATGTCCCCATTTTGTGCCATGACCTAGGGTTTCATCTATTTTCCCTCATATATTGAGATTCCACCATGGGAAATTAACAAACCTTGGTGGAATCTGAGTTAGGAAAATGTTTTTTATGGTCCTTTTGGTTTTAGGTCAAAAGAATGAGGCTGGAGAGAAAAACTTGATGCCTTAGGCATGCAAGATCCATGTGCATGCTAGAAATTTGTAGCAACATCTTCCATAACTCATTATACAGAAGGTTTCGAGGCTTAAAAATTATTATGTGATCATATTACATGATCCCCCTCATGTTCCAATTTCTGGTTTGAATTTTTGCTCAAGGGGTAGGGTACTTCCTTTTTTAATGGATGCCTAATTGCCTACATTCCTAAGTAAGCCTTAAAAAACTTAGTTTCTGAATACTTCTCTTGAGATCCCAAGGATTTAGTATGTTGTATAAAATCCAAAAGGGTATCCAAATCCATGATTCTTTTCTTTGGGTTGTGAGGAGATGCTTGCAATTTTCCATGTTCAAGGCTAGAAGCCTAGTCTTGAGTTTGTGAAGCAACTAGCCAATGAAAGTTGCATAGTTTGAATCTAATATTCGATTCATGTTAGTTTGGACCTAAATAGACCCTTTACATGCTTGGAAGTCACCCTTGTTCATTATTTGTATTTGTGGGGTTTTGTGTCAAATATGCCTATGGACCACTTTTTAGGCATAAAAATGAGCAATATAGGTGATTTTTCAAGGCAAAAAAGAATTTTATGTTTCTTATAAGGTTATAAATGTCCTTAGGGTCATTAGGTTAAGTTTTAGGCATCTAGGAGTTAAGATGTCAAAAATTGCAAAAAATTGCAAAAGCTGTCAAAGCAAAATTGCAAAAATGCTGACCACTTTGCATGATTTTGGGAATTGGTAAAGGGATGAGCATTTGGAAATAAGTTATTTTACTATTGCCAACCTTTTCTAAGTCATAGAATTAGAATCAAGTGAAAAATGTAAAAATTGCACTTTTTGTGCAAAGTTGCATTGTTGAAAGTTGTAAAAGTTGCTTAAATTTGCAACTTAGTGGAAAAAGGGTCATGGGATCGAACTGTCTACTCCATTAGCTATGGGTGGTTGGGTAAACCCTATGCCCTTCAATGCTCAAATGTTCTCGGGCATGCTGAACTAGAATGTCCCTAAGGGTCACTAAATGCCATAGGGCTATGATCTTTGATGGGCCATATCTCGGAGCTTGTGCAAGGTATGGATGCAATTCTAGTTCCTACAGGACTATGTTGTAGAGACCTACTATAACCTCTCTCACTTTTTGGAGATCACACTCTATTTTCATTTTATGACGCCATCTCGGGTGATGCTGAAACTTGTAGTTTTGGCCAGTACAAAGTTGCCAACTGCTAAACCTCTCTCACCTTTCGTTGTGGGATCAAATTGTCTGCTTTGTTAGCTTTGGGTGGCTGGGTAAACACTATCCCCAACCTTGTCCTATCTCCTTCAGTGCTCAAAATTTCTTGGGCACGCTGAACCAAAATGTCCCTAAGGGTCACTAAATTCCATAGGGCTGCAATCTTTGATGAGGCATATCTCAGAGCTCGTGCGAGCAATGGATGCAATTCTAGTTCCTACAAGACCGTGTTGCGGAGACCTACAATAACCTCTCTCACTTTTTAGAGATCACACTCTGTATTCATTTTACGATGCCATCTCGGGTGGTACTGAAACTTGCAGTGTTGGCTAGTACAAAGTTGCCAACTGCCAAATCTCTCTCACCTTTCATCGTGGGATCAAACTGTCTACTTCATTAGCTCTGGGTGGTCAGGTAAACCTTATCCCCACCTCATCCTGTCCCCTTCAACACTCAAACATTCTTGGGCATGCCGAATCAGAACGTCCCTAAGTGTCACTAAATGCCATAGGGCTGCGATCTTTGACGGGGCATATCTCAGAGCTTGTGCAAGGTATGGATGCTATTATAGTTCCTATAGGACCGTGTTGTAGAGACCTACAATAAAATCTCTCACTTTTTGGAGATCACACTCTGTTTTCATTTTATAATGCCATCTCAAGTGATGCTGAAACTTGTAGTGTTGGCCAGTAGAAAGTTTCCAACTGCCAAATCTCTCTCACCTTTTTTCATGGGATTGAATTGTCTACACTGTTAGCTCTAGGTGGCTAGGTAAACCCTTTCTCCAACTTTGTCCTATCCCCTTCAGTGCTCGAATGATCTCGAGCATGCCAAACCAGAATGTCCCTAAGGGTCACCAAATGCCATAGGGTTGCAATATTTGACAGGGCATATCTCAAAGCTCGTGCAAGGTATGGATTCCAATTCTTATAGGATCATGTTGTGGAGACCTACAATAACCTCTCTCACTTTTTGGAGATCACACTTCATTTTCATTTTACGATGCCATCTCGGGTGATGTTGAAACTTGCAGTGTTGGCTAGTACAAAGTTGCCAACTGCCAAATCTCTCTCAACTTTCATTGTGGGATCAAACTGTCTACTTCGTTAGCTTTGAGTGGTTGGGTAAACCCTATCCCCAACCTCATCCTATCCCCTTCAACACTCGAATGTTCTCGGGCATGCCGAACTAGAACGTCCCTAAGGGTCACTAAATGCCATAGGGTTGCGATCTTTGACGAGGCATATCTTGGAGCTCGTCTAAGGTATGGATGCAATTCTAGTTCCTACAGGACCATGTTGTAGAGACCTACAATAACCTCTCTCAATGTTTGGAGATCATACTCTATTTTTATTTTATGATGCCATCTTGGGTGATGATGAAACTTGCAGTGTTGACTAGTACAAAGTTGCCAACTGCCAAATCTCTCTCACCTTTTGTTGTGGTATAAAACTATCTACTCTGTTAACTTCAGGTGGCCGAGTAAATGTGGCTAAATCAATTTGGCTAGGTAAACATGCCAAATCTCTCTCACCTTTCTTATGTCTTTCTTGATGTGTTCCTAGATTCTAAATATTACTTTGAACTCAGTTGATGCAGCTGTAATGATATGTAGGTAGTACTTTACAAAGTGTTTAATGGTTATCTAATTTCAACTTATTATATGATATAGCTGACATATATGCATATAAAGTTCCTATTATTGGTATCGCCATTGTAGGTAATGAAGATCTACCATAAGACAAGGAGCTACAAGACCTCCCTCAATCACCAGTACAAGAAATTGAATGCATTCTAGAAAAGAGGATAGCCAAACAAACCAAGAGGTCTACTTACTATGAATACCTAGTAAAATGGAAACACCATTTATTGAAGGATGCTACTTGGTTGACACTTACAAACATTAAGAAGACTACTTTCAATTTAGAAGAACTCCTAACTAAAGGGATTTAAGTTATTTGGTCTTAGGGAGTATGGTTTTAGTTGTACGATAGTATCTATGGTGATTCTTACAAACTAAGTTGATTTTTTGAAGATCCTTTGTGTTATTGTGATATTTTAAATTGGTTTGAGATAATTAAATTTTGATTTAAAGTGTTTAAGGCAAGCTTTTTAGAAACAATCTAGGAAAAGGCTTATTAAGAGCTCATTCCACAAATGAAGCCCTAACTTGTATTTGAACTAGTGGAATTCTCTAAGATTCTATAAAATTAAAGGATGGTATAATTATAGATTCCTAGAGCTCATGAAGTGTCTCGATGGAAAAACCATGTTTGCATTAGTCCCTAAGTCATTGAATAGCTCAGTGTATTCAGGTAGGATTGAGACCAAAAAGATTTAAAAATGTTGAATTGAATTGATGGGTGTAGTTTAGTGGTGGATTTGAGTTATTTTTGGTTAGTAGAGGAGGTTTGATACCATGCACCAATTCATGCACCAATTATCTAGTAATTATGTTGAAAACCAAACCTAGTGTGACCTTATTAGGTCTATGTACTTTGCATGGGTTAGGTGCTACAGAAATGGAATTGAGAATCTAGGCTTTGGAGTCTTAAATAAATTCCAAAAGGGTGTCTGAATCTACCCATAGAATAGTTAGATTTCAACCTAAGAGGAATTTAAGTCCAAAAAATCAAAGTAGGAGACCTACACGAAATTCTATGATAGTCAACATTTTGTACTGTACAATAATTGGAGGGTTAAACCAAGAGTTGATTCTCGATTAGTTCAACATAAGGAAGGTGTCCCAATAGAAACTTGGGGTTGGTGAAGCCATTGGTGAAGAGTTACAGTTATTGGCTTGCAATAGGGCTAGTGTCCCTAAAACAAAAGGGTGCAAGATCTTGATTGGAGAAGTACTCACCTTGGAGGAGTTCACAAATGACCCTATCACTTTGGATAGGCCACAAAAATGATATCCTAAAGGAGTAAGATATTAGGAAGGCCACAAGTTTAGTTTTTTAGATTAGGAAGAAGAAAGTGCTTAAACCTCACTTCTTGCTCAACATCTCTGCATTAGTGAGGGTGAGATAAAGAGGATAGATGGCTACATAGATATGGAAAAAATAGAAATATAAAGAGGGGGGGAATAAGAGAGAGTGAGATACAAGGATAGAGAGATATGAATTTTGTATATATAAAGAGATAGAGATAGAGAAGTAGGGAAATATAATTATAAATTGAGAAGGAGAGAGGAAGAGAAGGAAAGATGCATAGAGATAGAGGGAAACAAAAGAAGGTGTAGGTAGACATGAAGATTAAAGGAAATAAAAAGATAGTGATAAATGAATAGAGATATAAGAAGAGGATGAATGTGAGATAAAATAGAGAGAGTTAGGGAGATGCAGAGAGACATCTAGATGGTGATATAGATTCATAGAGATCATCATATTAATACTTAGTTTTCTCTAATTCAAAAAATATTGAAGATATCATGTTAGAACTCTCTTATTGATTTTGTATTGACTTCATACTTAATTTTTCTTCTTTAGGTCATCCTTTTAAGTTTAAGTGTATGTGCATACATTAATGATTATTAGTAATTGTAAAACTTGATCTTCTTCTTATGCAACAATATTTAAGATTAACTTGAATAATTAAATTTACAAATTTTTTACATAGAAAGAATCAGTTATAACCATTGCATTGTACTAAAATGAATCTAATCTACACATTAATCTAGGACACCTACATGGTTGATTATTGTTTGTATGAATACAATGTTGGTGTAGTTGAAGAATTTGACCTTGGATAACACAAGATAACACAACTGCTGTGATCTAGTGATCCCTTCCAAGGTATTTTCCATACCACTAATCCTGCATAAAAATTAAGACATAAAATATATGGGTGAAATAGAGGGTAGGAGCATAGTTATAATATCACTTTGTGCATTGGGTTAATACTATAAAGGGTAGGATTGGTGCAATGTTGATTTGTAGGTAATACCATTATAGATCTTGCATTGTTACTATGCTTATTGGGGCCTGTATTATATTATTAGCTATTTTATCTAATGCTCAGTGTATTTTGAATTTGATTGCTTTGATTTGGAATAAACTAGTAGTAGATGTTATTTTTGTTAAGGGAAGTGTTAGGTATATTATAGTAATGGTTTTTTTTTCAAGGCATTTGATCCTTTTGTGACTACCTTGAAAACAAGCCAAGCTATCAAGCAACACCTTTTAAAATTTGTGACATCGATCTTGATTGATAAAGTTTATTGCCAATCAATATTGTATCAAAAATTAAAACTAATTAGGTATTGAATTAAACTTGATAAACAAATGATAGAGAAGGAAAACTTTAAACATGAACAAGATCATAAATCATATGACAATGACATATTGGAAATTATTAACTTATGCTTAAATAGTGATAAAATTTATTGCTAGTCAATATTCTATCAAAGTTTCGAATAGATTAGGTATTGAATTTAATGTCATACATGAACATATCTAATTTAATGTCATACATGCACATATCTAATTTGATGTCATACATGAACAAACATATAATATAAAATGATAACCAATAATGTCATGTACATTAATAAACACATAATATATTATGATAACCAATAATGTCGTATATGAACAAACATATCATATATTAACCAATAATGTCATAAGTTGAATAATGTCATACATCAAATAAATGTCATACATCAAATATAGAATCTCATATACATCAAATGTGTATTGAATATGTCCATTGATGCCTATATATATACATGTCTAGATCAACTATATCTTTTCCTTCCCATGAGGGGAAGGAAACAAATCTCTCGAGGTCTTCTGTCGTCGTGTGGAGGGAGACGGTGGAGATAATGGGGTCCTTCTGACATGCTTGCTCATCCTCTTGTTGGGGCTCTTCTCTAACTCAAGCTAATACAAACAAAGTAGATATGAATCAATATTTATTATACATTGAAATCAAATATATGTACACACAAAATTAATTATTTTCTTACCGCCATCAAATAGTCGCTCTATAAGTCCACCTTAAAGGCTCGTGGATGATCAGGTGTAACAAAACCCTACAAAAATTCAATCAATATAATCACTTATAAATAAAATTAGAAATTTTGATACTAACTATTATAAAAAACAACTAAAACCAAGAAAATTCTTCCATACCTCAGTCAATGGTTGTGAGCTAGCCATAGTTGCGGCCACTTCATGATCGACAGACTGTTGGAGATGAGGAGTGTTTGACGTCATGAGCTACATGTCATACAATACATGTTACATGTAACATGAAACATGAAACAAATATAATCAAATGAATTAAATTAACATGAAACAAATGTACCTATATGTAGCTCATATGATGTCTATGCTCCAAGTCCGTAGTAAAGGTTGATGGTCTTGTAGAGAACTGATGCACATGCATAATTTTTTTTGTGAATCCTTAATATGATTACTTAATAAATATATGTATTAATTTAAATGATTAAATCGATACATACCTTTGGACTCGTGGACGGGACAAAAAATGGGGCTGGAGGATCGTTGCTAGGCCTGCCAACACTCTGATCCTAAATTTTGAACAATGTCAATAGATGCTAAATAATTAATCATTCACTATACATATGAAATGTGATCAAATTAGTAAATTATAATTGTAATTTACTTGTGTGTCAATGCCAAATGTCTCATTCAAGAACTAATCAGTGACAAGCCCATCATCCGCACCATCTCCAACATGAGTGCCAAATGTGCATAAGGATCCAGATGAAGTGCACATGTGACCATGACACGTGGAAGGCTCCCCCTCAACTAATGGGCTCATGTAATGGATGAGGTTCTATGTCAAAGCATTAACGGTCCCTAGAGCACTGGCCTCTACATGTTCCTTCACAACTGAAGGAATAGTCACATGCTCACACTGTGGCTTGACCACAAGTGCCCTAACTACATTAGGGTCATGACGTGCTCCCATCCTCTCAAATGATGACCCCCCACCTCTACCCTAGGAGTCTAATATATCAAAATAATTGGGGATCTCCCCAAGGACAAACTCACAATACAATTTCTTCAAAAAATACATAGGGACCTTGTGATTGTTGCAAGGAGGGGCATCAAAAACCATCCACCACCTACCCAAAAATTATTTCTAATAGCATCATGTATGCACCAATGGATGGGGAACTGTTTAGTACCCTCTCTAACAATATCTTGCTCACTAGGTTTTCTAAATAATGCACATATTCTACCTTTCGGTATTTCTTTTTTTGAAACATCTTCATATGAAAATTTATTTGCATAAAATCTTTTTTGTTCATCCCTCTTAACCTGCCAAATATCTAATTCACCACTAACTGAGGCTATCTGGGTCTTAATGGATTCAAAGGATGATGCCAATTGAGCCCTCATTGGATTGGTTTGTCCATATTCTTTCAACCGACCAATGAGTCCTTCTAATTTAGTTTTGCCTCTTTCTATTTCATTTATTATATTTTCTTGTGTGCCAAGTGGAGGTCTTGCAATTGGTTCAGGTTGCGAAATTTGTTGTTCTTCTTGGGGAGGGTTTTGGTTTTGAGGTTCTTGAGGGTTTTGAGGTTCTTGTGGATTTTCTAGTTGATTATTGACATTTCTTGATAAAAAATTAATTGAAATCTAAATAAATAAACAAATCTAAATAAAAATTGTAAAAACCCTACAAAACAATATAAAAAACCTACAAAACAATATGAAAAATGTATCAAACAATACAAAATGAAGTTTAGATCACATACAACACGTGGGTGTGGGCGTGCTTGTGATCTTGAATTTCACCGGCAAGGAAGCATATCGGCAAGGCAGGTGGTGAAAATTTTTGTTTTATCCAACTCATGTATGTGCTGCTATTGAAAGAAGCTAAAAAATTGAGATAAAATAAATGGGCTACGGGTATGCAACCCATTTATATAATTTCACTTTTTTTAAAGCACGTATGTGCTATAGTGTGTACGCACTATTCAAAAATGAAAAAAAAAGGTTGTCACCTTTTTGGTACCACAACTCGGTGCATATACCCAATATGAAAAGAAGATAAATGAAGGAAAAATGCAAAAAATACAAATTTAGGATATGTTAACAAACCTACTAGTCCTATAGATTCCTAATTGGTGGTTAAAAAATATTAGTGATTGTCAAGGCAATAACCTTGTCAGGGCTCTAGATGTCTAACTACAAATAAGGCTCTATCTCATCGTTTGTGGAATAAATATCACCTCTGTAATCTAGATAATATGTGAAAACCATTTCATCATCTTAATAAGGGAATGATTAAGTTTTCACACAGACACCAAATCCCCAGATAATATGATTTCATTTTTTGATGTGTTAATCTAATGCTTGATTGATGTTATCAAACACTAGGTTATGAAATTTAAAGTTTTATTATGAATTGAAAACAATAACATTCAACATGTACTCCTCTCCTGTATGCTTATCGAGTTTCTCAGAATGGTTTTTTTGATTCTTGAGAAGGAATAATGATTATTTTTGGCTACATTTTGTAGTACTTTTACTCATATTTCTCTCTTTGGTGGTTTCCTTGTACCCTAATATTTTTGGCTAGATCCATGTTACATGTTTTTTGTTTTTGTTTCCTTCCTAAAAAAGTTAAAACTTTATTTTTAATTGTAGTTATTTTCATTGTAGAAGACGTAAAACCAACAACTCATCAAAGATTACCAATCCAATAAATTTGAAGCTTATAAACTCCCCATCATAGTAGATAAGGCTATAATTTGTTTGGCTAATATTCAAGTTTCTTTCTTGGCAAGCCTAGATCCCCTGAATGCAACCAAAAATTATAAACACCTATAATTACATTTCTAGCCTTACAATGTGATGCAGAGCAACGACAATAATGATAATAAAATAATGGTAATATGAAACTGACTATTCTTAACTTGGAACCTAAACCAAATTGTTATAACATTCTTCCTATCAATGAACCAAAGAACTATAACTAAATGCTTTAGAGTACAAAAGATCGATATAGAGAAGACTGAAACATTATTAAAACTAAAACACACTTCCATTATATACTAATGACAGTTTACAAACATATGGCTCTTTGGTGGCTGTCGCCAGAGAGCCATGAGAGTTTCTTCTCAATTTACTCTCTTCTTCAAACCTATTGTCTTTTCCCCTCTTATCGATTCTCTTCTCTATCTCCTTCCATTACATTATGAGATGTCTTTTAAAGACTATCTGAATGGTTTACAAACCATTTACAACTACCCTAAAATCATTCATTCGATTCTCATTCGGTTACAAAGTAGTGTAAAATCCTTTTGTTTGAGGATTCTTTATAAGATACATTACCCATTGAATTAAACTTGTGCATCAACTTAAATAATAATGATAAGATATTAATTCTCCCGGGATCCTTCACCCATGTCACATTTCTTGCTTACATTTGTGCATAATATTAAACCATAATGATGGTAAATTAATTCTTTCATGGGTGCCACTGCACCATGATGTTCCACATTTATACTTTGGTCACACACACACAAGGTGCTCTCACACTAAGTATCTTGATGAAGGTTTATATGTGTCAATTAGTTAGGGTTTCAAGCCACTCCACAAAATATTCTTCTCATCCAAGATCTATTAGTACACCAATCACCCCCAAAAGCACATGCTTAAATGGACCCACTAATGCATATTCAAGGAATATCCTCTTAATAATTCATGGGGATTGTTCATTTGCCACCTTTTCCTTTTTATTTATCAATGTGTCTAGCATTGAACATTTACATGTCTAGTCCTGTTATTTTATGTTTGTGTAATTTTTTTAAGTTTGGTTATTTGGACTTTTGATTATAAATTTTTCTCTCTCCTTGCAATGCATCACTTGTAGGTTCTCTTTAGGAAGATCGATTTGAGGAAGTGAGGACTTTCCTGTCAACCCTTATAAGAACTATTTATGTATGTTGATAAATAGGTTCTTATTTTTCATCTGTAGGTGAAAAGACTTGCACTCTCTTTAGGGGCTTGATGCCTTTACTCAAACCTTTTTAGGTGCTTCTAATGGCTAGCATATGAACATTTTTCTATACGTAAAGTGATTTTGACTTCTTTCTCTCCTAGCCATAAGTGAAGGGTCTATGGTGCACCATGTCATAGTGAATAAATATATGAACCTCTAACCAAAATTCTTTGAAACCTATGAATACCATCAGACACATTCTCTTCCCATCTAACAAAGTTTTGATCTCACCTTTTTGGTATAATGGGGTTGATGTTGCACCAAAAGACTGATATGTTAATGCCCTATACAACTACTCATCCTATAGTATAGAGGAGGTGGTTAAGATCTTCTCACAAATCCTAAGGGGAGTGCTAAACAAATTTCCAACAATCTCCCCCTCAAAGTTACCCGAGGGTCTAAGGATTTGAACCTGTGACCAAGCTTTAATACCACTTGTTAGAATGGGGTTGTCATTGCACTAAAAAACTGATATATTAATGCTTGATACAACCACTCAACTTATAGTACAGAAGAGGTGATTAAGCCCTTTTCATGAATCCCGAGGGGAGTACTGAGAAAATTTGCAACATTTTTTCCTCCCCTTAGCATAGACTATTTATTGAAGGTTGAGACCTTCCTTTTCCCCAAATACCTCTTATGAAGATTTGCCTTCTAAAATCCCACAGGTCATTTTGTAGGCTGCACCCTATCCCACTTTTGTAAAATTTCCTGACTTTC
This sequence comes from Cupressus sempervirens, assembly GCA_028749045.1. Taxonomy (NCBI): domain Eukaryota; kingdom Viridiplantae; phylum Streptophyta; class Pinopsida; order Cupressales; family Cupressaceae; genus Cupressus; species Cupressus sempervirens. Next base: position 391,143,000 of record CM053786.1, read on the forward strand.
CTTATTTAGGTGTGAGCCTTTTGGGGATCAATAATATGCATTTTTTCTCATGATTCATGCTTTATATATGTGTCCTTGTCTCTATGTGTAAGACTTTTTGAAAGTTTTGAGGTATTTATTCTATAACAAGAGTGTTTGTTTATCAATATTTATTCAGTAATAAGTTTATTGATGGGTTTTGAAGATTGTGGTGCTTGTTTAAATATGTAATACTTCTATACTAATTTATTGCAAGGATGTGGCCTCTATAAAAGCCTACATTCTAAATTCCTTTTAAAAAATAATGGTAAGATGTGCTTAATAATACCTACTAGTACATATTTAAACAAGCACCACAATCTATGGCACCTCTATACTAATTTGCTATGGATTTCTATTTACTAATAATTATTAATAGGTTTGCAAAGATTTGTAATTTTTATTGAATATGCAGTAGTCCATCAATTTATTACAAGGATGGTTCCAATGGAAATCTTGTATTCTCAATTCTTGAAAATATAATAATTGTAATATATTCTTTATAACATCTCATTGCACATAAATTCAATACATCAAATGTATAGATATACGAAATCAGAATTATAGACACTAATAATAGAGTGTTGTGCCACAACTTAAACAATTTTGAAGTACTGTTCATTTTTTAAAGCAAAAAATATATTGATTTCTTCTTCTATAATTTAAGAAATCACTAGAATATAATATTATATCTTATAAAAAAATAAGTATATAAAAAAAACAAATCTTACTAAAGAATAAATGTAAAATATATCATCATATGATACATTTAAAAATAGATTAAAAAAATATAGTAGTTAGTACATACATTAAAACCATACTAATACATCAAGAAAGTCTAAAATTAGGCACTAATAATAAAATCTTATGCAAGGTGATGATTTCTTCTTATGCATTTGAAACAATTATATATATTTTAAGAGGGGTAAACGCTTTGACCTGGAGCTATGAACCAGTGAGGCCACAAACAGGGGACCTCATCCCCATGAGATTTGTACTTTGATGGCAAGGATAACAACTCAACAACTTAACCATCACAACATGCCACTATTGGCTAAAAGGGTTTGTGGTAAACCTAGTGTGACTCGAACCGGAGTTGATGCGTAGCACCGGGATCATTAGCCTAACACTACGCCTCACGACTCGCCTTCACACCAACTCGGCTACTCACTCACCCTTAAAAGGGTTTGTGGTAAACCTAGTGTGACTCGAACCGGAGTTGATGCGTAGCATCGGGATCATTAGCCTAACACTATGCCTCACGACTCGCCTTCACACCAACTCGGCTACTCACTCACCCTTACATTTGAAACAATTATAATAATGCAAAATTTTGTAATTATCAATGTTTAAAATAATAATATAAAACAAATGTTAAAATAATCTAAAATGAAATATAAAACCACACAATAAATTTCTAATTATAACAAGTGCCACATAGTGGCATGTACTTGCGTAAAATGATAGATTTTAAAATAATATTTATTTTTAAATTTAATTTGAATTGAGTTCTCATTCATTGCAAAATAAGAAAATAATTATAAATGAGTTTTAAAAATAGATTATATTTATTAAATTACAAAGTTGAAATAGAGAAATAAAAATTTCAAAATATAATATAATTTGTGTCATTGAGAAGAATTAAATATCTTGAAATCAAAATAAAGCACATATTAATTAAAACACTTGATGAAAATGTTCTATATATAGTTTGTAAATTATTAAGCAAGAACTTAAGTTAAATTTTCTTCAAGATTATAAATTCTAAAATCTTATCCAAAAAAATGAATATGGAATATGGCTCTGAAAAGGGTGGTTCTATAAGATCAAATTGATTCAGCTAATTCTAATTCAAATAATTCATTTATATAATATTTCTAATTAATAAATATTTATGAAAACTTTAGAAATAAGTAAATAAGAAACACGTGTTGATCTATGATTGATCCATGAATGCAAAACTATTGATTAATTGAACTGAGGTGAATGTGATAGTACAGCTTAAGGCAAGTACAATAAAGACTATCTGAAACATCGTTAAATCCAACTTTTAAATCTTAAATTATGATTTCTCTGACTATATTGATTTTAAATTATACATTATGATAAATCTTTCACAAACCAACTTAATGGAAACAAAATCATCTACTTTAGAAGAATGTTACAGTATACGTTATGATAATTATGTAATTCTCAAAAAAACTGAAGCAAACCAAGTGAATGGAGACAAAATCATCTATTTTAGAAGAATGTAAAGCAAGAAAAACTGTTTAGAATGCTAGTTGGAAAGATCAGATGTTCCAAAAAAGCTTTCCATGATGTTCCATTTTCAAAAATAGAAGTTGCATTTCAACTAATCTGGTAGCCCACCGGTCAAGCTTTTTTTTCTTGATTAAACCCATTTGGTTTTCTATCAATCCATCGACAACGCCTTCTTTAGAAAGACCAGATCTCCATTATTGCATAACTTTTCATCCTGCATGGGACCTTTCTGTGTCAGACACCATTGACTTAACACCAGAATGTACAACAACAATAAAAGAACGCTTCGAATCTCAGGATAGATAAACAAACAATGAGAACAATAAAATAGACTCCATACTTCAGCAGCGACTCATACTTCCTTTGCCTAAAAAGTTCAGATATCTCCTTTTGTAAGAAGCAAAAGCAAAAGATGAATGTTTGCCCACAACCCATAAAGAGGATAGAAAGTAACAAGAGCCCATACATGAGAAATACCTACCATTCATGGTTGAGATAAGGTAGAAAAGAATGTTAGGACACAGTCTAATGAATGATTGATAAGAGTCCTAGGGGTGGGGCACATGGTGCCCAACTGGCAAGGTATAATATGACACACCCATGTGACCACCTTCCATTTGCACGCTTTGTTGGGCCTCTTTAGCCAAGCATTTTGGGTTCGTGACATAGACCCACAAGCTTTCATGTGAGTTTCATTTGACAAATTGGCCCAAGGCTGTTCCAAAATAGTGATTAATGTGGATCATGGCATAGGCAGATTCAAAAAAAAAGTTTCATAATTTATGAACTCATGCTTGGAAAGGTTGATCAAGAGTCGAATCAAGCTGATTTGTGAAAGAAATCTGCCAAATCATGCAAAGATTGATCATGGTGGAAATTGCATGTTTTGGAGACTTCTTGGTTTTAGATTGTTTTGGTTGAGTTGTCATTAGTAGTTGATTAGTGTGTAAGTGGTACATTTTTAATAATGTAAGTCTAATCTAATTATAATCTAATTATGTTCTTATGCATCTCAAGAGTCCATAAATGATACATAGTTTTTCTATTTCTTTATTGATTTTTTAACTAAATGTGAAAAATATCTTGTAACTTTGAAATTCAAATCTATCTGGGCCAAGCTAATGTCCTTCCTATTAGTCATTATTTGATTTTATTTTGATTGAGTTGACTAAGTAAATGACTAGCATACAAGTGATATGTTTTTGAGTAATTATTGGTAAAGAATGTAAATCTAGTTTAATCGTGTTTTGATGTATCTCAATAGTTCAAAAAAAATCTATTATTTATTCATTTGTTCACCTCTAGACTTAAAATTCAAAATTAATTTTGGGCCCAACTTAATTCCCTTCCTATTTGTTGTCATTTATTGACTTGCACATGAAATATGCTCATTTGTAAGTGTTGTATAAAAGAACATTTAGACCCCACTTTATTGTTGAATAATTGAGAAGTTAATCAACATCTATTTTCTTCAAAGCTCTATTATAAATCACATTATCTTTACAAAATTGGATCAGCAATATATCAATGATTATACATGACTGGGCCTATTGCATAATATTTAACTTACATTTTATCCTTTTAAAATAATTGGATTTGAATTTTGGCATAGGAGTGAGATCATTTCTTAGCAAATTTTAAATATGTTCATCAATGTCATTTATCATCCACCCTAATAACTAATTTGACCAAATTCAACAAGTCCTTTGTCTTGTAGTTCAATTCCCTTGATAGTGAAGTTCCTTCCTCAACATGTATTCTAAAACATTCTCTAGCACATATTCAAAAAATAGTCAGCTTACAACATAAGAAATGATTATTTGAGCCTTGTGTTGTAATTTCCATATAGCACCTCCAACTACAAGCAATATTTTGTTTATTGTCCTATCACATAGAAATAATGACAAGATAAGGCATCACTAATATTACATGTTTGAACACAAGGGTCCGTTTGGCAATGAGAATACAAGCGGAATAGGCATATGCAAATTCTTAAAATTTTGAATTCTTCATTTGGATGCACCAAATCAGAATTGGAATATGAAATAAAATAGGAATACATATTCCAATTTTGGCCCAAAAATGAGGTTTTGCAATTCCACCAAAATAGGTGGAATAGGAATACATATTCCTATTCCAATTTTATTTATTTTAGAAAACATAAATTTTTGGGTCCGCAAATTCCCCATCAAATTCTGGCTGAACCAAATAGAGAATAGGAATATGTACCCCCATTTTCTATTCTAGAATAGTTATTCCTATTCCTATAGCCAAACGGGCCCTTAAGGAGATATTGATACTACTAATTTGTTGACTATTAAGAACTTATAAAAACCTTTCCAACATAAGGAGATCATATAACTTTTAAAATCGTGAATATCGCCACTTTCACAAGAGGGATAGAGTAACAACCCAACTTTTGTACCCAAATTTACAACTAACATTTTTGTTTATTATTTTTAATCAAGTTAAATGTTTATTCGACTATATACATAGGTACCTTAATCTATATGAAATAGGTATTTGTCTATTTGAAACAAGAATCGAGTTATCTAAATTAGGTATCTTTTCATAAGTAATGGTATTCTCTATCTATCCAAGATAAGAATCCATTCTTATATTATCTAACTATAGAATTAGAATCATCACTTGCTAATAGTTTGGTACATTCTTTGTTGCTATATCAATAAAATATAAAATTGCATCTTCCTCAAAATTTAATCTTAAATATCAAGAAGTTAATGCACATGAGATTCTTTCAAGTATAAAATGAATATTTTTTGACCTCATCTATATGTTAATATTTTTATCCTTAATTGTAATCAAGTGATTGGCTTGGAATGGTTAACATATTATAAATGTTTTGAATTGATAATCCATTTCTTTGATACTAGCCCACCCCATATCTAAACACCTGCATACTTCATGAAACTGCCAATATGTAATAGTTTCAAATAAAATCAAGATATAATGTATACTTTTAAAAACTTTCATGAGTATCCAATCAAGTCTATTAGAAAAATCTTCTTTGATTTATACCAAGGAAATAATTTTTATCATTGTAGTCTTATTGACCAATATGTCTTTACTAATTTGACGTAACACCTATGTCTAACAAATCTATTTGTGAATAAATATTTGCAACTACCACCATAGAAAAGTTCAAGATGGAAAATACTAAAAGGGTGGTGCTCCTCATCTTTAGGGATATCCTATTGCAAGGAGGCTTTGAATAATAAATATTGCAACCCTAATTGATGAATGGAAAAATCTCTTAATGAGGAATGAGTACAAACCTATGGGTGATGATTCCTTTCCACTCCTTGAGAGGAGAAAGACAAGATTGAAATTTTGATGTATTTAAATAGAAAAATACTGGTATGGGTTCATTTTCAAAGTTTAACTCTAGAGAAAGGGGATGAATCGATGTTTGAATTGATAGGAAATACCTTTGGATAGTATGTGAATACAAATGTTATCTCAAGGACTAGGACCAAGCTAAGATTTTCTTCCTTTTGTGTTAAGATCAAAATCAACAAGATTTTTTCCAAATTTCATTAGTTTTCTATTCAGAATATGGTATGATCACATGAGGTTTAGTTTATAAAAATGCAACTATATACTATCAAAGGCGTGCTAAACTAGGACATGTGTTCTTGAAGTGAAAAAAATATTTAAATAAACTTGACCCCCTAGTCCACATCAAGTATATTATAGACTTTGGGTTCAAGGATCATGATGGTTAACACCCCAATGGAAACCGAGTCCATGATATTTGAAACACTCAACATAAGGAAAAATAAAGTTTTTTTCTTAGTGTTAGTGGTGGAGGAAACACTTTTTGGTCAAAGGAATGACATATATGTGCCCTTATAAAAGAAGGGTAGAAAAATCATAACTATTGAATCTTCATAGATAGGGGACTTAAGGAATGATATGTGATAGTGGTTTTAAAATTTACTTGTAAATTAATCCTAATTACAAAATTTTCCTTATCGACGCATTATTATGTAATCATGCCCTTTTACTGTTGAAATTACAATTAGGTGCACTTTTACAAAACTTGATGATATTAACTAATTAATAGAATAAAATAATTAGAATTTTAAGATAAGAATTTAAACTAAAATAAAATAGAAAGAATGTAAGATAGGAGAGAGAAGAGCACCAAAATTGAAGAAAAAAACCACATGAAGGTTGATAACAAAGTTTTTCCTATTAGGACTACACCTCTAGGTCCACTTCTCAATGTTAAAACCACTTTATTTGGCAAGTAAATCACCTTAGTACAATATTCAAGCTTTAGAAGAATTGCATCAAACTCTTCACAATCACTTTTTGTTTTGGTATATAATAACACTTGCAAAATCTCAAGCCTTCTCTAAACAATTATCCACTCTCTAAATTTTTATCTAAAATATCCATGTCCTCCAAAACCAAAATTACCCCCCTTTATATACAATTATATGGGATATAATAGTATTTAACCATAAAATTTTCAAAATTTTCTCATATCTCCTATATAAGGTAAAAATATTTTAAAAATCCACCTTAATCAAAATAATAAGCCCATAATAGGCAATAGCCTACAACACAACAGTAACTTGTGAGCCGCTCATATAGGAGGTCTTGGGTTCGAATTCGCTTAACACATAAAATTAATTAAATAAAAAATAAATAACAAAAATTAACCTAGGCTTCGGCCATTTACTGATCCAAAAAGAGAAAAGAAAAAAAGCCCATAATCCTTAAAATATTTGCAAGGCCATGTAATCAAGAGTAGAATCGAGCTGATTTGTGAAAGAAATGTGCCAAATTATGCAAAGATTGATCATGGTGGAAATTAAATGTTTTGGAGACTTCTTGGTTTTAGATTTTTTTTGATTGAGTTGTCATAAATAATTGATTAGTGTGGAAATGGTATATTTTCAATAATGTAAGTCTAATCTAATTATGTTCTCACACATCTCAAAAGTCCATACAAGACATATGATTTTTCTACTTCTTTATTGACTTTTTGGATTAAATTTAGATATGTGAAAATTATCATGTAACTTTGAAATTCAAATCTATTTGGACCAAGCTATTGTCCTTCCTATTAGTCATTATTTGATTTAATTTTGATTGAGTTGATTAAGTAAATGACTAGCATACAAGTGATATGTTTTTGAGTAATTATTGGTAAAGAATGTAAATCTAGTTTAATCATGTTTTGATGTATCTTAATAGTTAAAAAATAGTTTATTATTTATTCATTTTTTCACCTCTAGACTTCAAATTTAAAAATAATTTTGGACCCAACTTAATTACCTTCCTATTTGTTGTCATTTATTGACTTGAACATGAAATGTGCTTATTTGTAAGTGTTGTAAAAAAGAACATTTATACCCCACTTTATTGTTGAATAGTTGAGAAGTTAAGAAACATCTACTCTCTTCAAAGCTCTATTATAGATCACATTATCCTCACAAAGTTGGATCAACAATATATCAACGATTATATATTATGAGGCCTATTGCATGATATTTAACTTAGAATTAATCTTTTTAAAATAATCAAATTTGAAGGGGTGAGATCACTTCTTATAAAAAATTTAAAATATGTTCATCAATGTCATTTATCATCCACCCTAATAACTAATTCAACCAAATTCAGTAACTCCTTTATCTTGTAGTTCAATTATTTTAGCTTATGATCTAAGACACTTTCTTGATAGTGGAGTTTATTCCTCTATTAAAAGTAAAGTCCACTAAGATAACTAGGAGGAGGGGGAGGGCGTGAATTATTTATCCAACTATTAAAACATTTATCAACCTTATTAATCCTTAACCATGTGAACAATATAACAAACAACCATGAAAAGATACACATACATAATAACACTAGATATCTTAACTAGGGAAACCCTTGATTAGAGGGAAAACCCTTGTGGGGATGGTACCCTCAAAATGATGTACTAATATAAAAGTTCCTTGCAAGAGGATGGACTATGTTAGGAGCCAATGAAAAGCATTCAATACATATCAGTCCCTATTAGGAGACTTTGAATCCCTGTTAGGAGATTCCAATCCTGTTAAGAGTTGTAGAAGGCAAAAGGATCCACTGTCCAAACAACTTTAGGGGCAAGACCTTTGAACTCATTGTCCGACTAATCTCTATATTATTCCTTATAGAATAATATAAATGAAATAACATTAACTCCTTCTCTTTCCTCTTGACTAAACCAAACCTCTTCAGATCTCAATACCATATCTTCAAACTTGCATCACTTTGACCCCTTTGATTGCTTACACACATTTACCAACTTCACATATCTAATACAAGTTCTCTTTCTCTTACACACATTGACACTTCATCACAAGGAAAATAACCTTTATAACATATCCTAAAAATAATTCTTTGAGTCAACCTCGAGGCTTTCCCAATTAATTGTAATAGGACCTCATTAAGAGATTATATTTTATTATATATTTTTCACAATTAAAAAATACTACTAGATCACAGTAAATAAAAATTCTCACATGTGTGACTTCAAACCTTGTGCACTCACTAACATTATCATTAGGTTGTCTATTGTCACTATCTAGCTTAGCTCATCACAATTCTATCACTTCTAAGAGATACAATCCAAACTACTTCTCAAGTACTTTGTCTGCACACTATCTTTTGTAATTCTTGAATAAATCTCACATGTCTTTGCCTCTCTACAAGTGCACTTATCCACTTCACCAAGACACAATGTAGAACATATCCTAAACTACGCTTGACATCATCATCAATACACAATATGTATGACCTTGTTCTCTATCTTGTGCTTTTCCAGTCTTTATAGAAACAATAGTATGTTAACATAAATGACAAACACAATCATGAATGTGTACAATATGTCAATCATGCTAAAAAAACTCCAATGCTTAGGATACTCCCCAAAAGGAATACCATCAGAATTCATGCTAATATTCTCCCCCTTCAGCATTGATGGAAACATAGATGAACAATGTCTAAGTTCCAAAAATACAAAATCCAACTCCACTTCTATTGCTACTCTCTTCTTTCCAAATTCTCTTTATCTTGATCAAATTTGAAACTCACAAATACAACTCTCCACATGTACATCCTCATTCTTACATGGATGGGCATAAGTTCTTCACACTTCTCCCCCATTGATGTATCTAAATGTTTCTCCTAATTAACATCAATCTATACATGAATAAATCTCCCCCATACATACATTTCTCTCATACTTATCATAAAATATTTTTCATGCAATCTCTCCCCATTGACATCAATGAAAAAGGATTTATTATGTCAATCATCTTCTTAAAGCCTTCAACCAAATTAAGTGTCCAAAGACACTATTCTATACCAACTACCAAGAGTCCTCAACAACTCTTCTCATCATAGATACTCCCCCATACATGAAGCATCAACATTCAATCTAGATAAACAATAGTTTTCTATACCACTAGAATGATGCACTCTCTGCATCATCTACTTACAAGTAGGCAAGGTCATAACCCCAAGCATACCTTATAAATACTCAAATATATCCTTAGGAAAAGGCTTTGTAAAAATATTTGCAACTTTCTCTCTTGAAACATGATACTTAATAGATATATGCTTAGTATTAGAATGTAAAACATGATTCTTAGACATACTGCATTCATTTTATCACAATTTATGATTACAGGTTCTAAAAACTCTATTTCAATATCCTTCAAAATTTGTTTCATCCACATGATCTGATTATAATTGTTCGATGTTGCTACATACTATGCTTCCACTGTACTCTATGAGATACAATCTTATTTCTTGCTTAGCCAAGAAACTAATCTTCCTCCAAGGAAAAATGCTCCACCACCTGTACTCTTTTTGTCATCCATACTGCATACTTAATCTATATCAGTATATGCACACAAGGTAAAGTCATTTGATCAATCATATCACATTCAAAAATCATAATGTGTTTCTTTAGGATCTACTTAAAATATTTCTATTATGCCAACTATATTTTCTATATCAAGTCTGGTGTGAGTCAGATATTGCAAACCTCCAATCATGGATCTATACTTATTTTTCTCAACTATAGATGTCTCATCTTTGATAGATAACTTGTGACTAGTTATCATAGGTGTACCAATAGGATTAGAACTTTCCAAGCCAAATATTTTCATTGAGTCTTTCAAATACTTATTATGGGATAAGAAAATACCATCATTATTTTGCATAATCTGTAGAATTAAGAAATATTTCATCTGACCAAGCATACTCATCTCAAATTCATTCTTCCTTTCATCAAAAAATTTGTCACTTCCGTCATTATTACCTCCAAAGATCATGTCATCCAAAAATATCACAATAATCAATAATCCATTCTCAATTTGTTTGAAATATAAACTTCCTTTTGTCATAACTTTAACAAATCCCAACTTTACCAATTATTTTCCCAACCTCGCATACTAGGTTCTAGGTGCTTGCTTCAGTCCATTCAATAATTTCTTCAATCTACATACCATATCCTTTTCTTTTGTGAAAGGAAATCCTTTAGGATGCTCATTGTAGAATTCTTCTTTCATTTCTCTATTTAGAAATGTTGACTTTACTTCCATTTGATACTCTTTAAACTTCTTTCCGTATAAGCCAAGAACATTCTTATTGCTTCAATTCTAGCAAGACGAGAAAATATCTCTTTATAGTCTATACCCTCTTGTTGTGAATATCCTTTACATACCAATCTTGCTTTATTTCTCACAACCTCACATTTTTCATTCATCTTGTTTCTAAAAACCCATTTAGTTCCTATAACATCTTTCCTTTAGGTCTAGGAACTAATTCCATGTCTCATTGTTCACAATATGATCTACTTCTTCCTTCATTGCTTGAATCCAATGATCATCCTTATATGCCCCATCTGTACTCTTTGATTCAACTTGAGAAATCAAACACAATTCTTCATGTACTATTTTTTTTTCATAACTCCTTTTTCTTTTCTTTCAATAATATGATTAGCAAGGTGATTCTTTTTCAAATTCCTATTAGGTGTAGGCATCACTAACTCAACTCTTACTTCCTCTCTAGTTTCAAATCTTGGTTCTTCTCTCTATTCAATAAGTTGAACATCATTTTGAAAATCATTGTCAGTCTCAAAAAAGTTTCAATATTTTCTATGATAGGCTTAGGATTAGCCTCTATTACTTTCTCATTCTCAACCAATTCCATCTCATCATCTTCATCATTACTATCATTCAAGAATCTTTCCATACATGCTTTAAATTTTTCATCAACATCAACAAGGAAATCATTTCTAGTATCCCTTACTCTCTTAGGACATTTGGATGAAAAATGACCAAATTATTTACATGTCCAACAAAAAAAAAATTCATGCCATTTGGCTCTCTTTTCATAACTAGGGAAATTACTTTTTCAATATTTTTTTCTTCTTTAGATCTAGATCTATCTTCATTTTTTCTTCTATTATTTTATGTGCAAAAAAAATCTAGATTTGGAAACTCAATCTTCTATTCTGTACATAATTATGACATCTCACCAAGGAACTCCATCTTCTAAATATCAAAATGAACTCCATCAAACTTTGGACTTTCTTTACTAAAATGACATGCTATAGATCTCCTTAAGTTAAGCTTTTCCTTTAAGGATCCGATGCTCTGAAACCAATTGTTAGAAAGTAAAGTCCACCAAGGTAACTAAGAAGGGGGGTGGGGGGGGGGGGGGGGGGGGGGGAAGGGGTGAATTAGTTATCCAACTATTAAAGTATTTATCAAATTTATTAATCATTAACCATGTGAACAATATAACCAACAACCATAAGAATATACATATACACAATGACACCATATATGTTAACTAGGGAAAACCCTGGCAGGGATGGTACACACAAAATGATGTACTAATATAAAAGTTCATTATAAGAGGATGGAATCTATTAGAAGACAATGAAATAAATTGAGTACATATTAGTCCCTTTTAGGAGAATTTGAATCCCTTTTAGGAGATTCCAACTATGTTAGGAGTTGTACAAACCCTGATAGGAGTTGTAGAAGGCAGAAGGACCCACTATCCAAAAAACCTTAGGGGAAAAACCATCGAACTCACTTTCCAACTAATACTTGTATTATTACTTGGAGAATAATAGAAATGAAATAATATGAAATCATTCTCTATCCTCTTGACCATACCAAACCTCTTTAGATCTCATTACTAGTTCTTTAAAGTGGCATCACTCTAATCTGTTTGATCGCTTACATGAATTTATCAACTTCACATATCCAATACAAGTTCACTTTCTCTTACACATATTCACACTTCTATCACAAGGAAAATAACCTTCCTTTATACAATGTCCTCAAAATAATTCTTTGAAGTATCCTTGAGGGTTTCCCAATTAACTATAATAGGACCTCATTAAGATATTACAAATCATTACATCTTTTCAGAATTACAAAATACCATCGGCTCACAGTAAATAGAACTTCTCACATGTATGAATTCAAACCTTGCACACTCACTAACATTTTCATCAGGTTGTCTACTATCATTGTCTAACTTCTCTTATCATGATTCTATCCCTATTAAGAGATACAATCCAAACATTAGAAACTACTTCTTAGGTACTCTGTCTACATACTCTCTTCTGTAATTTTTGAATAACTCTTTCATTTCTTCACCTCTCCACATGCACACTTGTCTACTTCATTAGGAAACAATGTAGAAGATATCCTCAACTACACTTGAACTCATCATCAATACACAATCTGTATGACCTTGTTCTATGTCTTCTACTTTGCTAGTCTTCGTAGAAACACCACTATATTGACATCAATGACAAACACAGTCATGAATGCAACATGTCAACATGCCAATGAACTCTCCAATTATTAGGATACTTCCCCAAAGGAATACCAAAAAATTTCATGCTAACATCATCAACACGTATTTCAAAAATTCTCTACCACATATTCAAAAAATAGTCAACATACAACATAGGAAATAATGATTTGAACTTTGTGTTGCAATTTTCATATACCACCTCCAACTATGAGCAACATTTTTTTATTGAACTATCACTTAGAATTAATGACAAGATAAAGCATCGTTATTATTACAAGTTTGAAAACCTAAGGAGATATTAATACTACTAATATATAGACTATTAAGAACTTATAATATTATATCCAACATATAGAGATCATATAACTTTAAAATCACAAATATCACCACTTTCACAAGAGGCGTAGAGTAACAACCCAAATTTACAACTAACCTTTTTGTTTATTATTTTTAATCAAGTTGTTAAATATTTATTTAGATATATACTTAGGTACCTTAATCTATATGAAATAGGCATGTGTCCATTTCAAACAAGCATCAAGTTATATAAATTAGGTATCTTTTCATAAGAAATCATATTCTCTATATATCCAAGATAAGAATTTATTCTTATATGCTCTATGTATAGAATTAGAATAATCACTTGCTAATAGTGTGGGACATTCTTTTTTTTTGAAAAGAGGGGTAAACGCTTTGACCTGGAGCTATGAACCAGTGAGGCCACAAATGGGGGACCTCATCCCCATGAGATTTGAACCTTGATGGCAAGGATAACAACACAACAAATTAACCATCACAACATGCCACTATCGGCATTCTTTGTTTCTATATCACTAAAATATAAAATTACATATTTCTAAAACTTTCATCTTAAACATCAAGAAGTTAATGTATGTGTGATTCTTTCAACTATAAAATGAATATATTTTATGTCATATATATGTTAATATTTTTATCCTTAAATGTAACCAAGAAAATGGCTTGGAATGGTTAACAGATTATAAATGTTTTGAATTAATAATCCATTTCTTCTTTAATACCCCACCCCATATTTAAACACCTACATACTTCACAAAAATACCAATAGGTGACACTTTCAAATAAAATCAAGATGTAATGTATACTTTAGAAAAAAAAACTCAAATAATTTTTTTATGTAAATTTTTTATGTGAGTATGCAACCAATTATGGTAGACATGTCCTCTTTGGATTATACCAAGGAAATAATTTTAATTATTGTAGTCTTATTGACAAATATGTCTTTAATAATTTGATGTAATACCTATGCCTAACAAATCTATTTGTGAATAAATCTCTACAACTACTAGCATAGAAATGTTCAAGATGGAAAATATTGGAAGGGGTGGTGCCCCCTTCCTACAAGGATTTCTTATCACAAGGAGGCCTCAAACAACAAATAGTACAACCCCAATTGATTAATGGAAAAAGCTCTTAATGAGGAATGAGTACAAACCTATGGATGATGATTCCTTTTTTACTCTTTGAGTGGAGAAAGACATACTTGAAATTCTTATGTATTTAAATAGAAAAGTACTAGTATGGGTTCATTTTCCAAGTTTAACTCTAGTGCTAGGGGATGAAAATATCTTTAAATTGATAGGTAATACCTTTGGATAGTATGTGATTACAAATTTTGTCTCAAGGACTAAGATCGAGTTAAGATTTTCTTTCGTTTGTGTTAAGATCAATATCAACAATATTTTTTTCCAAATTTCATTTTTTTTCTATTCAAAATTTGGTATGGTCACACAAGGTTTAGTTTATACAAATTTAACTATCTACTATCAAAGGTGTGGTAAACTAGGGAATGTGTTATTGAAGTGAAAAAACATTTTGATAAACTTGACCCCCCAATCCACATCAAGTATAATATAGACCTTGCATTAAAGGAAGATGATGGCTAACACCCCAATGGAAATCAAGTCCATGATATTTGAAACACTGATCATAAGGAAAAAAACATTTTTTTTTCTTAGTGCTAGTGGTGGAGGAAACACCTTTTGGTCAAAGGAATTACATATATGTTCCCTTATAAAAAGACCTTAAAAAATCATAATTATTGAACCTTCACATGTAATTGGACTTAAGAAGGGACTTGAGGAATGATATGTAATTAGAGGTTTAAAAATGAACTTGTAAATTAATAAAAATTACAAAATTTTCCTTATCAACGAATGTAATTTCTTTAACTATTGAAATTATAATTAGGTGAATTTTTACAAAACTTGATGGCATTAACTAATTAATTGAATAAAGAAATTATAATTTTATGATAAGAATTTAAAATAAAATAAAATAAAAAGAATAGAAGAGTAACAAAATTGAAGAAAAAAATCACACGAAGGTTGATAACAAAGTTTTTCCTATTAGGACTACACCTCTAGGCCCACTTCTCAATGCTAAAACTGCTTTATTTGGCAAGTAAATCACCTTTTTACAATATTAAAGCTTTAGAAAACTTGCATCAAGATCCTCACAATCTCTTATTATTTTACAATTTTTGGTATATAATACCACCTTGCAAAATCTCAAGCCTTCTCTAGAAAATTACCCACTCTCTGTATTTCTATCTAAAATATCCATGTCCTCCAAAACCAAAATCACCCCACTTTATATACAATTACATGGGTTATAATAGTATTAACCATGAAATTTCCAAAAATTTCCCATATCTCTTGTTAGAATGTTTAGAATAATTTGGGGGTGGGGGTGGGGGGTGAATTAGTTACTCAAGGTCCACAAGTACCATTTGAACAATCAAACAAAAAACATTTTTCTACTTAACCTGCTATAATTTGGTCTCTACTGTAACCTAATAAACAAAATTACTAGTAGTTCACTATCTGTTATAATAGACTTGCTGAATATAAACATTTAAAATGTAAAACACCATAAAACATTCAACACAAGTTTGACACTAGGATTTAATGTGGAAACCCAATTTTGAAAAAACCACTAGCAACATGTCACCACTTTTTTACTCTTCTAAAGTGATCATTGTTAGGAGCCAACCTTGTTAAAGGTTACAATACACATTGTTGAATGTGACCTAGTTAGAGGATTTAATCACCCTATTAGTAGTGGCCTTATCAGATGACTTTGATCATTCTATTAGAATGTCACCTTGCTAAAGGATTTACATAGACTATTAAGTCCTTGAATGACTGTTAGGTCAACCTTTGATTAAAAGGATTTCAATAGAAACTATTTACAATGATTAGAAAGAAAATACTAGGGTTTTATTTTTATGATTACAACCAACTTTTGTAGTTTTAGATCTTCGTTCAATTCATGTGTTGATTCTTTGATAGGCCTTCCTTGTCATCTTTGTCCTTGATTTTATTGGAAACCCTTCAAGTAATCATCTTTCTCTTCACATCAAACTCAAGCCTTCTACTTAGATTATCTTATCAACCTCAACTACTTTGTTCCATCTTACTGGAAACATGCACAATTTCTTTGTTCTCTTCTCTTTGTCTCACACTTCACAGTTAATATCATCTTCTTTACACACTTAGTCTTTCTCTCACTCACACTCTAAAAATTTTGGCTCTACACCTCCTTAAATAGGTAATTCTAGTTCTTTTCCATTTTTCATGATCACCATAGATCTTAGGGTTCGCGATTCAATCTAACTGATTCATTGTCTTTGTCCATATTCCTTCTTTTCTTGAAACTTCTCATCAAGATCCATTCATTTAGGTATCTTACCTGATCCTCTCCTTGAATTAAGTGATCCAACTTATTAATCTTATTTTCAACATGGTTTCCATATCCCAAGAAATCAACTGAGTTGGCTAGAAATCATGATTTCTCATGTGCATTGAAAATATTGTCACTCAACCATTATGTCTAAGTTTTGATTCTTGGTTATCACTAAATTGCTCAGTCATTATAAGGCTTATTTCTCAACATCGATACTATCACTTGATTGATACTAATGCTCGGTCAACACTAAGTTTTACTTAGCTTCTACTAGAGCTTGGTTGACACTAGCATCACTTAGCATAAACTTTAAAGTTACTTGATATTTTAATCTCTTGCTTGGTCAAGCTTATGTAGTTTGTTAGTGACTTTACATCTCTTCATAACATAAACAAGAAAATTATCTTTTCGTACTCTAACTAATCAAATGTCCATTGTAGCTTCCTTTTCATATCTCGGCCTTTCCTTTAGGTGCTTTTTTATGAGCAATCTCTCAAATCCTCTTCATCAATCGAATAGATATAACATTTAGATCAGATAGAAACATGTCTCATCAGTAGATTTGACATAAATGAAAATAAACCAATTGTTCCAATTGTAGTTCCAACAATCTCCTATATAGGGTAAAATATTCGAAAATCCCCCTTAATCAAAATAACAAGCCCATAATCCTTAATATATTTCCAAGACCATTTAAAATATTTATCTAATTGGCTTAAAAGAATTCAATGACAATATTTTGGGGGTTTGGTTTAAACTAAATCCCTCCTTTCACTCATTTTTTCTATAAAATAAATTGTAATAAATAAAAGTCGATGTATATCTCAAATTAAGTGCATGCCTTATCGAAAGTAGGATTTTTTTGATAAGATAGGGTTACAGGTTCGAATTGCAATCCCACATTTTTATGTTCCACAACTAGTTTTAATAATTAATATTGTTAAGCACCTTTGAAATTTGAATTATGTTGGTTTGGACTAGCATTTTGGAGCCTTTATATGGACTTGAGAGGTCAAGGGTTCTAACCTCCTCAAGTAACCTCGTATGTTCAAATAATAGAAATGTCAACTATATTTTGAACAAAAAGTGTATCTTATTGGTGATAATCTGTCATGCCCAAAATATAGGCAAAACATACACAATTTTTTTTTAATAGAATTAATTAAGATACTAAGGTTGACGAAGGTTTAGATGTTGAACTACAATGGAGATAATTGTCAGAGGGCTTTAAGGTTTAGATAACCATAGGTACAATGAAGCTAGATGTAGGTTCACCTTTGATGATAAAAAAAAGTTACAACTTGTTTTGAACATTTCGTAAAAAGAATTAATTGAGTGATCAGAAAGTTTCTTAGAAATCAATTAGTTAAATAAAATGACTCATTTCATTTAACTAAAATCCTAATCCATCAATTGTTTTAATAAATACTTTAAAATGAACCAACTAACTAGTTCCTTTCATTTACTTAATACATGAACGTCGTTACAATTTTTTTTTCTTTTAACATTAATAGAATTTGATGCTTTAGAAGATCAACTTCAACCTAACTATTCGACGCATGCTAACTATGTTTTTTAATACTTAATTCCAAAGTCTAAATTAACTTTTAATGTACGTACCCTAGAGATAAACATTACTAGCAATTATACTATCTACATTTTAGTTTAATAAAAAAAAATTACCTCTAACATTCTATAACAATCCATTTTATATCAAATCTATTATTTTCAATTAAAAATTGGAGACTAGAATTAATTCAAATAAATATATTAGAATATATTCTACTATTTCAAATTGAAAATCCATATTAAAATGCCCATATAAAAAAATTAATCTAACCAATTCACAATAATATAAAGCTAATTAATAAAACATTAACATTGTTTTAATTAAAATAGTCTAATTTCAATTAAAACCTTTTTGATTAAAACTAATCTAATTTTCTAACATCTAAGTCACTATCTAATATTGACAACATTACAAAACATAAAATTATTATAGTTACTTCCTAACCTTATCAAGACTCCTAATCTAAATTCAATCTAATGCTTAAACTTACTTAACAACTAATACACTACAAACAAATAAAAAAAATGAAATTAATATTAAACTATCCCCATAACTAACCTAGACTACAACTACTCATCACCCTATGCTAACCTACACAAACTAATCCAAAGTACCCTATAACTAACCTAAGTCCTACCTTCCTACCCATGTCACAAGACAAGTGGGCCACTCCCTTTGAGGACAGTACACTGCCAAATGAGGCCTGATCACTGACCTAAGCCTATCAGCACAAGTCTACCTCATTCCAATGCATGTGTGAGGGATTAAAAAGGGTTAGCGCTTGGGGAAAGGGGATAGGGTAGTTAGGATGAAAGTTGCAGTGTATGCATATTTTTTAAACAAAAACAACACCAACCTCCCTTAATGCCCCATGTCAATTTGAAATGCATACTTGCTATGGAAGGTGGATGGGGTTACCCACGCCTAGCCCTTCAATAGGATAATAAAGCAAGTGTAAGGGAGAGAGAAAGGAGCATTAACTTTAAAAAGTTTATTAGGTGAATATGATAGGAAAATGTCAAGCAAAAATAAACATAAATATTAAATTTAATATATTATATATATTTACTTGCATCAACAGATTTGTTTATAGGATTACATTAATTTCTTATTTAATTGTGTGTTATTTTATTTTCTTTAGAAAGGAATCGTTTTAAGAATATGCTCTGTGCACTTGGAGAAATAAAAATTCTCTCCATACATTTTCCAGAGAGCTTTTGCTCCTGGGTGTGCACAATTTTTTTGAAGCCCCCCTTTTTTTTTCCTTAGTAAAAATTTTCTCATTAAGCTATAATGTTTTGTTGTTGTGTAATTTAGTGTTCTCTATCCTTGTTATAACATTGATTTCTTCATAACAAGCATAATAATACAAGGGTATAAGTAAGGTTGTAATCTTTTGTCTTTCAGGTCCAATAATTGATGTCTTATTAATCATTATATAACAAGGAATATGATCCTATATTCAGACCTCAAGGTGATGCATAATTCTAGATCAAATTGATTGTGTCAATTATGAAACTTAACAATGAGAGAATTAACTTTGTGCTCACAATGTAGGATTTCCATTTCCTCTTAATACTTATAACATCAAATTGAAAACTTTAACATATCCAATTGCTTTTCATTACATAATTGAAAACTTGGAAATTCAGAATTCAAAGGCATTATCTATCATTCAATTTTTTCCTAAACACATGCAAAAACTTGAAATCACATGAAGGCAATACAAGGAGGTTTTCATAATGTTTTTTTTTTAATTCTCCATTATTCATCCTAGTTTAAGGCTCCATCAGGAAAGAACCAGTAAGAAAACCCAATGTCATTGCCAATACAAAAAAATTCAATTACATTTTTATGTTCATAATATTACATCTCAAATGAAATCTCTTTTAAATTCTTCACAGGTACTTTCTTCCAATACCTTCAAAACTTCAAAGAAATACAAGGAGAAGACAAGAGCTGACTCGGGTGAATCTTCACAACATCAAGAACAATTCAAGCATGTACCCTAACCTGGTTTTGCACAATAGGTCCAAACATTGAACCTGACTGGGGGGGGGGGTGGATTTTCCCAATGGGAGATGTCAATCACCATGCCATAACATAGCCCTTTTGAGGCTAAAACATCAAGAACTTTCGTTCTTCCACAAGGCCCTTTCGAGGATAATACCACAAGGATTTTTATTCCTTTCCATAGTCAAGAATTCACAATATTAAACAAGGCATGTGATGACAAGTAGGGGCACATACACCCTACCCTCTTTCCCTCCTCTCACCATGAGATGAGACTCTGCACCATTGAGGTCCAACTAAGGCCCTACCCCTACACATGGCCACTGCTTCCCTATCCAAGGGTGAGTGATGCCAAAAAATCCCCCATGAAAACCTCTCAAAACACAAAACATCAAGACAAGCATAAAAATGTATCAAGAACAAACAAAAATCCCTCCAAACCCATCCCAACACACAAGCAAGAAAAAAAAAAGAACAAAACATCAACTTATACATGATTCAAGCATAGACAACATGAAGGAACAATTCAAAGGAGTGAAGAATCCCTACCTTCACCAAAAGAGTTATGGTAAATGATCAAATTCAGAAGAGCTTTTTTCCTTCCTTCGTTGCCTTCAACCTTCTAAGACTCCTCTCTAAAAGTAGAGATTGGGTAACAACCAAACTACTCCAAGATGGGCCTCTAAAATAAGATCCAAATTCAACCACCAAAAAGGGAAATAACTACCGCAACTCACCTACAATTATAGAAGTTTCTAACTCACCCAATCCTAAGGTTAACCACTCAGTGGAGTTGAGGTTATGCAACTCATGGTAACCACTTTCAATTTTCGCACAAAGGCAAAAATAGACTTTTTGAGTGACCTCAAAAGTCAACAATAGGGGCTTAGGGGTTGGAAAATACCCCCAACCCATACCCATACCCCTGGGGTATAAAAATTTCATGTTTTAAAGGTCATAGGAATTTATTTGGGACCAAAAAAAAAGCTAGGAATATTTAGGAACATCTAACAACTCCAAAATGCAGATTAAGCACTAATCTGGATTAGGGTTGACTAAACTCGATTAAGAAACAAATTAGGAAAAATGACACTAACTTAATCCGATTTAGGTCCAAAGGTTACATAGTTAATCCTAACTAGCATGCTGAAATGCATATGAAAATTCATGAGTGTCAAGTGACACTATAAGAACACAATTACGAAACATTAACATTTACTAATTACAGAAAGATACATTCATACATCTCACAATACAATAAGATACGAACAACATAGTTTCCATGAATGACACATAGGGATCAGTTCCATTCCTCCATCGAGTTTCTTGGCTAAAATATCCTGCACACTCATTGCACACATTAGTAGTCCCATAAAATCACATGCACATATGTATGTACGTAACAAAGAGTCACATAAGTTAAAACATACATCTTCCAAATCAATCAGGGTTTCTCTCATCCTACTCATATTCTTAATCATTAAAATCTCTTAATCAAACTGTTAATCCTGCATTTACTTATTTTGTCAACATACATGTTCATAAAGCATTAAATGACGAACTCAAATATCTAAAAGTAACATCACACAACATGAAATAATGTAATATGTTCAAAGCATTAGATAATGTCTCGACATCTCGAGTCGTGAGTATCAACATAATAATAATGTATCACTTGCTACGATGGGTCGAGGTGAGGCCTCACATAATCCTTTATTTTACTAGCACCACATGCTATATTGACATCATCATGGTCAACCATGGTTGATTTAGTAGATTCAACTTTGACCAATCATAAATTTTACATACAAAGTCCACTTTTGAATCCAAATATAGTTTCAAAATCAGTGTGATGATCATTACAACTTTACATCATCTTGTCTTAGATTTGAGACAATCAATTTTATACTTTTTTAAACACCTGATTCACCTATTTGAGTGGTCGTTTGACTTCACATTACTTTTGCACCTAGGATTATATATGAGATTGTAATTGTATTAGGTCTTCTAGATCCACCATCATTAAGGAATATCATAGATAAGTGATGAATCATCAGTTGGGGATGTGATTGAGGATACCAACAAGGACTAGATTGCTTATGAGTAATGGTTAGTGGGGCATGATTTTCACATAAACAACGTATGAGTATATTGACTCTCATGAATGCTAAGAATAGATAAGGGAAAAGCAAGAGTAGAAAAATGGGAGTCATGAAATAAGGTGTGGCTTTCTTAGCCAACTATATTTATCTACCTATTATATATTCAAAACATAAAAGGATTGTAAGGGGGCTCACCAAAGGCCTTACATTGATTGTTAAAGCATATTAAATAGGAAAAAATGAGGATTATCTCCTAGAATATGAGAGACCTCAATAGATGTTATACAAAATATAATATAAGATGTATCCAAGAATTAAAATTGATATTCTACTTTTCTAAGAGGCAAAAATAGATGAACAAACCTTCAATAAAATAGCCAATTTTATTACGCTAAGATCTTCATTTGTTGTTACTAATGCATTTAGGCTATTGGAATGACAATGATGATTAAAAGTCTCAGATTGGATTGATCGTCATACTTGTGTTGTCATTGTTGCCAATAAAATGATCTATAGATCATAGATCAATTATACCAGTAGATAGATTGATCGAATATACATTATTATTAAGTATAAAGTGTACTGGGTAAAACAGAGTTAGATGTAGTCTATTAGATGTGCAGTACTATAGTTGATGAATTATGGTGCATGGTTTATAGGATATGTTTATTAGATGTATATTGATCAATTTCTAAAATAATATCTACTAGAAATTTAGAATAAGTGAATATTTAACGAAGTATACAGGTCATGGTATGAAAAATGCTTCTCTAGATCTGATAGCGTTATAAAATTATGTTGTTGGTTGAAAAGTCAATATGATGAGTTGTGATTAGGATGACATCAAAACATATAATTCAATGTTTTTTTACTCACTCAGATAATTTCAAATTATTTTTTATCCAACAAAGGATACAATGTCTAGGATTTTTTCATCTCCTTAAAAATAGTATAAAGGGATTAAAAGATCAATGTAGAGTGATTATTGGTGTTATTTTTTATATTGTGGTAGAAATAGAGAAGTAATCAAGAGTAGAGAATTATTCAACTTATTGGACATGTCATGCATTGAGTCCAATATTTATATCACCTATCACATGTAAATTTTAGAAGGTTAACAAGTTAAATCTCCTAACAAGCTCACTCCTAATAGGGTGTGTAGGATCTTATATGATATGAAGAAAAATTCCTATAGCAAGGTGACTCTCAAAAGGAGTTCTAAATCAATTAATAGGGTAGATCCTAAAGGTCTTCATTACAGACTCCTAACATGGATAAATACTCTTGAGAAAGTATGCTCTTAACCAAGTTTTTTTTTTCCCTCTAACAAAGGGTTTACATGTGAAAAACACTTGTGTTAGATTGAAATACATGTGTGGATGTTTGATTTACTTTGCTTCTACTTTTTTATTTCCATTGCATGTTATATATTGTGATAGTTAGTGTTGAAAGCATTTAAGATTTTTGGTTACACTGATATGACCCCCCCTCCCCCCTCCACCTTCCATCCACTCTATCAATGTCATCTAGCATCAATAATTGGTATCATATAAGAAATGTTTCCTTGAATAATCCTAACAACTTAGGGAAGGTCCTTAAAGGAGATGTGAAATTCACTAGATATGTGATGCATCTTGAAGATCAACTCATAGAGGTTGGACATGCAATTAAGACATCAAATCCTAAGAGGTTGAAGGATAAGTTGATACATTCAAGAGAAAAGAGGATACATTATGTGATAAATTGGAAGCATATGCTAACATTGAACATGAGTAAGATGAAGCCCTAAAATCCTTCTCTCAAGAGAATGAAGAATTTCACAATGACAAGAAGAATATCAAGAGGGAGTAATAATTTTGTTAGTAAAGGTGGGGCATGATGAAGGATCCTGTAGTGCTTGCCCCTAGTTCGCATTTCTATTATAATTGCCAAACTCTTTTAGGCTAGTTTTATGCTTATGATTAGTGGCATTATCTTAAGATTATCAAATATTGTTTTAGATTTAGTTGATTATGTGATGAGATTACTTGATGCTCTATACTTCATGTATGCATGATGATTATTACAGTGGTTTCAGTTATCGATGATTATCAATTAGATGGTTTATTATCATATGTGTTTTCTTATGGATACTTACCCCATACTGCATGTGTATGGTTTGCATGTTTGTTTTCTTTATCTATGACATTTCTAATGTGGTTAAGAAAGGGAGTCATAGACACCTACTAGTTGAGATCTACACAATACACCACTTCCTGCCATTGCCTATTTAGCTTAGAATATTGTGTCTATACATGCATGAATTTTATGCAAGTTGCAAGTACTGGGTATCAACTTCCATGAATTGCTAGGATGAGCGTACCTTATCACATTATCTCTATGGTAAGAGAGGGAAAATAAATTCTCAAGTCCAAATCCTAAACCTTTAAGCCATTTGTCCTAATTGATAATTAGGACAAGTATTCGAGTCAAGTACCCTTTGAATGCATTAGATGACATTAATTCGTGATTATAACCCTTTAGTTTGATTTTTGTATGTGTTTCTCTATGATGGGTTTTTGTATTTTACTTTGAGAGTCTTTGGTGAATTTTCTATTAATTAAGTCTAATTAAAATATTTAATTTAATGGAGAATTAATATGATATTTTAATATTTAATTAATTGAGAAATTAATTAAATAAAAAGAATTGAATTTAAAGATAAAAAGTTATAATTATAAATTTGGATCATGATAATATTTATTTTATTTAATAATAATATATTTAGAGTTCAGTTTTAAATAAATGCTAAATATTATTATAATTTAAGTTAATAAATATTTTATCAATTAAGTTTCGAAAATAAATTAAAGTGAAAACAAATTAATTTATGAAAATTTTTAAGTTTGCATGATGTATGCTTGAGATTAAAATATAAGAAATTAATTAAAAGATAAAAGAAGTAAATTTAATAAGAGTTGCATAATGCATGCATGAGAATTTAATAACCAATTAAAATAGAAGTCAAGTGGAAATTAAATAAAGTTATTTAATAATTCAATTTGACGTGCATGGAAAAGATAAAAGAAAGATTAATAAAAGTTAATTATGAGTTAAAGTATTGTGAGCAAGGAGTTCTCCTGGGTGAATGCACAATTAGTGCCCTGATTTAAGGAGAGAACTCTTTATCACCAATGAAGGGTTCATTTTCAAGAGAGACGAATTGGGACGCAAATTTTTTGGAAATAGAATTGGAAGCAAATTTTGGAAGGGAATTTTTGTGAAAGTTTCAGAGAGAGATTTTCGGATAGAAGCGAATTCTCTCACAATCTTCAGGTGGTTGCGTATTAGCATCAGGTTCAGGTAGGGTCTTGTGTTTTGATCACTGATTAATTACGCAATTTTCCTTTCCTATCTTCTTTGTGTCTGTAGATTGTAAATCCAAATTCTCTGTGATGAATACTTAAACATTTAAATATTTTAAATTATTAAAATCTCACCAATATCTTCTACATACGTGGAGATTAGAAAAGTAATAAGAAACCCTCGTTTTCTAGATTAAAGAAAATAAGATTTAATTTGGAACGGTTCAAATTTAAAGATGAAAATTCTAAATTAAAAATTTGGATGGTTAATAATTGGGGGGAGTTGTTTTAATTAAACAAATTCATATTTAAAAAAAAAAATTGTTGAACAAGCTTATGTAATTTAAATATTATTAAAAATTAATAAAAATTAATAAATAAGATAAAATTGGGGAGGGGTGGGTTTTACCCACCCTCTACCCCCTCACCTTCCCATTATACTATCAGTGGCAGTCACCTACTGCCATAGGGACTACGTCAACCTTGCTAACCGCAGGGCTGCCTTTATAAAAAGGCCGGTGGCTTAATGCATGCAATTTTTTTTTTTTTTTTTTTTTTTGGTTATATGTTTAAGTTTTTAATAATTTAAATTGCATTCAAGTTTATTAAATATTAAATTATATTTACAATATTATTTATTAATAATTTTATTATTAAATTTATATTATTTATTAATAATTTTATTATTAAATTTATATTATTATTTATTAAAATTTAATTATTAAATTCTATTAATGTTTAATAATTAAATAAATTATTAATGAATAAAATATAGTTAAATAAATTACTAATTAACTTAATTAAATTTGGTTTGATTAAGAATTATTAATAGTGAAAGTTATTTAACAAAGTTGGAAATTTATTTATTGTTGTTAATAATCAATAATATTGATTTTAATAAAATTGTAATGATTCTATTAAAATTAATAATTGTTACTTTTATAACTTAAATAAATAGATGATTATTCTTAGTCTATTTTTAGGATATTGATTTTAATAATGATGGTAACTTTATATATATTTGAGTCGAATAAATGAATGGGTTATTGGGTAGAATAAACTGAGAATCTTATAACTTGAAACATACATTAAAACGTAAACTAAAACTTTGCTTTTAACTCTATTGTGTGTTTTCAAAATCAATCCCAAACTATGAAAGTGTACTGTTTTGTTTGTACTATCTATGCTTTGGGGATTTTGCGGTTGATTAGATGTTGACCAGTTTAGGTTGTTACCAGAGGCTCAGGTGTTGTGTGATTTTGATGTTATGATGTTTTGATCTCGATCTTTTTTTAAAACCCAACCTTGGTAATGTGATGACATGCTCTATGATGTGTGTGGATTATTGATTGTTATTGCTTTCCAATTTCCTTGTGCAAAACTGAGGCGTGTGTTTATGAGATACCCGACTTAACCATTTTTGAGTCATCGATCAGTTATATTTGATTTTCTTTCCAGTCATTTAAAGAGGATTGAGGTGTTTTGAATGATTTATTCTTGATGATGTCATGTTGTGACATGTTTGACTTAACCATTTTGGAGTCTTTGATCAGTATTATTATTTGGATACCTTTCGATTACTCATTGACAACCAATGGATCTTGTGATTTATCTTTGATGCTTTTTAGTTGCTTGTTGAGAACTGTTGTGATTATTATGATTATCTTTTGGTGCTTTCCAATTGCTTGTGGAGAATTGATGTGAATATTGTGGATTATCTTTTGATGCTTTTCAGTTGCTTGTATAGGGCTGAGGTGATTTTTATATGATTAATTTTTTCTTTTATTGAGCCTAGGGTAGGTTATCTATATGTAGTGTCAGGAAGTGGCTTGAAATGGGGGACGGGGGCCCTAAGTAGCTCTAGGGATAACCCATTGTAAGTTTTTTAATAAGTGATAACATTAGACCAAATACTAACTTAAATGAACCTAATAGGAGTTAATTGTATGTTCTTGCCCATGCCTCGAGTGCTAGTACAGACTAGGATGGGAGTAGAGAGAACGCTTAGTTATGACCTTGCATTTTGTAGGATGCCTTGTCAGTATGAGAGGATACTAGTGGCTACAGTGGGATCACTAGGGACCTAGGAGTCCTAAGGGACTACTCGAGAACTTCGAGCATGATTCGTGCGATGACACTTGCCTGCTTACATAGTAGGTTTCCTATGTGTCTTGTGTGCCTCTGGGAATTAGATGTTGACCTATCTTAGAACTTTTGAGTTAGAATACTTTTAGGATTTCCTAAAATTAGAGAGTATTTGTGTTATGTGGTTTGATATCTTGTTTGTGACTTGAGACTATCTCCTCAGTATGGTGGGAGTGGGCCATTTAGGTTCCATGCAGTCGAGTGGTAGTGCTTTTTACTATTACCATTGAGATCTATTTGTAGTCACCATGGATGGAGCTTCTTGGGATGCTTGTTTATCATGTTTAGATGGAATTATTTACTAACACATTTCTTTATATTGATGATTAGCATGTGATAGGTGATGTTATCTACTTTGTAGGATCATCTTATGCTTTGTTCTAGCATGTTAGATTACTTTATGCATATATTGTAGCATGTTTTAGTAGTGATGAACCTATTACGATAGTACTGATGATCTAATTGGTGTCTTGGGATGTTATGCATGGGGGATGGCTAGGGTCTATGATGGTCTAATGATGCTATTGACGGTTGGGAGGAACCGTACACTTAGTTGTGTTTTATGATGGATAGTTGTATTTCATGTTGGATGTTATATCTTTTATGATGGATGGATGTATCATGTATGGTGGATTATTTCATTTATATTTTTTCTTTGTATCATGAATTTGAGGAGGAGGATGTATTTATATTTCTACATATGTATATTCTTTTTAAGCCTTTCATACTATGTGACATGTACAGTGGATAATTGAGCATTCTGAATTAATTTGCCAAGAGGCATTCGAAACAAATGTATATTATGGACTTTGGACTTTTAATTATTCTTTCATGTTGATGTGGTAGTTAGACTTAGTATTGATTAAAATTAAAATTTGACTCAATGTCTTGAAATCCTTAAGGAATGTAACCTGTTATGTATGCTTTTAGATGATTACATATTATTGCTTCTGCTACTATGTGTTTGATGTGAATGATCTATCTTTCTTGTTTAAAAAAAAAATTGTATGGAAAACTTAGTAAAACTTTAGGTTAATTCTTTTGGATCCCTTGGCAGGGCGTTACATCTCCCCTTAATACGATGAACACACAATAGAAATAGAGAAATAACTGATTTTTTGCAAGAATAGAAAATGGGCTTCTTATTATCTCCACAAATATGGAATTACATTTTTTTACAAATATAATATTCAAGCCACATGTGCACTTTCTTTATAATATTATTAAAGATAGAACCAAAAACTACCACATTGAACTACCCTAAACAACCTAATGGTCTTCCTTACACAGGTTGATTTTCATCACCTAAGCAGGTTCTAGACATCTATACCTAACCCCTTAGGCTGACCGACACCTGAATAACTATTAGTTTCTTATTAATTACATAGGTTAAACTTAAACCATATTTTTAGCTAGCCCAAATTTTGGAGGCCATAAATTTCCAACCATAGCTCCAATTTGCAACTATAAGTACTTTTTGGAAATGGTGGCTTCTAATCTACATTGCCCTAGCAATGTAAGTGTTGTGAGTTAGGGTTCAATCTCATTTTGGAGCCTCCAAGGCCTTCAAAATTGAGCTCAAATATTTTGTACCCAAAAACCTCAATAACTTTAACAACACATATGGGTTCATAATCAACTCCACTAACAAGTTGAAATAAGTAAGGTGAACCTCCATCTATGAAATTAGAACATTTTGATCTTGTATGACCCAATTACTTAAAATAACTTAAGTTTACACAAATTTTAACATTATATAGAAATATCCCTTATTGAAAAGGCAAAAATAGAAATATTTTTGGGTGATGCAAGATTTCCCTTACACACAGGATGCTTTTGCATCACACACCTGAGGTGATGGGGAGCTTCTTCACTTTAGAGATTTCTTGTTCTTCCAAGGATACTCCTATCCAACTTGGAGTTGATATCTCAAACCCCAACCTATAGGACTCCTTCCCAATCCTTTTTCACCAAGAAACTCACCCAACAATTCAAGTTTCCATCTTCTACCTTTAGTTTGCCAACTATGCACTATTTGGCCTAGAGTGCCAAAACTTCACCGAATACACCTGAAGGGAAAAAATCAAGTTTTAAACACCCTTATGGGGTTATTGACACATTTCCTACCATTTTGCATCATTCTTTTGAGTTTTACACACCCACAACTCCAAATTGCCCTATTTAACCTTGTAGCCCTAGGAGGCCCTATTAGCCCTCCTAATAACAAGGAACAAGCTATAACTCCAAAAAAATATTAATAGGGTCACTTTTTTTCTTCAAGACTTTGATTTTGATTGAACCAAACTTGAATATTTTGTAGGTTGTGGGCTCTTGTGATGACTGTACATTACAACTTCAAAACACCCCTATTTCAAGGGTTTCAAAGGCAATGACAATAATTCTTTAACCAATGGTTTCAAAATCCACTTCCAACATCCTCCTCTAAGTTATTAAACCTTGAAAACCTACTCCTTCATTTCCTAAGAAAGATTGGAATGTGTCAATCCACTATTCACTCCAAAATTCAATTCAAGCTTTCATTGCTTGCTTAGGGCTTGCTTAAATATTAACTACTTGAATTACGCAAACCCAAAAATTACTATTTACATTATATACAAAGTCTATTACTTTATTTCAAAGATCCATGGTGTTTTGTCCAAGGAAATTCAAGCCATATCCATTTTAGTGTTGGTAACACTAAACTAGATAACATGAATGCACATACTAATTAATATTCTAAGCCTTGTAAAATGAATGCTCCGACCAAAAAAACTATGCACATATTCAAAAAATGGTACAAATACAATACTCCATTAGAAAAAGTAAGCCAATCAATCCAAAGTCTTATTCAATCCTTCAAAATCCCATTTTCTATCAATCAAAACTATCCTTCTTGTATATGTTGCTCATAGATGGTGTCTCCAACCCTTGACATTGAGTTGGAAGGTCTTCTTATAGACTCCCCTAACCACCTTAGCCTTTTTTTCAACCCATAACTACCCCTATTTCCTTTTTACCAAAACTATGCAAAAATTTGCTATGCAATTTTGCAAAAATTTCAAAGTTGTCAATGAGAAACTTTTTGACAACTTTTGCATTTTTTCAAGTGGAGCCTCAAACTTGACTAGTTTGTTTCCAAGCCTTAGGAAATGGACTTAAAACACCTATGGGCCATTTTTGAACACATCTAGCCAATTTCTAAGACTTTTTCCATATTTTTCCTTATTGAGCAATTTCTAAGCAATTCTTTGCTATCAAGACCTAATTGACAAAACTTGACTCACATTCCAAATCCTACCCATTCAAACCTCCTAAACACCCTTGGGAATTTATTCCTAGTCCTTATTTCTTCAATGGTTTTTTAGCCCATTCAAAAACCAAAAATGCATTAGGGTTTCACCTTTACCACTAGGTGCTCTTGCACAATTCTCCCCTTGCAAGAAAAGACTAAGGTACTAATGGACAGATGAATTCCTTATTGATTCCATGCTTCTTGAAATTGCTCTCAACAATCCAAGTGGCCTCAGCTTCAGGTGTATCCAACCATTTCACTAGATGTTCCTTGTATATCTTGTTTCTTGTACTCTTCTTCACTCTAGAATCTAAAATTCTCTCTACCTATGGTTGCTTCTTTTTAGGTACTTGTAGGTCTAAAATATCCTTTCTTAACTCTTCTTGATACTCTACATCATCCACCTTATGACCTTTATAAGGTATTAGGTCTTTGACATTAAAGATGAAAGAAATAGCCATGTCCTTGGGTAAGTCTACCTTGTAGGCATTGGGTCCATACTTCTCAAGTACTTTGTATGGCTCAATCCTCTTCCTATTCAACTTACTTGGGATCCCCTTTTTTAACCTAACTTTGTTCAAATAAACCATCACCAAGTCTCCCACTTGAAACTACAACTCTCTTCTCCCCTCATCCTTCTGCTCCTTCAATTCTTGATTTGCCTCCATCAAGGTTTGTTTCACCCAATCATGCACCTCCTTCATAGATTGAACAAATTCATCAGCATGTCCACTGATATTGGCTTGGTGTGGTAAGTCTCTTAGCCCCATGATGCCCCTTGGATGAGTCCCATACACTATTTGGAAAGGGCTTAACCTTGTTGTTCTATTCTTACTATCATTATAGGAAAATTTATCTTGAGGGATGACTTGCTCCCAACTTTGTCCATACTCCTTGGTAAGGCACCTTAATAGGTTTCCTAGGATCCTATTGATAACCTCTATCTACCCATCTATTTGGGGATGGTAGCTAGAACTATATGCTAGGTTTTATCCAAGCCTCTTCCATAGGGTCTTCCAAAAGTACCCCAAAAATTTGACATCTCTATGAGCAACTATGCTCCTTGGAAAGCCATGTATCCTAACCACCTCCTTGAATAATATGTTAGTAATGTTGCTTCCATGATGTGTTGTCTTGCATGGGATAAAGTGGCCCATCTTCCTAAACCTATCTACTACCACAAACACACTATCTAACCCTATCCTAGTCCTTGGTAATCCCACAATGAAGTTGATGATGATGCACTACCAAGGCCTATTAGGAATGGGTAGAGGTTGGTAGAGTCCTACATTAGAGGAAGTGCCCTTTGCTTTCTAACATATTCCACACTATTCCACATACCACCTTACATCCCTTTGTATCTTGGTAAAGTACTAAAACCTCTTGCAAGGTCCAATGTCTTATTAAGACTAAAGATCCCATTCATGCTTTCATTGTGATTCTCTTGTATAAGGTTTTCCCTCATAGATCTCTTTGGGATGCATAACTATTGGCCCTTGAATAATAATCCATTCTACAAGGTTTATTCAGCAAAGTCACTATGAAAATGATTATAAATGTCAATACATACCTTTTTGGCCTTTGAAAAATGAGTTTCCTCCTCATATAGTTATTTGAATCCATCCAATCTTATGATCTACAACTTGACCTCTTATACTATCAACAACCTCTTGCTCAAATCATCTACCACTTTGTTGTTTGTCCCCTTTTTGTGTTTGATTGTGAAAGTGTAGGACTACAAGAACTCCATCCATTTGACATGCCTCAGACTTAGCTTCTCTCATGCATTGATAAAGCTTAGTGCTTGGTTATTGTTGGTAAATAGATTATTCTTTTAAATAAACTCTCAAAATGCCCAAATCTGAAAGAACAATTAGATGCCAATAGTTGGATAATCTATCATGAGATTGATAGATTTCCTCTGAATTAGAAGGTACAACTCCCTTATGAAATGATATGCAATGAATTTCTTTTATTACCTAAACTAACTGGGTGCATTCTTAACCCGAGAACAAAAGAGGAAAACCAAGTCAATCCTAGGCAAGATTAACTCGGGAAAAATTTAGATCCTAAAACTAGCCAACTTTGAGAACTCACACATCTTATGACTCCTCGGCATTGGTGATGTAATATGAATTCAATGAATGCAAATGCAAATGCAATGTAAATTAAATTAGAGTAGAAGGTCATCTATTTGGGTTCTTGTAATAGAAATGGCTACAAACACTTCTTATCCACAACACATTTGCTATCCAATTCTAATGTGTAAGATAATGCCCAAAATTAATTAATGCAACTCTCTAATTGTGAATAATCAGAAAAACCCCTTTTAAACTCTCTTTTTAACAAAAGATCTCTCTTTATTATGAACATAACAAATAATGATGCTCTGATCATTATTACTTACAACTCAGTATCAAATCTATTACAAAAGTGGAATAGAAAAACCCCCCAAATGCAAGAAATGAAAAATCACTAAAATTAAATGTGCTCCTCTCCCTACTCTAGCTCTCTGATTGTATGCAAAAAAAGCAGAACCACCTGGAGAGTAAAGAATTGACATCAAGCGTGATTGTCTCTACAATCTCCCTTCATACCAACAATTTGTTGACCCCTTGTTACATCTTTTACAACAGCTTATATAGAAAAAACTAGCATAAGCCTCCATGAGAATATGAAGTGCTTCAAATTCAAAGACTTGGAAAGACTTTGAATAATATTTTTGAAATTACACATAAGGAGAAGCCCAAAAGACTCTGTCTCATCCTTTGATTTGCCTCCAAGAATATGAAATGAAAAGACTCCATCAATCGACTTGATGCTAGTATATTGAATGACAATTGCATAATGGAGTCAACAAAGAAGCATTGCCACTACCAACATTCCTACTTCTGCACCTCTGAACATTATAATGTCGATCAAAATTGGATCATCATCCTTGGAAATTTGCATTAGCTTTGATATTTGCTTGTGAAGTTTGATTACCATTCAAGGCATTGGGCTTTCTATCTGACATCTAATGCTAGGAAATTTTTATCTCATCTTGTCTCACAAGCTTTGAGAATTCTTCATGGTTAGAACTGTCAATCCCAACCTTTCAAGATAATGGTTTTGTAGAATATTTGTAGTTTCCCAAGTTGTTCTAATTGGCACAAAATTTGACAAGGACCAACCAGTGAAGTCTTTGAGCCAACCATCTACTCCTGATCAGGAGGTAAATTGATGATGGCATTTTCAATGACTTTATGAAGGTTCTTGCAGGTGGATTCATCTGTCCCAAATCCTTTGCAGAAGATAGAAATAATGAGAACTTTCTTATGTAGTCAAAGAGCTCAATATATTTTGAAGAGGAGACATGCTTGAACTTGTAACAGATTAAGAGAAATTTCCATTAGCATTTGTAAATACTGATGGTGAACACATGGACGAAGGCAAACTAAGTGGTGACTGCGATTGAGATGATAGAAGCTGTTGCAAAGCACCACCAACATATGGAATTTGAAAAGACTGTTGGCACTGTTGTTTCTTAGACAAAGATTGATGTTGATCATTAAAAGAATGTTGCATCTTGTGCTACAAATTTTTTTGTGGAGATGAGTTTTACTGTAATTGCTGCTGCAAAAAATGGCTTTGAGGTAACTATTCTTGTAAATTCTAAGTCTGCTTCTGAAGGATATGTTGTTGCTATGGCTATTGATGTTGATGTTGAAAAACCTACCTCGGTATTTGGGGACTTTCTCTACACTAAAAATACTAAGATGGTTGTTGCTGTTGTGGAAACTATGACAACTATTTTGAGGGATCAACACTCCTCATTTCTTAAAGTGTTGCAGCAACCATTGCCTGGTAAACATCTGATTGCACCCCCAGTACAGAAGAATCAAATCTCTGTTGCATCCAAGGATTCACACTCATTCCTAGGAAATTTAATGCCTGAAGAGTGTGCTCCCCATTATCTCCTTGCATCCACATAAAAGGTGTATTCATGCTACCATCATCTTCCTTAATACCATGAAGTGAAGTGATTCCCTGTGGCCAAAGATGTTTTAATCTTAGAGGGTATGGTGATGGATGCATCAGAAAGGTGGCTAGAGGTTCAATCTCCCATAGAGATACGCGTGGTTGCCTTTCACCTGCTATTGACTCATCCCAACCAACCTTTATAGAATGCCACTATGAATGCGGCCAATGAACAGGATCTAGGTCACCCATGCCAATTATAGTGCCCATGTATTGGCGAACACTTGACTCTTCTATCTCAAATAACATCCTCAAGTGCATCCCAATTGAAACATGAGTATGATAAACTACTTTAGCATATTTGGCCATTGGAATAACAAATTCAGATGGACTTTGAGGGTCAATTTCCTCCCACTCATATCTTTATCCACACATGCTATGATCACTACTATTATTATTCCTGTGATATTGATTCTGAACTACGACATAACATCGAACAAACAATGGGTGGAGAATGATAGACGTAAGGGGATCTTAGCTGCTCCAAATGTGCATGTGTGTCAGACAATTTTGGTTCAAGCATTCTCAGATTAGCAATCTCAAGTTTTAAGCTGTCTATTTCCACATTGGCTTGCTTGACCTAAGCAATGGTCAGGATTCTCGAATCTATGGCTAAGCTCAACTCTTTCTTGACCCTCTATAGCTCTTGGGTAGTCGACATCAAGGTAGCCACATCCATCGAATTTTGTCTTCCCATAGCTTCAAGCTAGGACTGCCATGCCAGTTCTCTCTCCTTTAAAGCCTCCTCATAAGCCTACTATAGCTC
The DNA here is from genome assembly GCA_028749045.1 of Cupressus sempervirens. Classification (NCBI taxonomy): domain Eukaryota; kingdom Viridiplantae; phylum Streptophyta; class Pinopsida; order Cupressales; family Cupressaceae; genus Cupressus; species Cupressus sempervirens. The sequence goes on from CM053786.1 coordinate 391,179,106, forward strand.
AACAAGCCAAGCCAATCCATTTTCAGAAATCTCCTGAGCTCTCTTCTCAAATTCTTCAAGCTTTGAAGTAGTTTCTTTCCTAACCTTTTTCACCTCTTGGAGTGACTCCAAGGCTTGTACACTTATAGCTTCTATTGCTACAAGCTATTCCTTTGTCTTCTTCAGCTCTTCTTAAACCTCTACTAGCTGTTGCTGAAGTTCAGATACCTTAGTTCCGTATTTCTCAGATAGAGGACTTCTTGGTCACTTATGCTTAGGGATTTTAGGCTTGGGGCTGGACCTGGGGCTTCTATCAAGCTATACCCTGCTACCCTTGCAAGGAGGAGTAGCTCTACTATCCAAATCTAAAGCCGTGCTTTTCACCAGCCTAGCATATCTGGGCATGGCCGGAGACACTCTAGAAGAACCATCACTTGACTTCTGCGACTGCATTTTTGAAAATGAGCAGTGTTCTCAAACCAAATGGAAGGAACACCCAAGACCACAGCCCATAGATACACTCTAGCAAAAAAATTTATCCTTTATTTGCACTACTTAAAACTACATAGCAAACATTATCACAGAGTTTCCTTCACCACATAATCTTCTCAAAGTGATTACTTCAATCAAAGAGCCTTTAGAGGATTGCATCCATAGTCTTGTATTAATAAAAAGACTTCTTTCCAAAGTTCTATTGTTTGGACCTTGCTCAAAACTATAAACAATCTAAGACATGATTTGATCTGTGACTGTCTATACTCTATTGATGAAAGCCATGTTGGCACGTATGTGTTCATTTAGTATAAGAAAGGTTTGAACAACTAAATGCACAAGGAATAAAATTTGAAACTTCCAAAACCAATTCTGTCAATGTGTTATCCATGTTTAAGCTTTCTTAATGCTTGAAAATCATAATCCCCAGCCATTCTTCTGCTGAAAAGATCATTAATTGGAATATCATAACCTTTGCCAGATTGGGGGATACAACCTACCCAATTAATGAGACCTTGAAAACATCCCACTCGGCTTAAAATAAGATGGAAAATGAAGGGAAACCTAGCAAAGATTACCTACCTATAAAGACTTAGACCTAGACACTAGACTGACTTGATGACTATATGACTCAATATTGCCAAAAAAAAGTGGTTGACTTAAAGTCAGGCAATAGTTATCTATGAACACCACAAACTTCTTAGGCAATAGGTAATGCCTCCACTTATTGAGGTCTTGGAAAAGTGCATAGAGCTCTAGATCATTTGATGAACACATTGTCTTGGCTTCATGAAGCCTCTCACTAAAAAATTCTACTAGTCTACCCTCTTGACATAGAACTACTCCAACTACTATGTTGCTAGAATCATACTCCACCACAAATGGATTCTCAAAACTAGGCAAAACCAATATATGTTGTGTTGTCACTTCTTTCTTCAACCTCTCAAAACTTGCATTTGTTTCCTTGGTCCATGTGAACTTGGTCTTCGTGCCTCCTTTGATGGTGTCATTTAGGGGTGCACAAATTTCACTAAATCTCCTCACAAAATTCCTATAAAACTATGCTAGTCCATGGGAACTTCTAACCTTAGTGGAAGATCTAGGAGTAGGCCATCTCAAGATTTCCTCCACCTTGTCCTTTTCCATCTTTAGATTCCCTTGGGATACTACGAATCCCAAATACAGTAGCTCCTTCATGAACTCACTCTTTTCTAGATTTACTATCAACTTTTCCTCTTGAAGCTTTCTCAACACCATCTCTAGGTGTTTCATATGCTCCTCCTTTGTCTTGCTGAAGATGAGGATGCCATCTAGGTATACAACAACAAACACTTCTATGGAGTCTTTCAAAACCTCATTGATGACTCTCATGAAGGTACTTGGTGCATTGGTAAGATCAAATGATATTACCAATCACTCATAGAGACCCTCAATAGTCTTAAATGCAGACTTCCATTCATTACCCTCTTTCATCCTAATCTGACAATATCCATTTTGGAAAAGTACCTAGCCCCACCTAGACGATCCATTAAATCCTCTATCCTAGGAATATGAAATCTTTACCTAATTGTGACTATATTAATTGCTCTAGAATTAGTGCATATTCTCCACTTACCTCCCTTTTTAGGTGCTTAGACAACTGGTATGGAACATGGACTAATGCTCTTCCTAATCATGCCCTAATCAAGTAGCTCTTGGAATTACCTTGTAATCTCCTTGTTATGCTCTAAAATCATATTGTATGCAGCTTTATTTGGTAGTGATGCTCTTGGTATGAAGTCAATTTTTTGACTTCTAGCTCTTTTTGGAGGCAATGTTGGTGATGCTCCATCACAAATCATATCCTTGAACTAATCCAATAGGTTTTGTACCTCTGCAAGCACAGATGTTGGTGAAGATGTCTTCTCCTCCTTGGGCTTTAGCATGATGGCATACCCTACTCCTTCACCTTCCTTCAAGTCCTTGAGGAACTATTTCCCACTCATCAAGAAAGTCTTGATGGTAGCCTTCTCTAGCTTTTCTTCCTCCACTAAGGACTATATCCTATAAATGACCCATCCTTCTTGAAAGAATACTTATTTTCCTTCCCATGATGTACTTCCTCCTTGTCTTACTTCCAAGGCCTTCCTAACAATAGGTGGCAAGCATCCATGGGAAGTACATCACATAGGATCTTGTCTTAATACTTACCAATGGTGATGTCTTCCCATACTTGCTCATTTACTAGTATATTTTTTCCTCTATTCAACCAAGTCACTCTATAAGGATAACATGTGGTTGTTTTTTATTAAGTAAAACAAGTTTTACAGGGATTCTGAAACCCAAATGTTTTACATAATAATAGAAATATAAATAAAAATTAAAGTCTAGCTAGGATGCATTTGCTTATAAAAATCCAAAACCAAAAGATAGGCTCGCGGCCAGGATGTAACAACCAATAACTCTAGATAAGAGCTTAACAAAAATGAAAACTAAAACTATTAGTTCTCCCTATCTAGAACCTACAAAGTCTTTGCAGCTTCATTGGCCTTTTGGTTGTTCGTGCCCACTTGATCCTGGTTCTGATCATCCACTGGTCCCCTAGTCTCTTTCTTTTCTTCCTCAATTTTCCCATAGTCCATACTATCTTTATCTTATTTTTCCCTGCCAAAGCTAACTTCCTTCAAAGAATCACCCAAACTATTGATGGTTTCATTCAGGGTGTTCAAAGTTGCAATCACCTGGTTAGCTAGGTTTTGATTAGAAGTATCCATCCTTAGAACTCTTTTTTCAACCATTCAGATATGGTCCTCCTGGTCAACATGGTGTCCCTACTCGCTACTTCTCATGTGGCCATCCTTTTGGCTTGCTTTCTCCTTGAGTTCTACTATCTCATGAAATAGCCATTTGATAGATAAAAAATGATCTATCATGCTATTTTCAGCATTTTTATGCAAGTTGAGCCCATATTCTCTCACATTGTCAAAGATCGAAACAAGAGCTAGGTCAAGAAGTTCATCAAAATGGGCTTTACCATCTTTTTCCTCCATCACCTGGGGTTTCATCATCTCTTTGACTATCCCCATCTTCACCATTTTAGAGTTAAAATTTCTCCACAATCCCCTCTTGTCTTTCAAAACCACCTCCCCACTGTCTTCCACTAGAGAAATTATCTTCCCATGTGGTAAAGGAATGGTAGGGACTGGTCTCAAGATCAAAGGAGTCTAGTCTTTTGTTTCTTCTAGTAGCAAAGCCTCCTCAGCCTTCCTTTTTTGGGGCTCCCTAGTGTAACTACCATTTCCTCCTCAACCTTCTCACTGTCCTCCCCCTTCATCTCTTCCTTTGATTATGTATCCTCTTCTTGAATGCTATGCTTCTCCTCCTCTTTTTCCTCAATCTTGGGGGGGTTAGGGGTTAAACCCCTAGGGCTTTTTCTGCTGGGAGCAATGCTAGTAGAGGGAGAAAATTTCTCCCCTTTCTTAGATTTCTTACCTTTAGAGGGGGAATTTTCCTCATCTTTCAAATTAATGCTCTGAAATTCCTTAGAATCTTAGCTCTTAGTTTCCTCAAAAGCATTTCTAGCTTTGCTAAGGAATTTTCTCCAGGTTTGAGTATTTAAGTACTCATATACCAGAAGGAACAACCCCTCATGAAGGGTAGGATTAGAAATGGGTTTCTTTTTAAAACCCTCAATGCTCTTGCTCATGGAGGTGAAAAGATCAAAAGGAAACTAAATCTTTATTCCATGCTTAAAGTGATTTAAAAGCACAAAATGATGAGTCTTGACCTGATCAAATCTAGTATCTAGGGATATATATTCGATAATAACTCTTAAGACATACCTCCAGAGCTTTTTAATAGACTCTATTTCATAGTATGTCTCAATCTTCACAAGTTTCTTCTTTTAATTCTCATCCTTCACAAAGTCCTTGACTACATTGGCTAACATTTTCTTGTCTCTAAAGAAATTTATCCCCTCCAAGGAGACCTTCGCAACCTAGGCAATCAAATCCAAATCAACCTAGTGTGTAACCCCATCAATTTTAACTTAACTTTCCTTCCACAATTTTTCCATTGTATTGGTGACCTCATTATCAAAACCATGGATTTTTTCCATGAATTTTTTAATGCCACCCTTCTCCAGTTTATGCCATACCTTAAGGTTATTTCTCCAGTTTTTTACCTCCCCCATTGGCTCCTTCTTGCTTCTCTCCCCAACCATTATTTCCTTTGGTTTGCAAATACTAAATTTTCTTCCTATTCTCTCACAACGTTCAGCTTCCTTCTATTTTTGAAACCCAAAAAAGGCTTTACATATAGTGGAAAAAATGGTAGAAGCCAAATTGATCCAAAAAGTGTGCCACACATACTTGATATGATGCAAACATAATAACTTTGCATGATTCTCATTTACTCCTTGTCCAATGTGCAATCTTAAAAATCTTTCCATAATTATATTTGGATTGTCTTTGTACTTCCCTGGATACGTTGTAGTAGTATTATTTCTTTCACAACCCTCAGAAAACTTTTGTTGTTATGCCACATCATCACCATATTTTTTATTATTGATTCATTTGCAAACCCTTTCACGACTGAGTTGGCCTCCCTGTATGCATGGCTTCTATGGATCTTTTAAATTTTTCCCAAGTTAGTTTTGATCTCCTCCACCATGTTCACAATAGTCCAAGTTGGCAAATATTAACTAGTTAACCAATTAATATTATTTAATGAATCCCCCTCCAACCAAAGGTTGTCAATCCCAGAAGCTTGGGCTAGTTTAACAATACAAAATGTTGCATTAGCCTTACCAAAATGGTTTGACTAAGTCCCAAGTGGATAGGAGAAAGTGGCAAAACCACCCCATGACTATTTTTAATGATTCTTCCATAGCCTGCTAGACCTAGATTCACTTTGGCAGCCCCATCAAAGTTGGCTTTATGCTAGTCTTCAGGGGGAAGAAGCCACCTAGCCTCTTGTCTTTTCCTATCCCTATCATTTTTCTTTTCTATGCTATTTCCTCCTTCTTCTATGTTACCTCCCTTTCTAGTTACAAAATTCTCCTCCATTAATCCTTCTATTTTTTTTGCAATAATAAAATCTGGGGATTCCTTGTCTCTGAAGATATGATTATTTTGCTCTTTCCATATTCCCCAATAGAAGTGTGGAAGAGACCAAGAGCCTAACATTTGATTCTTCATTCCTATGTTCACACTATTCCATTATCTAAAGAACTCTTGGATATTTGCCGGGTTGCAACAACTGACCCCATAGTCCCTAGTCAAAAGATTCTAGACCTTGGAAGAGAAGGGACAGTAAATGAAGAGGTGGTTAATTATTTCTAAATATTGCTTATAAAAGCTACACTTGTTAGGGATAATCTGAACTCTCTTTGCCAAGTTGTCCAAGGTAAGAACTTTGTCTTGGAGAAGTAGCCAAAAGAAAATGTTAATTTTTGGAGTAAGACCAGGAGTCTAGGCCTTAGCCCAGATTGGTTTCTCCAATTTGTCCCACATTAAGAAGTAACCTAAAGCAATAGAGTATTGCCCATTTGAGTTATCTCCCCAAATGATCTCATCCCTCTTGTTATTAAGGATCATTGCATTCAGGGTAATAGTCAAAGGTTTAAGATCCTGTGAGACTAGGGACAGGTCTTGCCAACTATTACCAACTCTGTAGTTGCTAACTTTCAGGCCAAATTTTCTTATGCATATTTTTTCCCATCTCCCATAATTGGGGTGGTCAATAAGAGGTCCCTAGCAAAGCCAATTTTCCTACCAGAAAAAAATGTTTTCACCATTGCCTACTTTCCATTTTGCCTTAGACTTGGCCAACACTTTTGCCTTTAAAATCCCATTCCATATGTAAGATCCTTGAGGAATCTCAGCCTCACTAAGAAAAATAATGAGAGATTGCCTTCTCAAATATTTCTCCACTATTATGTCCCTCCATTCACTTGAGTACTGAAAAATGCACCATATCTACATGGCCAAAAGAGCATTATTGAGATGTTTGATTTTTCTAATGCCAAGACCACCATAGCATTTAGGAAGATAGACATGATCCCAAGAAACAAGATGATATCTCTTGTAATCTTCAACACCTATACATAAGAAGTCTCTCTGAATCTTCTCTATTTTGTTAGCATGCTTGACTGAAATCCCAAAATGGCTGAGGGCATAAGTAGGAAGGTTTTGAAGAGTAGATTTCACCAAAGTATTCTAGAGGTTTGGACCCCAGAGGAAAACCAAGATAGTTTGTAGGAAGAGACCCAACACCACATCCTAGAATATGAGCAATTTTCCTCTGTCTCTCCAAAGGTGTGTTGATAAAGTAGACCAAGCTTTTCTCCCAGTTAATAGCCTAGCCTGAACCACTTGTGTATGAATTAAGCAAGCTTTAAGCACTCTAGCCTCCTAACTAAGGCATCTCCACCTAGGATAGTATCATCCATAAATTGATGATGGGTGAAAGAGGTATACGTAGAAGAAGGCTTGAGGCAATGCAAGCTCCCTTCCTATCTTTTCCTTAGAATTAGCCTCCCCAAGCACTCCACCAAAATGATGAAGAGAATAGGGGATAAAGGGTCACCCTATCTCAATCCTCCTGAAGGAAAAAAGAAATTTGAGGGGGAACCATTGACCAAAATAGACAAAGAGGGGGTTGAGACAAGCTGAAGGATAAGTTTACAAACTTGAGCATCAAAGCCAAAAGCCTGAAGGATAGAAAACAAGAAATTCTAGTCCACCCTGTCATAAGCTTTAAATAATTCCAATTTAAGTAGAAATCCTTCTCTCTTCCTAGCTTCCAAAGAGTGAATCACCTCATGGACCATAATAATAGAGTCAAGAATATGTCTCCTTGGGACAAAACTAGTTTGTTGCAAAGACATAATTAGATGAAGGACACCGAGAAGCCTAGTAGTCAGAACTTTCGAGATGATTTTATAGAAAGAGTTACAAAGGCTAATGGGTCTGAACTTATCCATTGAGTCTACCCCTGAGACTTTTAGAATAAGCATTAGAAAAGTAGCATTGAGTTCTTTCAAGAGGTTCCTAGCTCCAAAAAATTCTTGCACTACTTTCACAATGTCCATTTTGACCACCTCCCAATATATCTAGAAAAAGAAAGTCATAAAACCATCCGAGCCAGGAGCTTTATCACTAGGAAGGGAAGAAAGAGCTTGATAAATTTCTTGTTGAGAAGCAATAGCCTTCAACATGGAATTATGGTGATCCTGCAACAGTGATGGAATAGCGTTTAAGATATCCTCTTGATCAGTCACAGAGAGAGATTGAACCTTTGAAAGAAGAGAGGAAAAGAAATTTATAGCTTCATCTGCTATCTTATTTTCTTTAGTAAACATAATCTGCACCCTTTTGATTCTTGAAATCTTGTTATGAGCCTGATGCTTTAAGGTGGATAAATGGAAACACTTGGTATTCTGGTTCCCCTCTTTGAGTCAATTTACTCTGGGTCTTTGCTTCCAAAAGTGTTTCTCCTTGCTTATGATATTATGTAGATCAATTAGAATAGACCTTTCTTTTATCCTATCTAGGTCATTATATCCCTCCAATTGAATCTCTTCTTGGATAGTGCAGAGCTGGTCTAGCCTCTCATCCTTCACTTGGAAAATATGCCAAAAGTCTAAATTATTCCAAATTTTAATGTTCCTTTTCACGTTCTTCAATTTTTGGGCAATCCTAAACATTGCATACCTTCCACCTCAATGTTCCACCAAGAAGAAATCTTGGCTTCCAGATCCAAATGGGAAATCCACATCTTCTGAAAATGAAAAGGAAAATTCCATTTGACCATTGGAGGGCTTAAAGAAAGGGAAATGGGAGAGTGATCTAAACCAACTCTAGGGATAAGGGAAAGTCTACAAGAGTGGGTTTGTAGCCAATCAGGGGAGATTGGGGCTCTGTCGAGTTGGATCTGGATGCAATCCCCACCCACTCTCCTATTAGACCAAGTGAAACTACCCCCCAAAAGATCAACATCCATGAAAGCCAGATTGTTTATAAAGTTTGAGAAGTCTAATTTAGTTTCCTAATCAGGGCCCAACCCTCCAGCTTTTTCATCATCAGTAAGGGGGGAGTTGAAATCCCCCATGATAACCCCTTTTTCTATATTGCAATTTCAAATAACATCAATGATTTTGGCCCAAAAAATCCTTCTCTCTTTTTGTATTGGGAGCATACAAATTTAAAATAAACTAAGAATCATCACTATGAACATGGGATACCTTACAAATAAGGGCATTACCTTCATTATAAACAAAAGAAATCTGAAATGCCTTATTGTTGTAGATCATCAGCACCCCCCCCTATAGCTCCCTCTGAATCTGTAGCCTCACTACTTATGTTTCTGCTAAAAGACAACTTACCAACCACATCTTTTTGCATTTTAGTCTGTTGGATCAATAAAAAATTGGATCTTTAGTCTTTGATCATATTACTAACTATCTCCTACTTGTGGGTGCCATTTAGGCCCCTTATGTTCCAAGATATGATCTTCATTTCTTTTTTCAAGAGAATTCCTTGATGGTTCTCTGAGTCCCATCTGCCAAGTTCTTTTTGGTTTTGTCCTGCAATGTTTGATTCAAGCTTCTTCTTCCTAGAGTTTTGATCTTTACCCCAACATCAGCCTCCACTCTGCTTCTAGTCATCATTGGAGATAGAGGGGGATGGTCTCAATTTTGGTTCTTCTTCTTTTTGACAGCATTCTAGTTACCCTTACCATCTTGAGAGCAACTATTAATCCATTCCTCCCATATTGAAATCTATTCTGGGGAAGACTTGATGATAATATCTAAAAGCTTCATCCCCACATCTTTGGAAATAGTTGGATTCACTGTGGGATAAAAAAGTGGAGCCTAATCATTATCAGCTCGAATGATCCCCTCATCTATGAATCCATTGCTTAGGCTAAGATTTGCTATCCTTGGGGGGACCCCAAAATTTGGGATTCCCAAATTAGCATTCAGAGAATTCTCCATATGGGGGGCCTCCAACCTCCTAACATCCTACTCTTCCTCAGTCAAGGAATTTTTTATCCCTACTATGGCTTCAATAGCATGGCCCTCAACATTAGTCACCTTAGATTCTATATCTCTATCCTTTCTCTAGTCTCTTTCCTAGCTAGAGTCATTCCTCTTATACTTATCAAAGACTATAGTTTTAGAGACTATAGGTCCTTTGTTGCCTTGAGTGACTTTCTCTCCTTCTTGTCAAAGGGCATTTTTTGAATCCACGATGCCATCCTAGTTCTTAGTAGGCTTCGAAGCTTTCTATTTCCAAATCATTTTCTTCCCGTTAATAGTTGTACCAGTTGGCTTGTTTTTTTTCTTTTTTTCCCTAGGACATTGATTTTCCTTGTGCCCTAATTTTAAACAAAGGAAACATGCAAATGACACGGTCTCATAAATCTGTTTCTAAAAATGCACTCCCAGCTTGGAATGAAATGCCATAGTTTCTAGCATATCAGTACCTTCCTTTACCCCAATGCAAATATGATCATAAGTGAGGCATCTTTTAGAGGCAATGATCAAATCTATGGAAAGAAGCTCCTCAAAAGATCTAGCTATCCCCACAAAGACCTCCTCATTCAAAAATTCTAGGGGTAGCTCAAGTAACCTTACCTAGACAGGGGCTTGCACATAGAATGAGTCATTCAAATTCAACTTTGATGACCACTTTTGGAGAACCATGGTGGATCAACCAATAGTCCATGACCCCTCACTTAAAATGTTAGAAAGATCTTCCATACATGTGAAATCAAAGGGCAAAAATCCCTTGGCCATGACTGTGATAGAAACTTGACTTTTGAGGGCCCATTTCTTCTTGATAAATGATCTCACCACATCAATGTTAGGCCTTGGCCCTAAAAAATTACCAACCAAGGTGGAAGCAATGGATTTAATACTATGATCCACAAGCTCATCTAGAATGGCAATGGCACAAGAACCTTTCTTTGTCTAGGGAAGAATCTTAATAGGCAGGAAAGAAGACTTACCTATAGGCTTGATCCCAAAAAGAGATGACCATTTAGCAGGGCCAAGCAGACCCACTTTAGGACTTGGAGGAATCTTGACCACCACCTTGGGGGGAGCATCAAGGTCCCCATTGTCTTTCTCCATCTAATCACCTATACTAGAGAATCCCTAACTAGCCTCCTTCTGTGACCTGTGCTCCAATCCAAGGATCTGATTCTGATAGTCCAATGGAATCCCACCCTTCTTAGGATTTGAATTGATGTAGGAGAATCCTAGGTTGCCTTTTATCTTGCTCAATTTTTGTTCATTTTGCAACTTGGTGCCAAGTTACTATAGCACTTAGTTGGTGTCAAGTTATTGTAGCACTTAGTTGGTACCGAGTTACTATAACACTCAGTTGGTGCCAAGTTACTATAGCACTTAGTTGGCATCAAGTTACTGTAGCACTTAGTTGGTGCCAAGTTACTGTAGCACTTTTTTGGTGCCAAGTTAATGTAGCACTCTTCATGTGTCAAGTTATTGTAGCACTTAGTTGGTGCTAAGTTACTATAGCACTCTTCATGTGTTGAGTTACTATAGCACTTAGTTGGTGCTAGTTTATTGTAGCACTCTTCATGTGCCTAGTTACTGTAGCACTCTTCATGTGCTAAGTTACTATAGCACTTAGTTGGTGCCAAGTTACTATAACACTCTTCATGTGCTTAGTTACTCTAGCACTTAGTTGGTGATAGTTTATTGTAGCACTCTTCATGTTCTAAGTTACTGTAGCACTTAGTTGGTGCCAAGTTACTGTAGCACTCCATCATGTGCCAAGTTACCTAGTGTATGCCAAATAACTCTTCATGTGTTGAGTTACCCAGTGTATGCTGAGTGTCAGTATTTGGATGTGATTTTTGTGAGCTAACTTGTAAGATTTATTTTTGATAGTGACATTTTTTGTTAAGTTATTTTCTTGGGATTTGTCCAGACCATTGTTGGGTCGACCCTCCTTTTATGTAATGTTCTAGAATAATCTGTAAGTCATTTTGGCAAGTATATATAGAGTGTTTAGGCTTAGAGTTAGGCAAGTTTTTGGTAAGAGGATTAGAGAGGAAAACTGAATGAGTGAATTTGTAGTTGGATCATTGAATGTGAATGCATTTTTAATTGGTTGTAACCCAAAAGGCCTTACAGCTGGGCATGTATGTTGAATATTTGAAGAATCAATAAAAGTATTTAATTCTTCTTCCTCCTTTGGTTGTTGTTCCTTGTGCTCACTTCCATTGTGTTAACTCTTGCAGGGTGGTTTGGATAGCTAGGTGAGCCTTTGGTCCTAGTTTTTCACCTCTTGTCTATGTCATTTGGTATTAGAGCTTGAGGTTTATCCTTGTGGGGATTGGATCATGTAGAACCCTAATTTAGATTTGGTTGTAGGATGGCAGATCTACAGATTTGACCTATAACTTGCAGAGGGTTACAATCTTGCAGGAACTTGATTTTTAAAGATGGTTCATGGTAGAAGAAATGATGATGATGCTATATTGGACCAGTTGAGAAAAATTGAAATTAGATTAGATGTTGTGGAGAAAACCCAGAGGAGAGGAGCACATCTTGATGATGTAAGTGATGATGAAGTAGCAACACCAAACCATAATCCAAAACCTGAAGAAGATCAAGATGAGGAAAGATTGTTGCGAGTGTTTTCTAGAGAAAATTCAAGGCCTATTGTAGAAGTCATTCCTTATGATGGAAAATTGGATACCAATGCTTTTTTGGATTGGATCTCTGATATGGAGAAGTTCTTTGAATATGAAAACACTCCTAATAATAGAAAGGTGAAGATTGCAGTCACTAGGTTGAAAGGTCATGCATCACTATGGTGGGAGTATTTGCAAACTGATAGACAAAGGAGAGGAAAGGAGAAGATCAGAACTTGGCCAAAGATGGTGAACAAGGTAAAGAATAAATTCCTCCTTGCTAATTACCAAGTTAGCTTGTTGAGAAAGATGCAAAATTTGAAACAAAAGGACATGACTATGAAAGAATATACCAAGGAAATCTATAGATTGGACATCAAATCTGGATATGTGGATGATGATGTTGAGAAAATTGCAAGGTACATTAATAGATTGAGATCTAGAATTCAAGATGAAATAAGTTTTGTGAAGTTGGAAAGTGTCGAAGAAGCATATCAATATGCCTTGAAAGCTAAGGGGATCTTGACAAAGAAGCATGAACAAAGACAAGGAGGTAGAGGTGGTGGATTCCAAAGAGGCAGAGGTAGATCTTATGGAGAAAGTGGTAGATCTGATAGTTCTATGTAGGATAAAGGAAAATATGAATGGAAGAATGATGAAAAAGGCAAGATTGAATATAAAAGTGGTAATTTTTCTCGAGGAGGATCTAACTCTTACCGAGGAAGAGGTAATTCCTATTCTAGAGGTGGATTTCATGGTAAATGTTTTAGATGTGGTAAAGAGGGACATAGATCTTTTTAATGTAGATCCTTTGAAAGTAGGCAAGGTAACAAAAAATGCTATGATTCAAGAAGATGATGAGGGTTCACCAAGTAGCCCTAAGTCTGGAAAAAATCTAATGGTAAGAAGAACCTTATGTAATAAGGGAAGTGATGAGGAACCTATTTTAAGGAGAAGTCTTTTCAAGACCAAATGTAAGATGGCTAGAAAATGTTGCAAGGTGATTATTGACAGTGGAAGTTCTAAAAATTTGGCATTAGAAGAGCTGGTTACCAAGTTGTAGTTGTAGAGGCTAAAACATCCCAAACTTTATCATGTTTCATGGATCAAAGATGAGCATAAGATATTGGTAAGTGAGAAATGCCTTGTGAAGTTCAAATTTGGACATTACTTTAATGATGTTTTGTGTGATATTATGCCCATGGATTGTTGTTATATTTTGTTGGGTAGACCTTGGCAATATGATAGATATGTTGTACATGATGGAAGATTGAATCAATATACTCTTTGGGTAAATGGGAAGAAACAAACATTGTTGCCTTTGATTGAAAGTCCAGATGAGGTTAAGTGTACTGCTATAAAAATTTGCATGGTTAATTGGAAACAATTTGAAAAGGAAATGAAAAAGAACCAAGTCTTTTTTGCTATAATTCCAAGAAAATTGAGTTTTGTTAATGGAGACCGAGTGCAAGAAAATAGTGTTAACTGAGTGCTAGTCAGCGGTGACCGAGTGACAAATGGTAGTATTGATCGAGTACCAAAAGAAATTGTAGAGTTGCTGAATGAGTATAAAGACATTATTGCTGATGATATCTTGGATGGTTTACCTCCTGTAAGAAGTATAAGTCATTGTATGGATCTAATTCCTGGAGTTAGTTTGACAAACAAAGCACCATATAGATTGACACCTATAGAGAATGAAGAACTTAACAGACAAGTGCATGAGTTTTTGTAAAAAGGTTTGATTAGAGAAAGCTTTAGTCCATGTGCTATACTTGCTATATTAGCACCTAAAAAGAATGGAGAATGGAGAATGTGTACTGATTCTAGAGCCATTAACAAGATAATAGTGAAATATAGGTTTCCTATGCCAAGGATGGATGACATAATGGATTTTTTGAGTGGAGCAAAGTATTTTACCAAGATTTATTTGAAGAGTGGCTATCATCATATTAGAATTAGAGAAGGTGATGAATGGAACACTACTTTTGAGACAAAAGATGGTTTGTATGAATGGTTGGTTATGCCTTTTGGTTTAACTAATGCACCTAGTACTTTCATGAGGTTGATGAATGAAGTTCTAAAAATATTTTTGGGTAAGTTTATGATTGTATATTTGGATGATATTTTGATATTTAGTAAGACTAAGGAAGAACATCTTGAGCATATTAGACAAGTATTATAGAGGTTGAAAGAGGAAAAGTTGTTGATTAATCTAAAAAATTGTTCTTTTATCCAAGAGAAGATTATGTATCTGGGATTTGTGATTTTAGCTGATGGTTTGAAGATGGATCCTAAGAAGGTTAAAGAAATTTTGAAATGGCCTACACCTGAGAATGTGAGTGAGGTAAGATCATTTCATGGTTTGGCTAGTTTTTATAGAAATTTTATAAATAATTTTAGTGATGTTTGTAATGCTATGACTGAGATAATGACGGGAGATAAAAAGGAATTCAAGTGGACACATGGAGTTGATAAGATTTTTGAGACATTGAAATAAAACGTTGTTGAATTACTTGTATTGGCTTTACTTGATTTTAACAAAGTATTTCAAGTTGAATGTGATGCAAGTGGTAATGCAATAGGACTTGTGTTAAGTCAAGTAGGTAAACCTATTGCTTTCTTTAGTGAAAAGTTGAATGATGCTAAAAGGAAGTATTATGTGTATGATCAAGAGTTTTATGCTATTGTTCAAGCCTTGAAGAAGTGGTGACACTATTTGATTCATAAGGAGTTTGTGTTGTATACTGATCATAAAGCTTTACAATACTTGGGAAGTTAACATAGATTGAATCAAAGCCATATTAAGTAGGTTGAGTACTTGTAGAGTTTTACATTTGTGGTCAAGCATAAGATTGGGGTTACTAATAGAGTTGTTGATGCATTGAGTAGAAGACATTCTTTTTTGACTAAAATCAAGGTTCAAGTTTTTGGTTTTGATGAAATGAAAGAATTGTATGATGTTGATCTTAATTTTTCTAAGGCGTGGAGAGAGTGTAGAGTACCAAATCTGACAGACTACATAAGTAAGTATGATGAATATTTCATTTAAGAAGGTATGTTGTTCAAAGGTATTCAATTGTATATTCTTAGAAGTCCTATGAGGTTAAATCTAATTAAGGAAAAATATAGTGGTTGATTAGCTGGACATTTTGGAATTGATAAGACATTGAGTTTGCTAAAAGAGAAGTATTATTGGCCACAAATGCATAAGGATGTTCAAAAATTTATAAAGAGTTGTGGATTTTGTCAAGTTACAAAGAGAGTGAGTCAAAATACTAGTTTGTATACACCTATTACTATTCCTAAGAAACCTTGGATTGACATTAGTATGGATTTTGTTCTTGAATTGCCTAAGACAATGAAGGGGTATGATTCTATATTTGTTGTAGTGGATAGATTTTCTAAGATGGCTCATTTTATACCATGTAAGAAGACATCAGATGTTGAGCACGTTGCTAAAATTTTCAAAAATAAGATTGTGAGATTGCATGGGTTACCAAGAAGCATTATTTTAGATAGAGATAGTAAGTTTGTTGGCTATTCTTGGAAGACTTTGTGGAAGAAGATGGGTACTGAATTGAAGTTTAGTTCTGCATTCCATCCAAAAATAGATGGATAGATAGAGGTTGTGAATGGAAGCTTGGAAAATTTACTAAGATGTTTAGTTGGGAATAAGCCAAGTAATTGGGAGATGGTATTGGATCAAGCTGAATTTGTACATAATAATTCTATGAATAGGAGTATAGGAAAGAGACCTTTTGAGGTTGTTACCGAAATGCATCCTAGAGGTATATTATATTTGAGAGATGTTATTGCTGAAGAAAAGAAAAGCACTATAGGAGAAGAATTTTCTGATTTTATGGAGTCTTTGCATAAGGAAGTGAAGTTGAGGTTGGAACAAAGTAATTAGAAGTATAAGGAGAATGTTGATCAGTCCAAAAGACACCATGATTTTCAAACTGGTGATGAGGTGATGGTTCATTTGAAGAAAGGAAGATTTCCAGTTGGAACATATAGTAAGCTAAAGATGAAGAAATTTGGACCTTGTAATATCTTGAATAAGTTTGATAGTGGTAATGCTTATGAAGTTGAGTTACCTGATGACATGGATATATCTACTATATTCAATATTGCTGATTTGTATAAGTATCATGAGTCAAAGGATGAATTTTTTGTATCAGATGATTATCCTAAGAAGAAGATTGAAGAAGTTGAATAGATATTGGATTAGAGAGTTGGCAATAGCACAAGAGGAAAAGATTAATATGAATATTTGGTGAAGTGGAAGAACAAACCTATTGAAGATGCTTCATGGATTTCTAAATTTGATTTGGATTCAGCTTAGGTTGGGACATCCCAAATATTCATGAGAATTATTTCTTTCAACCTTGGTTGTCTGATGTAGCAGCATCTTGCATTGCCTTGTTATCTTACTCAATTTTTGTTCATTTTGCAAGTTGCTGTCAAGTTACTACAACACTTAGTTGGTGCCGAGTTACTGTAGCACTCAGTTGGTGCCAACTTATAGTAGCACTCATTTGGTGTCAACTTACTGTAGAACTTAGTTGGTGCTGAGTTACTATAGCACATAGTTGGTGCCAAGTTACTGTAGCACTTAGTTGGTGATGAGTTATTGTAGCACTCTTCATGTGTCAAGTTACTGTTGCACTTAGTTGGTGCTAAGTTACTGTAAAACTCTTCATGTGCTAAGTTACTGTAGCACTCTTCATGTGCTAAGTTACTATAGCACTTAGTTGGTGATGAGTTATTGTAGCACTCCATCATGTGTTGAGCTACCCAGTGTATGCTGAATGACTCTTCATGTGCCGAGCTACCTAGTGTATACTGAGTGTCAATATTTGGACGTGATTTCTATGAGCCAACTTGCAGGATTTATTTTCAATCACGACACTTTTTGTTAAGTTCTTTTCTTGGGATGTGTCCAGACCATTGTTGGCTCGGCCCTCCTCTTATGTAATGTTCTAGAATAATTTGTAAGACATTTTGGCAAGTATATATAGAGTGTTTAGGCTTAGAGTTAGGCAATTTTTTGGGAAGAGGTTTAGAGAGCAGAGCTAAATGTGTGAATTTGCAGTTGGATCATTGAATGTGAATGCATTTGTAATTGGCCATAACCTAGAAGGCCTTATAGCTAGGCATGTATGTTGAATATTTGAAGAATCGATAAACATATTTCATTCTTATTCCTTCTTTGGTTGCTATTCCTTGTGCTTGCTTCCATTGTGTTAACTCTTGTAGGGTGGTTTGGATAGCTGGATGAGCCTTTGGCCCTAGTTATTCACCTCTTGCCTGTGTCGGTTGGTATTAGAGCTTGAGCTTTATCCTTGTGGAGATTGGATCATGTAGAAACCTAATTTAGATTTGGTTGTAGGATGGTAGATCTATAGATTTTACCTATAACTTGCAGAGGGTTACAATCTTGTAGGAACCTGATTTGTAAAGATGGTTCATCATAGAAGAGATGTCGATGATGCTATATTGGATCAGTTGAGACAAATTGAAGCCAGATTAGATGCTATGGAGATAGCCTAAAGGAGAGGAGCACATCTTGATGATGTAAGTGATGATGAAGCAGTAGCACCAAACCATAATCCAAAACTTAAAGAAGACCAAGATGAGGAAAGATTGTTGCGAGTGTTGTTTAAGGAAAATTCAAAGCCTGCTATAGAAGTCATTCCTTATGATGGAAAAATGGACACCAATGATTTGTTGGATTGGATCTTTGATATGTTGAAGTTCTTTGAATATGAAAACACTCTTGATAATAGAAAGGTGAAGATTGCAGTCACTAGGTTGAAAGGTCATGCATCACTATGGTGGGAGTACTTGCAAATTGATAGACAAAGGAGAGGAAAGGAGAAGATCAAAACTTGGTCAAAGATGGTGAACAAGGTAAAGAAAAAATTCCTCCTTGCTAATTACCAAGTTAGCTGGTTGAGAAAGATGCAAAATTTGAAACAAAAGGACATGACTATGAAAGAATATACCAAGGAATTCTATAGATTGGACATCAAATCTGGACATGTGGATGATGATGTTGAGAAAATTGCAAGGTACATTAATGGATTGAGATCTAGAATTCAAGATGAAATAAGTTTTATGAAGTTGGAAAGTTTTGAAGAAGCATATCAATATGCCTTGAAAGCTGAGGAGATATTGACAAAGAAGCATGAACAAAGACAAGGAGGTAGAGGTGGTAGATTCTAGAGAGGCAGAGGTAGATCTAAAAGTTCTATGTAGGATAAAGGAAAATCTGAATGGAAGAATGATGACAAAGGCAAGACCAAATGGAAAAGTGGTAATTCTTACCAAGGAGGATCTAATTCTTACCAAGGAAGAGGTAATTCCTATTCTAGAGGTAGACTTCATGAGAATTGTTTTAGATGTGGTAAAGAGGGACATAGATCTTTTGAATGTAGATCCTCTGAAAGTAGGTAAGGTAAAAAAAATGTTGTGATTCAAGAAGATGATGAGGGTTCACCAAGTGGACCTAAGGCTAGAGAAAATTTGATGGTGAGAAGAACCTTACATAATAAGGGAAGTGATGAGGAACCTATTTTAAGGATAAGTCCTTTCAAGACCAAATGTAAAATGGCTGGAAAATGCTGTGAGGTGATTATTGATAGTGGAAGTTCTACAAATTTGGCAGTAGAAGAGCTAGTTACCAAGTTATAGTTTCAAAGGCTGAAACATCCCAAAGCTTATAGACCTTGTAGACTAGGTCACAAACTGTAGATCCAAATACCAAACCTTGGATCACTCAGCAAAATCTTAGTAATGAAGTTTCCTTCACTTCCTCACCACTCTGTTCAACTTCACATTCTGTACTCTCTTCTGCTTATTGAACACTCACAATTCGAATATCATTATGTCATGATAAAGGAAAATTTCCTTCCTTTCTATTGAGTTCACAAAAAAATTCCCTAATTTGGCTATTAGTCCTTCTTAATTAATTATTATAGGACCTCATTAAGCACATGTTACACTTAGCGATAACATAAATCTTTTGCCTTGCAACTTGAATAACTTTTTGTACACATAATATTATGACAAGTGAGCTTAGCCACATCATCCTCAACATGTCTTTTCCATGTACTCAACCTTGATCCTCAAGATATCAAATCTGCTAAGAGATAGAACAAGTTTACCAGAACAAGCTTTTGTAAACTCTATCTTAGAATAGACATCACCTAAACTTACATAACTTCTTCTAGACTTGTCCTTTCTACTTCCAACATTAACTACAGATACCAAATACTCCAAAGTATCTCTCATAACCTCGAGTGGTTATCATGATCAACTAGCCATCTGTACCAACTTAGTCTTTCCATTGTTCTTCTGTCATTTACCATGAAAGACATCAAATATGCTATATTGACATGAATGACAAATTCAGTCATGAATGCAACATATCATCAAACAAATCTTCCAACAATCCTCCATCAGTGGTATCTTTGTTAGTCCAAGATTTTGTACTACTTCCTATGACACTACATTTTTAGTAGACCATATCTCTATGATTACTTTACACAACTTACCTAGTATCTTACAAGTAGTCCTAAATAGTGCTCTTCTATACTTGGGTTCTCCCTTTACTATTTCCTTAACCAAGACTCTCCTTAACATGATATTTTCACCCTTCTCTATATCAAGGTCCACTTCACCTACCTTTTGATTATCTTTCTCTTGGATGTATGTGATTTTATTCTCTCCATAGGATGATGATTCCTTTTTTGGAAATCTATAGGAAAGATGTCCCAACTTGCCATAGTTATAACATTTCATATTGATGAAGTGTGAGCCTCTGTTGTTGTTCATCTTCCTCTACCTCCATTATTGTATCCTTTGCCTCTACTTGAGCCTCCCCTTTGACTGGTCCCACTAGCCTACTCATTCCATTTGGAATTCCCATAGCTCCTTTTTTCATTAGTCCTTCCACTAGAGACTTCTCTTAAGCCACCTCTGAATTCTTTGCCTCTACCTCTATTTTTGGAACTCGAGTCTCCTTTCTTCCTTATTTTATTGTCCACTTTCCTAGCCATTTGAAAACAACTTTGCAATGTGGTGAAACTAAAAGAACTCAATTCTACCTGAATAGACCACTTATGGCCATTTAGATACCTAGCCACCTTGATGCTTTTTCCTCCTACACCCTTGACCTTAGAACCAACTTCTAAAACTCCTCAATATAGGTAGCCACATCAAGATCCCTCTTCTTGATATTTTGCCTCTACTTGTGAATTTTAATCTCACAATCTTTTGGCAAATAGGTTTCTTTTATTTTTTTCCACCATAGCCTTCCAATTAGCTATATATTTCTTCCCTTCACTCTCTCTTTCCTCTTGAAAAAAATTTCACCATGTCAAGACTTGACCTTTCAATTTGGATTTTGCAAATCTCACCTTTTGGGCTTCTATTGTCCCCTTGCACTCAAAGTAGTTTTCAATAGTTGCAATCTATTCTAGGACCACCTCTACATTCATCTTGCCATGGAATACTGGCACACTCTCATGATTATTTCCTCCAAAGGCTTTGATGGATTTGAGGAATGGTTCTAGCTCACCAAGTGGAAGATCCATTTCAAGTATTTCATCCTCCAAACTCATCTTCTCTTTACCCTTGGTGAAGTCTTCATCTTCCTTAGCTTGGGCTGCATCTTCCATCTCATTCATCTTATCTTTCACCTCCTCTAGGGCCTCATCAAGAAGCCCAGTCTTCTCTTCTATGAGCTTGTTTTGTGCATCTACCTCCTTTTCTAACTCTACATTGGTAACCATCTTTGAAAACCCACTTGACTTAGTGGAATACAACATACCACCACAAGTCACAATCTTATGGCTCTGATACCACTTTGATGTGGAGCTTCTTCACTTCAAAGCTTTATTTCTCTTCCAAGGCTACTCCTAGCTCACTTAGGGTTTCTATCCTAAACCCCAACCTATAGGACTCCTTCCCAATCCCCATTTACCAAGAAAGTCACCCAACAATTCAAGTTTCCATCTTCTACCTTCAGTTCACCAACTATGCACTATTTGTCCTAGAGTGACAAAACTTCACCAAATACCCCTAAAGATACAAAATCAAGTTTTAAAACCACACTTATGGGGTTCTTGACACATTTCTTACCATTCTACATCATTTTTTTGAGTTCCACACACCCGCAACTCCAAATTACCTTATTTAGCCTTATAGCCCTAAGAGCCCCTATTAGCCCTCCTAAAATAAGGAACAAGCTATAACTCCCAAAAAATCTTAACAAGGCCACTTGGTGTCTTTAGGACTTTGATTTCCACTGACCCAAACCTAAATATTTTGTAGGTGTTGGGCTCCTGTGACAACCATATAATACAACTTCATAAAACCCCTATTTCAAGGGTTTCAAAGGCAATGCCAATGATTCTTTGACTAATGGTTTTGAAAAATAAACTTCTAACTTCCTCCTCTAAGATATTAACCCTTGAAAACCTACTCCTTCATTTCCTAAGAAAGATTGGTATGTGCCAATCCATTGTTCACTCTAAAAATTCAATTCAAGCTTTCATTGCATCTTGCCAAGCTTTCATTTCTTGCCTAGGGTTCGCTTGAAAAACTAACTACTTGACTTGCACAAATCAAAAAAATCACTATTTAAATTATATACAAAATCTATTTCTTGATTTCCAAGAGCCATGGTTATTTGACCAAGGAAGCTCAAGTCATTTCCATTTTAGTGTTGGTAACATAAAACTAGACAACAGGAACACACACATTAATTAATTTTCTAAGCCTTGTAAAATGAAGATCTAAACCCAAAAAACTATGCACAAGTTAAAAAAATGGTACAAAGACACTAATCCATTAGAAATAGTAAGACAATCAATTCAACATCTTATTCATTCCTTCAAAATCTGATTTTTTGTCAATTAGAACTATCCTTCTTGTATATGTTGTTAGTACAATGGTGTCTCCAACCCTTGAAAATAAGTTGAAAGGTCTTCTTATAGACTCCCCTAACCACCTTACCCTTTGGTTTGACCCATAGCTACCCATGTTTCTTTTTTTCTAAAATTGTGCAAAAATTTGCTATGCAATTTTGCAAAGATTATAAAGTTGTCAATGAGCAACTTTTTGACAACTTTTGCAAATTTGCAAGTGGAGCCTCCAAACATGACCAATTTTTTTCCAAGCCTTAGGAAATGGACTTAAAACACCTAAGGGCTAGTTTTGAACACATATAGACCATTTCTAATCCTTTTTTCATATTTTTCCTTATTGAGCAATTTCTAAGCAATTCTTGCCTATCAAGACCTAATTGACAAAACTTGACTTACATTCCAAATCCTACCCATTGAAACCTCCTTAACTCACCTTGGGACTTTATTCCTAGGCCTTATTTATTAAATGGTTGGTTAGACCATTTAAAAACCAAAAATACAGTAGGGTTTCACCTTTACCCTTAGGTGCTCCTGCACCACAAGGTAATTGAGAAGTGACCTTGTCATATCTCAGGTTCTTAGAGGAAAACCAAGATACATCATCTTCAATGTATCCATCATGATACATTGTCAAATGTAAAATGTTAAATAGAGGTGAAATATTCAATTCAATAGCCAATTCTACTTCATAGGCATTTCCTAAATTATGCTTTTTTTGGTATCTTGCATGGTCCAAACTTCTTTATTTGTTAGTTGTTATATGTACATCCTAGAAATCTCTCATTCCTCAAATGAACCACAAATTTATCTCCTACCTTAAATTCCTTATGTCTCATTTTCTCCTTTTCCTTATCCTTATACTATGTATTCAACTTTGTCATATTCTTCCTCACCTCCTCATGGATGTTCTTCAAGCTCTCTACAACATCCTTAGCTTCAAGATCAAAATATTATCTAGGTAAATAGTGACAAAATTATCTATAAATTCCTTCAATACCTCACCCATAAGACAGATGAAAGTGTTCATTACATTAGTTAGCTGAAAAGGCATGACCGAACACTCATACAATCCCTCCCTTGTCTTGAATTTAGTCATCCATTCATCTCCTTCTCTGATCTGAATATAATAATATCCACTCTTCAAAACTATTTTGTGAAATATACAACTCCACTTAAACGATCCATAATATCATCCATTCATGAAAATGGAAACATGTACTTGATTTTTTTGTTGATATCCCAAGAATCTATACACATCCTTCATTCTTCATTCTTCATTGGTGCTAATACTATTGGTACAACACACTGACTCATACTCACAAATCAACCCTTTTTGCAGCAACTTTTTACTTTTTGTTGCTATCATTTAGTTTGCTGCCTTGTTTGGAAAATTGGCTCTTAAAATCAAGTCCATTTGGTGATTGATCTTCCTCACTAGTTGTAATCTATTTGGTAGATTATTAGATACAATATCTATAAACTCATCCAAAAAAATTTCAACTTATGTAGGTACCTCTTCTACTTCTTATTTACCATCTTTTGAAAATATCATGCCTCATACCCTCTAGGAACTTCTTTCCATTGGCAAAACATACTCTCATAATTGCATACTTTTTCATCATTTTCCTTCAATGAATTTAGCTTATTTCTCACTCCATCATTCATTAGATAATAGGTATTTCCATGACTATCATGCACAACATACTTGTCAAACTATCACTACCTACCTAGAAACATATTATATATGTCCATAGGTATGATATCACATAGTATCTATACACTATTCATTATATACTATTCATTAACCATGGCCTTGTGGCCATCCCACATCTAGGAAACATGGTATGGATGTGGGTGTTTTTTCCTCTTGAGCTTTAACTTTGTGACCATCTCTTCTAAAATCAAATTTTTAATTCTTCCATCATTAATAATCACATCAAAATACTTATCTTCACACTTACACTTGGTGTGAAAGAAGCTCCTCCTTTGATCTAGTTCACTCTCACCACTCAGCAAGACTATTCTATTAACTAATTTTTCTCCTCTTTCAACATCTTTAGAATGTGATGATTTCCAATCTTCATCCACATGTTCCACCTTGGTCTAGCTTTTAGTTCTAATATTTTTCCTTCCTTGGCATTGAGGAATTTTTAATTCTCTATGATCATCTTCTCCATAGTGAAAACATATTCTATGAAAGCCTCTTCTTCCTGATCCTTGTCATCTTCCCCTTCCTCTTTGATATCTATTATCCTAATCATGGAAATTATTGAAATTATTTTCCCTCTAGTTCTCACTACTACTACTGACCTCATCCTTCTTCTTTTGATCTTCATTTTGGCCTCCATAAGATTTTCTTCCAAATCTTCCACCATGATGTCTTCTTCTTTGCTTGTTCTCAAACTTGTTACTCATTTTTTTTCTACTCTTAGGAAAAACTAGTATGCTTCTTCAATATTTTTGATTCATACCAAACTCATTTCCTCCTAAATACTTGGCGTTAACCTTTTCAAATAATGGGAAACTTTCTCCTTGCCAGCTTCTACATGGCTTGTTCTAATAAGAACTCAAAATAACTCTTTTGTATACTTTGAAAAATTCTTTTTGCTTGCTTCAACCCTTGCATTTTCTTTAGGATATCAAGTTCATAGTAAATAAGAATGAATTGTCACTTCAATTTAGCTATCACCTGATCCCACCTTGCAATTTTAACTTTTCCTCTTCTATTCCACCCCAATTAAATCTCCTAGCACTAGATCTTTCCATAACCCTTCATTTTGTCCATCACAAACATTTTTATATATTAACATAGTGTAGTCATTTGGGTTACATCGTAAGTTCTCTTAAATGTTGAGCACCTTATAATACATTTTCAAAATATGCTCAGTAGATGGTATATGCATACAGCCTAAACATATACCTAAAATGAAACTAGCTCTTTACAACACATAGTACCTATTAACCATTTACAACAACAATAGTCATAACTGAGATCTAAAATAGTTAATACAAAAAAGATTTTATAAGTAGCTTGGCCTTGTAGGACCAAAAAATATGCTAATATCTAACATACTATGAGAAAATCACAAACTCAATAAACATACATTGATATCCTCTAGTCTACCATGAAAGCTAAATAAACAAAGAAAGCAACACAAAGTTAAAAATCCCCTCTTTCATTTTTAGCTCCCATGTCCTTCTTTCTTCTCCTTTTGATGTAGCTCCAATTTCCTACAATGCACACAATTAGAAAGAAAAAGCCTATGATATGGAAATAATATAGGAATACTAGCAGAAGTGATTTAATCTTGACAGACCAAAGGCCAAGGGACTTGAAGGACTTAGGATTTAGGGACCTAAAGCTTAAATCACTTCTTTAGGGACCTAAAGCTTAAATCACTTCTTCTAGTATTCCCATATCATAGGCTTTCACTTTCTAATTGTGTGCATTGTATGGAATTGGAGCTACATTGAATGGAGAAGAAAGAAGGACATGGGAGCTACAAATGAAATAGGGGGTTTTTAACTTTGTGTCACTTTCTTTGTTTATTTGGCTTTCATGGTAGACTAGAGGGTATCAATTTATGTTTATTGAGTTTGTGATTTTCTCATAGTATTTTAGATATTAGCCCATTTTCTAGTCCTACAATTGGTGAACTTGACGTGAATACGCTTAACTAACTTGGGTTTCTTGTTTTTATGCTTGTAGGTGCAAGGAAGGAGCTCACTTGGAAGGGTATAATGGCTATATACACTTCCTTATCACATATATATTAATTGGGGCCTAGTAACATGATTATAGGCCTTCATTTATGCATTTTGTTTGCCTTCTATCCTAGGTTGTACTCTGCTTTGTCAAGGTGCACTTGGGACCTCTAGGAGGCAGTTTTAGAGGCCTGGGAGTCACCATAACCCCCATATATTGTTCCCAACTGCACTTAGAAACAACCACTTGCACCCTTCTAGGCCCCAACTACACCATGTCCATAGTCTACATTGTCTAAGCACACTTGGTAGGGTAGATTTCAAAATTTTAGTTTTTGTGTATTGTTTAGAGCTCATTTCTCCATAGTTTGCAATTGGCCTCCCAACTATGCACCAAAAATACCAACTATACCCTTTTGGGCCCCAAGTGCACCATGGGCATAGTTAACACTATCAGAGTGCACTTAGGGGCATCTTGAGCCATTTTGGCCTTCTGGGGTGTAATCTGCTCTGTCAAAGTGTAGTTGGTTCATAGAAAGCATACATTTCACTCAGAATCTATATCTATGGTTTATGTTTCCTTCTAGAACCTAGATTAGATATTTTCATGTTACTGATGATCTATTTACATCATGTGGAAATCATTGGATGAAGACATAATCATTACAAACTACTAATTTTTTTTGCCAGGACGTTGTTGAAGATCTTATGTGCTTGTCTAAACTATGTGTTTAGATTTCCTATATTAAATAACACTTCATTTGGTGCTTTAAAAAGAACTTTTTCTATTATGCTCGGTGTGTCTACAATGTCTAAACCCTAGGAGTTACATGGATGTATCCTTTCCCCTAGCCATTTGTGGATCTTGGGTGTAAGAGAAATCCATGTGACTTCTATAGAGAAGCCTACAGGGATCAAGATATCTGATATTGGGTATGCCAAGGGATGACTTCAAAGTGGTAATGGGCCAAAGCCAGGTCAATGTTCCAGCTAATATATAAAACTCAATATAGTTAATGTCATGTCAGCAGTATTTCTACATGATAGCTCTCCTCTAGTACCCTTGTGGTGCATCAAACCCTGGTTCTCAGGGTTGGGAGACCTTTTGAGGAATTTTATCATTCACTTGCCAAACAGAATGCCCATACTAAAAACCTTGTTTTAGTGGTCAAAAACCTTTCTATCCACTAGCTTAGGAGGTCACCCATGCATGTGAAGACATCCCACATTCTCACAATTCTTAGCAGAGATAAAAGCCCCTTGGGAAATGGATCCTGGTAGCCCCAAGAAGTGAGTGCATTATAAGGGGGAGCCTATGATGCCAAGATTCTAAGTTTTTTGCTTTGGATAAGCGTGACTAAACTTTGGTTCAAGTTGGAATTTAGTGGATATAATCCAAAATCCTACATTGTGGTGTGTCTTTTCACTTTAACAACTATTCTTGTTTTATTGTGTCTTGTGTGTGTGTGTAAAACATTAATCAAGCTAAAAACCAACTTGCAAATTTACCCCTTGGATACTATTCAAACCTTGTCAAAACATTACAACCGTTGTCAAAAACTTTACAAACTTTGGTCCCAAACATTCAAGACTTGGAAAACATGACAACTTGTAATCTTAGAAGTGTTTGGCATAACTTAGATTTCATCTTTTCATAACATCCACTTACATCCACCATATTTTGAGCCTCATACTTGCATCATCTAGGCTTCATTTATTCCTCATATATATCTCTAATCATTCATAGTGCATTCCTTAGGCTTCACTTTGCATTCTTTAGTCTTTGCATTTCAATCCCAAAATCTACATCTTGCATCTCCCATTTGGATTTCTGCATTACCCAACCTTATCTTACACACTTTAACCATCATTTTGGGTGTCCTAACTAGCATTATACGCCTTCATTTTAGTTTTATCGCTATCCTTTTCTACTTAGCTCATTGTCACATCAATTTGGAAATCACAGAACCCAAAATCACCTTAATTTCAGCCTAGTTAACCAACTATGCTCTAACTGGCCTCAACTGCACCATGGGCATAGTTGGTACTATCTAAGCAAACTTGTTAGTTTGAGAACCCAGTTTTGACTTCCACACAACATTTTGAGACTTAAATAGTGTCCTTAGGTACTTGGATAGGCCCCCTGTCTCTGTATGTCCTAGCCATCATTGTCTTCACTTAGGGATTCATTCCTTAGTTCATAACCTTCATTCTACATCTCCTATCTAATCATAACATCATCCCTAGCATCCTAGCTCTCCGGTATAGCAACTTAGCCACCACTTAGCTCAAAATCAATAACATTCAACCCAACCTTCCAACTGCACCATGAAACTACCAATTGCACCCAAACTAGCCCCAAGTGTACCATAGGCATAATTGGTACTGTTGGAGGACACTTGGTGCTTCAAAGCATACTTGGGTACTTTCATGACCATTTTTTTCCTCCAAACTATAATTTGGGACCCTAAAACTACATCTAGAAGCCTCTGTAGGTCCTCATTCTGCATATGACCCAAAACAACATCTTGCACCAAAAACATCAATAAACATACCAGAAATTTACGTCCAATTCACCAATTTTAGGACCAAAAAATGGTCTAATATCTAACATACTATGAGTAAATCACAAACTCAATAAATAAACATTGATACCCTCTAGTCTACCATGAAAGAAAAATAAATGAAAGGAAGCAATATAAAGTTTAAAACCCCCTCTTTCATTGTAGCTCCCATGTCCTTTATTCTTCTCCATGTGATGTAGCTCCAATTGCCTACAATGCACACAATTAGGAAGCAAAAGCCTATGATAATGATATGAGAGTACTAGAAGAATTGATTTAAAGAATAAAGAGACTAGAAGATTATGACCTCAAGACTTAAGACTTAGGACTTAGGACTGGAAATGAGAGGAAGAATGCTCAATTTACAATCAACACACAAGATGAGAGCATTGGAATTGTCACCTTAGATATGCAACTTGGCAAGAGATTCCTTTGAAAATCCATGACACATATGACACAAGATGTCAAATTTAGGATTTTATGATGCTTGGAAGTCAAATATGGCTAAAAATGGAAGAGGGTCTATGACATGTCATGTGACACCTCAAACCCACTTAAAACCAAGAATCTATGACAATGGAAGCCAAATATAGATATGCAAAGGGAATAAGAATACATGGATTATGACATAAGAATACATGGATTATGACATATCTTAGACAAAGTTATAAGGTCATCACTACGACCAAGCTACTCTATTTAAGTCGAGTCATGTAAAGACTTGTAAATAAACATGTAAATATCAAACTCTATAAGAGTCAAGAAAGTCTTTGGTCACCAAGTATTTTCAATGTAAGTTGAGTCTAATATTTACCAAGCAATTCAAGCATATTGATGTCGAGTTACACAGAAGCTACCGAGCATAGTAGAGACTGAGCGTCAGAAGCATGTATAGTAAATGCCAAGTATCAGAGATAGTTAGTGTCAAGCAATGTGGAATTGACATTCAAGTTATGAATGATACAAACTTGGAGGTAAATCATTTTAGACTGACATTGTCAAGGTATTTAATGCTTGTAGAGGTTGTTACAAAGGTTATTATGACTTTTATGATGTGGATCATAGATCCCTATGTGTTGTGATTAAACAATTAGATGAAGAGGCAAAATAAGGAAGAATCTAGAAATCTCTCTATGAAAACTTTAAATAAAGTAGATCTAAACCTATTTGAGATATGGAGTAGAAGAAAGATATTCATGCAATTCAAGTATGAATGTGTGAAAATTTTCCAAGAAGGTAGAAGAGTTAAGACCTATTATTACAAAACAGAGCAAGCATCCTTGTCTAAACAATGAAGGACAATAAAGCTATATCAGATCAAAGATTGGATCAAGTTTAAAGAGAGAATATCCAAAACTAGCTTATTAGATAAGACTAAGGATTAGGTATTGAATCAGTTTTAACAAATTGAGTCAAAGATAATCTCTTAATATAGTGGTCTTAACATATCTCTGCAAATCTCCTAACAAAGTCCTTTTTTAGTTGTAAGTGAAAATCCTCTAATAGGATAAGACCTAACACTCTTAATAGCTTTTAAGAGGGCAAACCCCTTACAAGGTAGATCATTGGATATGGTCAAACATTATAACCCTAACAAGTTAACTTTATTACTATAGTAGTGAAGATTTATGGGTATCATCCAACCCCATTTTTACCTTCAAATTGAAGTGTTTTTGGGTAACTGAATCGTTGTGTTGTGTGTTTACATTTCATGCATGTGATTGATAGATTAGATCTATATGTTATTAAAATTTGATTTTACAAGTTATGCATGCATTGAACATGATATGGTAAATATGGTGAATGCAAGAAAAAATTATTTAAAAGGTTTAAGTGTTGTAGATCCTAATTCACGCACCCCCCCCCCCCCCAATATCTTAGTTTCCTAATTAAGACTTCTAATAATTGGTATCAAAGTATAGTTTCTCTGGAAGAAGTCTAAAATCTTGGAGTTTAGATCTTGGAGATGGAGGCTTATAAATTGGACAAAGTTATTGATAATAAGGTGATTGACATCTAGCTCATACTGTATCAACTTCAAACGGTAAGACAAGAATTGAAGAAATCTATGAAAAGGAGGAATGAGTTGGTCATTCAACAAAATAAGTTTAATTATGAAGAAGTTGAAACTCAAGGACTATATAGAACTATAAGTTCAAGTGAGAATGATACAAAATCCACAAATCTATTAGAAAAGAACATAATCCTAAATAAAGAAGTTAGAGGACTAAAAAGGGAACATGAGATTCAGTGAGTAAGGTTATGTGAAGTAACCAAGAAAAAGAAGAAAGAAGAGGAAGACAAGGTTGTCACTAAAGAAGATAAAAGGCTAATGGAAATCATACTAGAAGAAAGGTCATCTTATGTGAAGAAGATCTTAAACACTCAACTAGACATGATGAATCAACCGATGCTTACAAATTAGGAGTTGAACAAAAAGGATGTGGAATTAGAAAATTTGAGATCACATAAGGATCTACTAAAGAATGAATTGAAAACTGAGAAATAATTTTT
Source organism: Cupressus sempervirens (assembly GCA_028749045.1). Classification (NCBI taxonomy): domain Eukaryota; kingdom Viridiplantae; phylum Streptophyta; class Pinopsida; order Cupressales; family Cupressaceae; genus Cupressus; species Cupressus sempervirens. The sequence continues at coordinate 391,209,947 of CM053786.1, forward strand.
GGAAAGATTCAAAAAGCCTAAGGAAGCAATGAAATATTTTGAAGAACTTATGAAGTCATCTAGCAGTACTTTTGAATCAGGACATTCATCTACTAAGAAAGGAGAATCATCCAAGAGTGGACAATTGAGGAATGCAAAATATAAAGGCAAACCAACATGTTATAATTATGGAAAACATGGTCATACTACAAACATCTGCAAAAGAAAAAATGGTATACAAAACCCCAAACCTAAGTTTACTAGTTGCTTTTTTATTGCAAGAAGCAAGGACATCAAATTCATGAGTATAGATCAAGAATGAAGAATGCATCTATGCAACCTTGATTTGAAGGCTATTATTACAATTGTCAAAAGTATGGACATAGAGCATATGAATGCAGATCATAGACAAAACCCTATTAGACTAACCAATGACACAACCATGCACCTAAGAATGCATGTTCCAAATGTCACAAGTTTGAACATTTGAGCAAAAAATGTAGGACTCAAGTACCAATAGAAAATTATACCAAGGGTAAAGGAAAAGTGGACATTGATCAAACAAAGAAGGATATGAAACAAACATGGAAGAAAAAGGCAAAACATGGAAACAATGGAGTTGAGATTACCCAATCCAATGGAGGAGGTGATCATATCATCTCAAACTAATCAAGAAATGTATGTAAGTAACTAAATATTTAGTGATATATCATACATCAGTTCCAAACATAAAATATGCTAAAGTTCATATTTGCATAAGTAAAAATTCATAAGAACAAATCTATGAAAGGACTAGTACAAAAGTAATCATTTATCCAAACGGTTTCAAACATCAATAAAATTGTCTATATTGATTAAGCATTGCAATATTGATTGAGTACTTTAGACTCTAAACTAGTGTATATGTTGAGTTAGCTGGAAGAGATCGAGTTGTATTGTGGAGACCTAGTTCAAAGGCACAATATCAACCAAGATAGATTGCTTCCACCTACCTGAGTATACAATATTAATGGAGACCCTAAATCGAGTAGAAGGAAGTATATATCAAGATTTGAAGACTTTGTTTTATACCTTGCATATAGATTATGAGAGCACAAAGCGATTTGAGTGATTTATAAAAGAGATCCTAAGGCGATTAAGAGAAAATATGAGACAGAAGCTTGATCAAGTGAAGATTTGAGTTGTGTTGAGTTATCTAGAGAGAATAATTTTTAACCCTAATAGAAAAACATGGCAACTTCATCATCCACGGGAAAGAGTCAAGGAGTAGAGGTTAGTAATATTCAATTGGTGAGGAGTGACGCTTTTCCTCCACTTAAGTTTTTGTGCTATTCCTAATATTGCAATGAAAGGTGACTCAATGGGTATGTTATCTTTGATACCACCTAAAGTAATCATGATACACGATGTGTGAAGTTTCTACATGTGCAAGATTGGAGAATTTTGTGACTACGAGATTTGAGAGGCATATGAGAAATTATGTGATGAAGGAGTTTTGAAGGATGAATTCAAAATTGTTAAAAGGAAAGGGCTAACTCATGCCCTAGAGATTTCAAGGAATTTCAAGATTGAATAGATCAAGGTTGTACTAAGTAGGATCCACAATATGAAATTTTGGCTACACAATGGACCAATTGAGATAACCAAGAAAATGATTCACAAGGTTATTGGTTATCCCACTCTAGGTAAGAAGAAGACTATGTGACGTATGGGTTGTGAGGAAGTTTAAGCTAACATAAGAGTCAAGTGGAATGGACTAGGGTTGTCCATATCAAACATTTCTAATCAATTGATTGAATTTGTAAGGAGAGAAATTTCTCACAAATTCTATCAATCTATTTGATTGAACAGTGTACGATGTATGGTAGTTAACCAAGTGTGGAAGATTGTTATGAAAGGTCATGAATATGATCTTGTCAAGTTGTTGAAACTTTAATTAGCAAAGAACATGATATCCATCAGGAAGGCAAAGAATTATACAAGTAATTTTTTATTACTTGTCATTTGTATTTTTCTTTGTGTTCAGAAGTATTTTCATGGTAGTAGCAACATTGTTTTAGAATAAGGAAAACTAGTGATAAATCATATCAGTGAATACATAACTCAATTGAGAGATAATTTTGAAAATTTAATGAACACATATTTTGAGGAATTCAAACAAAGAATGAAGATAAGGATGAGAATATCATAAGAGTTGGTAATGAAACATTATAGTGATGTATATTTTTTAGTGGACACAAATTATACACTTGTATAGGTAGTAAAGTTGAGGAAGGCATGGCTACAAGCATTTTATTATGAGATTGACAGTGAGATTGTAAGTGCAAATATTATTGCATTATTAAAATAATAAATTGATACTAAACCTGAACCTTTTGGAAAATATGAAGAAACTAAGGCAAGGATTATTGTTGACATCAAACTAGCTTTTGAGGAGAAGAAAATAAAGATAATGATTGAAGACCTAGAGGCTAAACTAGGCACATAAGGCAAAGGCAAGTAAACTTTGTATCTCACTCAACATCTTGGAGAAGGTGAAGAAAAAGATAGTGATGTTGAAGAAGAGGAAGGAGAAGAAGGAGATCAAGGTAAAGCCCTAATTATCATTGCACCACCCATCAAGAAGGATAAATTTATCAAGCCTAGAACAAAGGAAGCTAAAAAGAAGACATTAGTGGTACCCCTCTCTCCTCCATCACCAACCAAACCAAGAATTAGGGTAGTAGTAGCAAGAGTTGAGCCATCTATAAGGAAAGGAGAAGTGAAAATCACTAACCTGAGTGGCTTTAATGCATAGAAGAAGAAATCACAAGCACCTGTGAGCCAGCCAAAGGAAAGAAGATTGGTAAAGGTTAAAGAAGTTGAAGAAGATGATGTAGAGAAGATAGAATCAAATGAAATGATCATAATACGTAGAAAAGGAAAAAATATTGACAAGGTATGTGCCAACCTAAGAAGCTCTACAATCCAGTTTTAGACTTGTGAAATATGATGCATTGGATAATTCTGACAGAACAAAAGTTGAGGAGGAAATGATAGATATGATTTCAAGTAATAAATTAGCTCCTAATGAAGTAGAGAAGAATATTCTTGTTTATTTGTATAATAGAGTATATAAAAGATGGGAACAAGCATCATTAGTAGAGAAAGATATTAGAGAAGGCACATTAGAGGTTATGCATGATTTATCAAAGGAGAAAAAGGTAAAAAAAATTGGAGAAGTATAGGAACCAATTTGTTCCTAATTTCATAATTTTTTATGATTCTACAAAATAAGATTGAAGTTGTAGTTTAGCAGAATGAGTTACTTTGGAAAAGCATTTTTGGTCTCATAATTAAAGAAGTAACACAAGAAAAAGACATTGAGATAGTAACCATTCAGGATGATCAAAGTGATGAAATGAGTGTAGGTGTGTCGATTCTAAAAGATAAAATTTCACAAATTCATGCTGACACCCCTGACACTCCATTTGTTGAGCAAGAGAAGCCCTCAGATGTAGATAAGGAGGAGAAAGAGGCATAGGAAACAAATAAAGACACAAGTGTAGACATTTCTATTGAAGGTCAAGAAGGACTAAATGTGGAAAAACCTCAAATTGAGGAAAATAAGGAGGAAAATAAAATAGTGGTGAGTGCTACTATTGTTGTTTCTAGCACTTATATACAAGCTTGATCAAGTGGTGATACCCCCTCACCATCTCCTAAAGAAGTTTCAAGCAGTAGCACCCCTTCACCTTGCAAGGAGAAAGAAATAAATGATATCTCTCTATATATTGAAGTTAGTTTGGATGAATTTATTGAGATGCCATAATTGGATTTGGAAAATCTCACTCTTGAAAAAACAATTTTTTTTGCAAGAAATTTTGGTGAAGAAGAAGAAGAAGCAAGAAGAGTTGAGAAGAGAACATCAATAGAGGCAAGTATTACATGATGTTAAGGACATTTTTGTAGAATCATTTGATATATAGAATATTGATGGGCAAGCCCCAATTATTTCCTAGATTGTAACTATTGTTGAACAAATAAATGTTGGAGATATTGAAGCAAATGAGAAGTTGATGGCTTTGTCAGCAAAGAAATTTGAGAATAATGTTGTGGACAAAGTCTCAACAACTATTGTTGAGCAAAAAGTTTAACTGCAAGAACATGTATAGAATAAAAAGGAACTTAGATAGAAAGTACAATATTTGTACAATATTTTTTGTGATTTTCCAAGATTCACTAGCGATCTTTAGGAAAACATCTAGCAAATTCAAGCTAATATATAGAGAACAAATAGCATTATTTTATAGTTAGTTGAATCCAACTCACAAAATTATAATAAGTTATTATTTGCTCAATGAAAATTGGCCAAGCTTCAAATAGTTGATAACAACATGATGTAAAAATTGATATCTATCCAATCCATGTTGATACAACAAGAGTTGAAATCAATACAAGATCTTATTCATGAAGATCATAATCTTTCTATTGTTGAAAGTTTGGTTGATTTGGAAGTTAGATTGGAGCTATAGAATCACATTTTGGAATCAACAAGAACCACTTAGGATCATGCACTTATCATGATCAACCAAGTTTACAAACCATTCATTGAAAAATATTGTTAGAATACACCCATTCAACCATAGCAAAAGACATAAGTGACAAAAACAAGGGGGAATGTAATGATGATTAAATATTTTGAATGGAGGTAATAAAAGAAGTAAGGAAATAAGGGAATGTAATTATGATTACATATTTGACTGATCATAAGGGAATGTCAGATTAGAGGAATCAACATTCTGACTTCAGAATTCAAAAGGAAAATAGGGTATGACACTAAAACATTAAACTACTTAGAGTCATGTGTATATATTATTCATTATTTATTTGTTTAGTATAACTGAGAGGGGGAGTGAATTAGTTATCCAAGGTCTAGATGTAAAAATAAAACTTTTCATGGCTTAGTTAACCATATCCATAAAACTTATTCATGCATGCATCCATTAGATCATACAATCGCTTAAACTTATAGATTATTGTTCTAGGTCAAAAAATCTTTGTAGAAATGTGAACATGAAACGTAACAGATTTAATAATACATTTAACACTAGGATTTTATGTGGAAACCCAATTTGCAAAAAAACCACCAATAACATGCTAATTATTCTCACTCTTCTGAAGTGATGCCCTACAAAAGGCCAACTCTATTAAATGTTACAATACACATTGTTAAATGTGACCTGGCTAAAGGATTTCAATCACCCTGTTAGGAATGCGCCTTGTTACACAACTTTAGATCATTCACTTTGAATTTTAGTAGGTTAAAGGATTTGCAAATGACTATTAGGTCAACCTTAATCTAAAGGATTTACCCTAGACTGGTGCAATGATTAGAAAGTAATAGTAAGGCTTGATCTGATAACAAATTACAAATCACTTGTAGATTACAAATCTTTGTTTTAGTCCTCCATTCTACTTGGCTTTTGCGCACCTAAGCTCTAATAGCTTGTTCACCCTTCAAGAATTCACACTCTTTAAGCCTTCTTGGTTTGCTATCCAATAGCACTCTCTCTTTTTTAGTCTTTGAATGAAGAAATACTTTAGACCTATTTTCTAACTTAGGTTCTTGAACATTGACCAACCTTGCTTCTAACTAGCCATCTCTATAAATAGAAATTTAAGATATTTTGTCATTCATCCTCTATCTTCCATTTTAGGGTTAGGTAGGATTAGGTAGGATTCAATGAATCTACCCATCTTTAGAAAATTCTTCAATCCTCTTTGAATTCACCTCAAAATGACTTACCATGAATTCTATGCCACGAACTCATCATAGTTATCTTCCACATGCTTCACAAAATTTAAGAAAATAAAATAGTCAACTCAAATTCATCAAATCTTTGATTTAACATGAACACTAGCACTCAGCATCAATATGTTGTCACTCGACTTCCATACTATTCTTCCACTCATCATCCACTAGATAACTCGACAAACACTAAAGTTTATTGGTGCTCGCCATCAACTAAACTTTACTTGGCTTACACTATATCACTCAATGTACACTAAACTTTCACTTTACTTGGCTCCAACTGATTTTCTACTTGACTTGCACTAACTTTGCTCAACACCTACTATCCACTCAATCAAGCTTGGTAGACTCAATAATTCTTACTTGTTCTTCTAGACTTAATCAGTGTATCCATCCTTCACAACATTAAGTAGATAATCAATGCATTATAACATCATTGTCTTAATTGATCTTTGTACTCCTTTTTCATACCATAACTCAACCTTTCCTCTAGGTGTTTTTGTTATCTCATTTGATCAAAACCTCCTCATCAATAAAATAAATGATAGTACTCACATCAACCAAGAAAGTAGCAGGTTTGACATTAGTGACAAAATAATTATTGAAACACATTCTCATACTTATGTCAATCTATTTTCAACAATCTCCCTCTTTGGCATTGATGGAAAACTAGTACCAATAAAAAAACCAAAAAGAAAATAATTCTTTGTATTGAAATCTCTCCCTCTATCGGCATCTTTCATCTTCTATATAGGTTACAAAATTATGTTCTGATCAAAAAACAATCAACTCATTGTTATGACTCCCTCTTGATGACTTCCTCTTTCTAATATTTAGGTATCTATCTCTGTCTATTCTGTTCTTATATCTCCCTTAGCACTATCTCCAACTTACTAGATAGATGTATGTTCTTATATCATTTCTCCCTCTATAGTAATCATCAAGTACACTATCTTCCTCTGAGTAGATATTCCATATTTCTCCCTCTTTGACAACAATGCCAAAGACTTGTTATCTTAAAATATAGATATGAACATTTTTTATTTTCTCCCTCTGTCACTTAGCTTGTGACTGATCAATCATTCTAGCTCTTTGATTACTTTAGGTAGCTCCTAAAGTAAGATCCACTACATCAATGTGTAACATATGTCAATCATCTTAGTTGATGTAGGGTACTTCTCATGCTTCTTAAATAGCCTTGGATAGGGGTATCACCCCTAGTTTACCTCTTAGATACTCATGAGCATCCCTAAGTAATGTTTATGAGAAGATATCAGCTATTTTCTCTTTTGTATTCACATATTCCATCTTCAACTCTTTGTCTTGAACTAGCTCTCTCAAGTAATGATACTTGATTGCAATGTGCTTAGTCTTTGTATGCATCACAAGGTTATTTGATATATTTATAGCACTTGTATTATCACAATAAAATATCATAGGTTTAGCAATTTGCTCCTTCATACCTTTGAGTAGTTGTTTAATCCACACAATGTTTGTACAATTTACTGCAACAACAACATATTTAGCTTCAGCTATAGATTGAGATATGAAACTTTTTTTCTAGACAGTCCATGTAACTAGCCTTTTTCTTAAGAAAAATTCTCCTCCACTATTGCTCTTTCTATCATCAATATTTCTAGCCCCATCAGCATCGGTGTAGAATCTCAATTCAAACTTCTCATTTTTCTTGTAGTATAGACCATAGATTTATGTCCCTTTCAAATATCTCATTATTCTGTTAATAGCCATCAAGTGATTCTCCTTGGGATTAGCAAAGAATCTTGCAACTATCCCAACAGATAATATAATATCAAGTCTGATATGCACTACATATTGCAATTTTCCAATCATAGACCTTTATAATGTTTGATTCACCTTGGTTGAATCATCATTCTTTGATAATTTGTGTCCTATCACCATAGGTGTGCTTACAGGCTTGGGATCTTCCAATCCAAAAGTTTTCATTATCTCCTTTACATACTTAGACTAAGTGATGTATATACCATACTTCATCTAATGTATTTGCAAATCCACAATTTTAGATAGTAAAATAAATTTGTCTTTTTCTATCTTCAAGTACAGATTGGTGTTATCATTAGTCCTCTCAAATCCAATTTTCACAAGATAATTGTGAAGCCTTTCATACGATGATTTTTGTGCTTACTTCAAACTATATAAAGCTTTGTGTAGTCTATATACCACATTTTTGTTGTTAGCATCAAAATATCCTTTTGTTTGTTCTATATAGGCTTCTTCTTCTAATATGCCTTTCAGAAATGTAGATTTAACATCCATTTGATAAACTTTGAAACCTTTGTATACAGAGTAAGCAAGCAGAGCTCTTAGTCCTTCCAATCTTGCAACAGAGGCAAATGTTTCTCCATAGTCTATCCCTTCTTCTTGTGCATACTCTTTTTAAACTAATCTTGCCTCATTCCTAATGACTTCACCATTTTTATCCAACCTATTTTTGTACACCCACTTGGTGCCAATCACATTTTTATGTTCTAGTCTAGGAACTAGAGTCTATGTCTTGTTCTTTTCAATCTGTTCAATCTCTTCTTTCATGGCTTTACTCTAGTCCACATCTTCTAAGGCATCTTTCACTATTTAGGTTCATGCATGCTAAGAAAACATGTATCACTCTTCACCTTGTCTATTTTTTTCTGATTTTGCATCTTTATCTCCAATTATTTGGGCAATAGGGTGATGTCTTTTGACATACTTTGACAATCTTGGTTCTACTCTATTTTCCTCATTAGGTTAGTCAACTTCTGAATCACTATGTACTTCTCTATCAAGTAATTCAAAATTTCTTTCATGTACACTAATCTTAGAATTAGAATGTGCCTCAACTTCATTCTACAACTTGGCATCTGATTGTAGCTTGGTTCCTGAATGCAACTCAGCATTCATTGTATGTGACTCGACAGTCACTAAAACTTGTTATTGATTTTCAAATTGATTTACAACATCTTCATCAGTAAGCATACCTTCATAAAAGCATACAAAAGATTTGTATTCCTCTAGTTTCTTCATATGTTCAGCCTCATGTACCTCTGTATATTCATTAAATTTCACATTTGCACTTTTCACAACTTTTTTATTGTTAGTATTTAAAAACTTGTAAGATTTACTTCTTATAGAATAGCCAAGAAATATACCTTCTTCACTTTTTGCATCTAATTTACCATTCCTAAAATCTTTGAGAATATAACACTTGCTTCCAAATACTATAAAATATTTTACATTTAGTGAGTATCCATACCATAGTTCAAAAGGTGTTGAATAAGTACCTTTCTTGACTTGCACATAGTTCAAGGTATAGACAACTATACTTATAGCCTCTCTCCACTATTTAAGTAACATTTTTCTCCATCATGAGTGTCCTAGAACAGTCCATTATAGATCTATTCCTCCTTTCAACAATTCTATTTTGTGGAGGGGTCCTAGGTGCAGATGTTTGTCTTTTGATTCCTCTATCATTACAAAACATCTCAAACTCATTTGATGTAAATTCTCCTCCTTCGTCAGATCTCAAAAATTTCAAACTTTTACATATTTCCTTCTCATCTCTTGTTAAGTACCACTTAAACATTTGGAAAGCATTAGATTTATGTTTCAAAAACATAATTGTCATCATCTTAGAATAATCATCAACAAATAGCATAATGTACTTATCACCTTTGTAGCTTTGCACATCAATTGGTCCACACAAGTCAGAATGAACAATCTCCAAAATTCCTTTAGATTTGTGAGTGTTACTCTTAAAACTAGACTTTGTCATTTTGCCTAACTGACATTATTTGCAAATTATATTGTCAGGTTTCTTAAACTTAGGAAAACCTCTGACTCTTCTCATGTAACTGATACTAACCAAGTTATTAAAATTTACATAACATAACCTCTTGTACCATAACCACACATCATCAAATTCTACAACTAGACAAGTAGCATCATCCATATCAAGGTAGAATAGATTACCTCTAGTTTGGTCACCTTTTCCAATTAGTTTTCCATCAGTATCATATATCTTAGTTATCTTGTTCTCAAACTCAACCTTGCAACCTCAACTATTCAATTGTGACACACTCAAAAAATCATAGTTAATTCCTTCAACATAGTAAGCATTGTCACATAAAAAAATTCTATGAGTTTGATAGAACCTTTTCCTTTTATCAAATAGGGTGCATTAGTTACCAAACCTTACACTATTTCCATCATAATAATTCAAGGTAATGGACTTACTTTTATCTCCAGTCATGTGATGTGAACACCTACTATCAATTATCCATCTGTCATTCTTATTCACACAAGACACTAGTGTAGTTGCCTCATCCTCATCAAAATCATCCTTCATTGCAACATACACCACTTCATCATCATGATCATTAGATCCATCTTTGGTTTCTTCTTCTGCAATGTAGCAAGACTTCTTGCCTTTGTCTTTGTAATCTTTGTTTTCCTCATCTCTTCTATTTTTGTATTTGTCTCCACCTCTATTGTTCTTCTTCTCTGGACATCTAGCAACAATATGACCAACCTCATTACAATTAAAACATGTGATAGGTAACTCATCTTTGAATTTTCCTTTACCTCTATGAAATCTCCTTGCTAGTAGTGCTTCAAGTTGTTCTACATCTTCCTCATTTGTATCATTTTCACTGGAAACATATTTTACCTTTTTCTTCTTCTTCTGATTAGGTTCCTTTAATGATAGCTTAGCTCTAAAAGTAGATTCAACATTTTCAGATTTGAAGTTACCATAATTAGATAACTCAAAAGCAGTGAGCCTACCTACTAGACCTTCAAGACTCTTTTTAGAACCTAGTATACATCTTAGTTATTGTATTGAAGAAAATCTAATAGCATAGATGGGCAGCAATATTCTCAAAACTTTTATTAATATAGTATCATCATCTATCTTACTAGTAGATCCTCTTATAGCATTAACAACATCTTTAATTCTAGAACAATATTGAGAAACATTCTCACCTTCTTGCATCCTCATGTCATCGAACTTACCTCTAAGACTTTCAGATTTGGCTCTCAAAACCTTTGTATCTCCTCCATAGATGGTGTGAAGAGCATCCCACTTTCTTTTTTCACTATCACAACCCTTGACATCATCAAACTTAGCATAACTTAGGGCAGAGGCAATCTCCAACATTGCCCAATTGTGTTCTTTCTTCTTTTTCAAATCTTCAGTAGTTAGGGCTCTAGTAGGATCAACATGCTCAGTGATGTTGGTAGATTTGTAAGAACAATAGTCCAACAAGACAACATTGGGGCAGGGGGGGGGGGGGTGGTTTGGTTTTGAATTAGTTATCTAAAAATTAAAGCATTTATCTTCCAAACAAACTTAACCATTCAACCAAAGTAAACAACAACCATAATAAGATGCACATAGACAATTACACCAAATATATTAACTAGGGAAACCCTTGATCAGAGGGAAAACCCTAGTGGAAATGATGCCCACAAGATGATGTACTAATATAAATATTCCTTGTTAGAGGATGGACCCTATTAGGTGTCTATTACAACATTTAGTACATATGAGTCCCTATTAGGAGACTTTGAATCCCTTCTAGAAGGTTCCAACCCTTTTAGGAGTTGTGGTACAATGTATGCAAGATTTCTCAAACATGTAATTTCAACTACAAGAAGAGCTTACTACTCAAACATGAAATTTATTGTTATGTTCTTCTTTCCTTTATTCTTTCAACTAAACCAATCACTATCAGACCTTGTAGACTAGGTCACAAACCTTAGATCCAATTATCAAACCTCAGATCATTTAGCAAAACCTCAGTAGTGAAGTTTCCCTCACTTCTACTCTGCTCTGCTCAACTTCGCATTCCACTCTTACTACTTCTTACAATCAATCCAAATCCATACATCATGATAAAGGAAAATGTCCTTCCTTTATACCCAGTCCATAAAATAATTTCCTAAGTTGTCTATTAGACCTTCTCAATTAATCATTATAGGACCACATTAAGAACACACTACAGTTAGCGATAATATTAATCTTTTATCTTGCAACTTGAATATCTTTTTGTACACATAATATTATGATGAGAAAACTTAGCCATGTCATCACCAACATGTCTTCTTCACATCCTCAACCTCAATTCTCAGAATAACAACTCTACTAAGAGATATAACAAGTTTACCAGAACATGCCCCTATAAATTCTATCTCAGAATAGACATCACCAAAACTTACATAACTTCTTCCAGATCATTTCTTCTTCTAATGTTACTTGCATATAATAGATACTTAGAAGTATCTCCCATAACCTTGGATAGTGAGATTATTCAGCTAGTCCTCTGTAACAACTTGATCTTTCTGTTGTTCTTCTTTCAGATACTACAGAAGACTGGTATGTTGACATCAATGACAAACTCATTCATGAATGTAACATATCATCATAGTAGCATATCTTCAATACTCTCCCATAGTAATATCATCATCATTCATGCTTCCAACAATCTCCCCCTTTGGCATTGATAGTAACATAGATGAAAAAAATCTAGTTCCAAGAATATCAACAAGACTGCTCATCTTTCTTTTCAAATCCTCTTCATCAATAATTCTCCCCCATTGATATACCTCAATGTTCTTTCTATCAAAATTCATTTCATACTATACTTCTTCTTACTATCTTCTCCTCATGATGTTTTTCATGCCAAAATTCTCCCCCATTAACCTTAATGTCAAAGGTTTCAGCAACCATCAAACTTAGCAACAACTAATTCTTACTAGCTCAAGTGTCCAAATACACTATTCAAAACAACATCCAACAAGAGTCATAGATGACTCTGTCTATCACATATACTCCCCCACATAGGAAGCATCAACACTCAGTCCAAAAAACAGTGGTGCTCTATTATACTGAACTGAAGCACTCTTGCATAATCTACTCTAATGTAGGAAGGGGAATAACCCCTAGCATGCTCGCAAATACTCAGGAAGAGGCTTAGTGAATATATCTACAATCTACTCTTTAGTGCTGACACACTCCAATTTAATTTCCTTTTCTATAAATTTTTTATCTCAACATGTCATACTTAATAGAAATGTGCTTATTCCCTGAATGCAACACTGGATTCTTAGACATGTTTATTGTGCTTGTGTTGTCACAATGTATGACAACAGGTTCGATAATTTCTATCCTTATATCCTTCAACATCTACTTCATCCAAACAACTTGATTGCAATTGTTTGTTGCTACAACTTATTATGCTTCCACTATACTTTGTGATGTACAATCCTACTTCTTTCTTATCCGAGAAACCAATCTTCCTCCAAGAAAGAAGGCTCCACATTGATGCTCTTTCTATCATCCATATTGTCTACCCAATTAGAATTAGTATAAGCACTTAGAGTAAAATCATTAGATCTATCATACCACAATCCAAACTTAGATGTTCCTTTTAGATATCTAAATATACTTTTGACTACTGCATAATGTGCTTCTCTGGGATATTGGAATCTTGCAACAATTCCAACTACGTTTTCTATATCTAGTCTTGTGTGAGTCAAATATTGCAATCCTCTAATGATAGATCTATACTTTTTCTACTCAACAATAGATGTCTCATCCTTTGAATATAACTTGTGTCCAATTACCATAGGTGTTCCAATGGGTTTTCATGTTTCTAAACCAAACCTTTTTAGTACCTTCAAGTACTTAGTCTAAAAAATAAAGATTCCTTATTTATTCTGTACAATTTATAATCCTAGAAAATATTTCATTCCTCCTATCATACTCATTTCAAATTATTTCTTCATCTCTTTAGCAAATTTGTCACATTCATCATCATTTCCTCCAAATATGATATCATCAATAAATAGTACCAAAATTATCAAACTATCATCAGTTTCTTTCCAATACAGATTACTATCTATTAGACCTTTTCTATATCCAAGCTTTGTCAAATGCTTGTCCAACCTTGCATACAAGGTTTTGGGTGCTTGCTTTAAGCCATACAATGCTTTCTTCAATTTTCATACTATGTCCTTATCATTTGTCAAAGGGCAACCTCCAGGCTGCTCAATGTACACTTTTGCTTCAAGTTATCCATTTAGAAATGTTGACTTAACATCCATCTAATACACTTTGAATTTCTTTTGTGTTGCATAGGCTAAGAATAATCATACTACTTCTATTCTAGCCACTGGAGCATATGTCTCATCATAGTATATTCCTTCTTGTTGTGAGTAACCTTTACATACCAATCTTGCCTTTTTCCTTACAACTTTTCCTTGTCCATTCATCTTGTTTCTGAATACCCATTTAGTTCCTATCACATTCTTGTCTATTGTCTCGGGACCAATTCCCATGGTTCATTCTTTATTATATAATCCAAATCTTCTTTCATAGCTTATTTCAAATTATCATCTTTACATGCTTTATCTACATTCTTAGGTTCAACTTGAGCTATCAAACATAGTTCTTCATTGACTCTTCTTGTTTTCATCACACCTTTATCTCTACTTCCAATGATCTACTCAGATGGGTGATTCTTTAGCATATTCTTTCCCAAAGTAGTTGTAATCTCAACTCTTGGCTCTACTAAAGGTTCCAAAATTTATTCCTACCTTGGCTCTCCCTCATTCTACAAATCAGTGTTAGTCTCAAGAAATACTTCATCATTCCTTGGTTTAGTAACAACATCATCATCTAAATTGTAATCAACTATTCTCTCTTGTATCCTGAATTTCTCATCAATTCTCACATTTGCACTTTCCATAATAGTCTTAGTTCTTAGATTATAACATCTATAAGACTTGATTTTCAATGAATAACTAAGAAACATACCTTCATCACTTCTAGCATCAAACTTATCAATATCATCATCTCTTTTGATATAACGCTTACTACCAAAAATTTTGAAATACTTAACTATAGGTGAGTGACCAAACCACAATTCATAAGGGGTCTTGTTTGTGTCTTTCCTGACTTGCACTTTGTTCATAATGTAGATTTTTGTATTCACAACTTCTCTCTAAAACATCTTGGATACATCATTTTTTGCTAATATAGCTTTTGTTGCTTCTATAACTGGCATGTTCCTTCTCTTTGCAATGTCATTCTGTTCAGGGGTTCTCAAAGCTGATAATTGTCTTTTGATTCCATTTTGTTTACAAAACATGTTAAACTCATCTAAATTAAATTCTCCTCCTCTATCCAATCTTAAACATTTAATCTTCACACCAAATTCATTCTCCAATCTATTCTTGAATATCTTAAACTTAGCAAATGCCTCAGATTTCTTTTTATAAAATGTAACCCACATCATTCTAGAAAAGTCATCAACTAGAATCATAAAATATCTTTCACCATAGAATCCTTTAGTCTTCATAGGACCACTAAGATTTGTGTGTACAATCTCCAACTTCTTTGTAGTAGTAAACTTATTGCAAGGAAAATAAGTTTTGTAATGCTTTGCCAACACACAGTCCTTGCAAATTGTGTTAGTGGGCTTTACAATCATTTGCAAATCTCTAACTACAAATATACTACTAGTAATCACAATATTGTCAAAGTTTATATGAATAAATCTCTTATGCCATAACCAACTATCATCTAACTTTGCAATCAAACATGTCATTTCATTGGGATTAAAGTGAAATACATTACCTCTAGATCTAGTTCCTATTCCAACTACCTTTCCATCCTTGTCTCTGATCATGCGTGTCTTATCTATGAGCTACAACTAATAGTCTTTATCCACTAGTTATCCAATACTCAAAAGATTGTGCTTCAAACCATCAACAAAATATAAATCCTTAGTGTTAGTCTTACCATCAAGATTTATAGATATAATACCTTTAACTTGGCATGTTGCATTGTTTCCAACTCTGACAATGCCTCCATCCTGACTTTTGAAGTCAACAAACTTGTTTATATCACCAGTCATATGATGTGAACAACCACTGTCAATTATCCAATCAAATTTCTTCTCAACTTTTGACACCAATACTATTTTCTCTGGACTTTCTTCTTTAAGTTCCAAAAATCCTATTTCATCATCACTAGCACTTATAGCTTTTTCATCAGAATCATTTTCTTCGTTTGCATACAAATATTATCTACTTTTCTAGGTTTGTAATTTCCTTTATACTTTTTCTCTCTTTTAGGAAACTTAGATGCATAATGACCATATTTATCACAAGTCTAACATTTAAAGATTTTCTTACCTCCTTTTTCTCTTCTTACCAGAAGGGCTACTCCTCCTTCAATCTTTCTATCCTCCTCAGATCTATTGTTGCTAGAAAAATCTCCTCTAGCACTTGTGCTCCTTGATAAACTAGGTTGAATATTCAAGGCGCTAAAAGTTGTATCTACTATGGCCAATTCTCCAGACTATCTAAGATCATTCTCAACTGCTTCAAGTCTTCTAAGAAATTACTCCTTTTTGAAATATTTGGTTCAAGATATCAACAATTGTATCATTTGAACTACTAGCTTAAATGGTGTTGTTAAGCTCTTCAATATCTTCCATATAACCTCACCATCTTCTTTGGTTCCTCCTTGAGATCTAATACCTACAATAATTTTTGATATTGTGCCTACAAATGTGCTTATAGATTCATCTTCCATCATTTTAGCATCTTGAAATGCACAAATCCAACTTTGTAGCCTCAATTTCTTAGAATGTTCATCACCTTCAATACTATTTTCCAAAGCATTCCAAATCAAATGAGAATTAGCAAGTAATTTTACCTGATTATATTCAATTTTAGGAAGTGCAGTCAATAATGCCTCTCTATCTCTCATGTTGCACATAAAAAGATCTCTTTTTGCCTCAATACAAGTTTCCAAATCCTTTTCAACAATGATTGTCTTTGTTGATTTCGTCAAGATCCAATATCTCGGATCCATACACAACAAATGTGTCTTCATATTTTCCTTCCAACTATCATAATTTGTCCCATCAAACTTTAGACTACCTTTCCTGAACATGCTCAACATGGATCTTCCAAAGTTGTTAAACTTTATCTTCAAGGACCTAATTCTCTGATAGCAATTGTTAGAAACAATAGTCCACCAAGATAACTGAGAGAGGGGGGGAATTAGTAATCTAACAATTAAAATATTTATCTTCTTTAAAAAAAATTAACCATTCAACCAAAGTAAACAACAACCATAATAAGATGCACATAGATAATTACACCAGATATGTTAACTAGGGAAACCCTTGATCAGAGGGAAAACCCCAGTGGGAATGATGCCCACAAGATGATGTACTAATATAAATATTCCTTGTTAGAGGATGGACCCTGTTAGGATTCTATTACAACATTTAGCACATATGAGTCCTTGTTAGGAGACTTTGAATCCTTGTTAGGAGATCCCAACCCTGTTAGGAGTTGTGCCAACCCTATTAGGAGTTGTGGTACAATGTATGCAAGATGAGCCCACTGCCCAAACATGCAATTTCAACTACAAGAAGAGCTCATTGCTCAAATATGAAATTTACTATTATGTTCTTTCCTTTATCTTATCAACTGAATCAATCATTGCCAAACCTTGCAGACCAGGTCATAGACTTCAGATCCAATTATCAAACCTTGGATCACATAACAAAACCTCGGTAATGAAGTTTCCTTCACTTCCGCTCTGCTCTGCTCAACTTTTTATTTTGCTCTTGCTACAACATACAATCAATCTAAATCCATACAATTCCATACATCATGATAAAGGAAAATTTCATTCGTTTATATTGAGCCCATAAAATAATTTCCTGAGTTGGTTGTTAGACCTTCTCAATTAATCATTATAGGACCACATTAAGAACATGCTACACTAAGTGATAACATTAATCTTCCACCTTGCAACTTGAATATCTTTCCATAAACTTAATATTATAATGAGAAAATTTACCCATGTCATCACCAACATGTCTTCTTCACATCCTCAACCTCCATTCTTAGAATAACAACTCTACTAAGAGATATAACAAGTTTACTAGAACATACCTTTGTAAACTCTATCTCAAAATAGACATCACCAAGACTTACATAATTTCTTCTAGACTTATCATTTCTTCTTCTGACATTAACTGCATATACTAGATACTTAGAAGTATCTCCCATAACCTCAAATAGTGAGATTATTCAACTATTCATTCGTACCAACTTGATCTTTCCATTGTTCTTTTGTCAGATACCACAGAAGATTGTCATGTTGACATCAGTGAAAAACTCAGTCATGAATGTAACATATCATCATAGTAGCATATCTACAATACTCCCCCATAGGAATATCATCGGCATTCATGCTTCCAATAATCTCTCAACAAGAGTGTGCATGGTCCTCAAGACCTCTTAGGTGTAGCTTCATTAGACTTTGCCATGTAGGAACGTTGTCCCTGTTAAACTTGGGTACCTCTCTCTTTGACATCTTGATCTTTTGCTTCTAGTACCTTCAAACTAGTCCTCTTAAGAAGATGGATCTAATACCAATTATTGGAATTCTTTAGAATAACTAAGAGGGGGGGTGAATTAGTTATCCAAGGTCTAGATGTACAAATGAAACTTTTCAGAGCTTAGTGAACCCATATCCATAAAACTTATTTATGGATGCATCCATTAGATCATACAATCACTTAAACTTGTAGATTATTGTTCTATGTCAAAACATCTTTGCAGAAATGTAAACATGAAATATAACAAATTCAATAACACATTTGATACTAGAATTTTATGCGGAAACCCAATTTGGGGAAAAGTACCAGTAACATGCTACTCATTCTCACTCTTCTGGAGTGATGCCCTATGAAAGGCCAACCCTATTAAAGGTTACAATACACACTATTAAATGCAACATGGTTAGAGGATTTCAAGCACCCTATTAGGAGTGAGCATCATTAGAGGACTTTAGATCATTCGCTTGGAAATTCACCTGGCTAAAGGATTTTAAAATGATTTTTAGGTCAACCTTAATCCAAAGGATTTACCCTAGATTGGTACAATGATTAGAAAGTAACAATAATGCCTAATCTAATAAAAAATTACAAATCACTTACATATTATAGATCTTTGTTTCACTCTTCCATTCTACTTTTCTTTCACACACTTCAGCTCTGATAGCTTGTTCACCCTTCAAGCATTCACATTATTTAAGTCTTCTTTCTTTGATTTCCAATAATAGTCTCTTCTATTCGGTCTCTAAATGAAGCAATACTTTAGACCTATTTTCTAACTTAGGTTGTGAAACATTGACCAACCTTGCTTCTAACCAACCATCTCTATAAATAGAAAATTAAGATATTTTGTTGTTCATCCTCTATCATCTATTTTAGGGTTAGGTAGGATTAGGTAGGATTCAATGAATCTACACATCTTTTCATTTGAGCCCCTTCTAGAAACTTCTTCTTCAATCCTCTTTAGATTCGCCTCAAAATGGTTTACCATGAATTATGTGCCACCAAATCATCATAGTATCTTTCACACACTTCACAAAATTTAAGAAAACAAAATAGTTAGCTCAGATTCATCAAATCTTCAATTTAACATGAATATTGGCACTTGACATCAATATGTTGTCACTTGGCTTCCATACTATTCTTCCACTCATCATCCACTAGATAACTTGGCAAACACTAAATTTTACTGGTGTTCAGCATCAACTAAACTTTACTCAGCTTATACTATATCACTCAGCATATACTAAATTTTCACTTTACTCAAGTCCAACTAATTTTCTACTCGGCTTGCACTAATTTTGCCCAACACCTACTATCTACTTGGTCAAGCTTGGTAGACTCAATTCTTCTTACTTGTTCATCTAGAATTAATCAATATATCCATCCTTTGTAACCTTGATTAGATAATCAATGCACTATAACTTCAGTGTCTTAACTAATCTTTGTACTCATTTTGCAGACCATAACTCAACCTTTCCTCTAGGTGCTTTTTTTATCTAATTTGATCAAAACCTCCTCATCGATCAAACAAATGATAGTACTCAAATCAACTAAGCAATTATATTACCAACAAGTAGCAGGTTTGATAGCAGTGACAAAACAATGATTGAAACACATTCTCATACTTATGTCAATCTATTTTCAAAAATACAAACTTGGAGGTAAATTGTTTTAGGCTAATGTTGTCAAGATATTTAATACTTGTAGAGGTTTTTATAGAGGTTATTACACATTTTATGGCATAGATCATAGATCCCTATGTGTTGTGATTATCCAATTAGAAGAAGAGGTGAAATAAGGAAGCATCTAGAAAACTTTATATGAAATCTTTAAATAGATCAAATCTAAATCTGTTTGAGATATGGAATAGAAGTGAGCTATTTGTGTGATTCAAGTATGAATGTGTGAACATTTGTGAAGAAGGAAAAAGAGCTAAGTTCTTTTATTACAGAACAAAGCAAGCAACCTTGTCTAAGAAGTGAAGTACAATAAAGCTATATTTGATCAGAGATCAGGTTAGATTGAAGAGAGGATTTCTAAAACTAGCTTATCAAAGCAGACTAAGGATTAGGTACTAAATCAGTTTTAATAGATTGAGTCAAGGATAATATCTTAATAGAGTGGTCTTAGCAGATCTTTGTAAATATCCTAATAGAGTCCTTACTTTGTTATAAGTATAAAATCCTTTAATTGGGTAAGACCTAACAATATTAACAGCTTTTAATAGGGCAGACCCCTCACAAGGTAGATCATTAGATATGGTCAAACATTGAAACTCTAATAGGTTAACTTTATTACTGTAGTAATAAAGATCTATGGGTGGTATCCCCACCCCAAATTCATCTTCAAATTGAAGTATTTTTGGATAACCAAATCTTTGTGTTGTGTGTTTACATCTCATGCATTTGATTGATAGATTAGATCTATATGTTATTGTAGTTTGATTTTACAAATTATGCATACATTGAAAATGAGATGGTAAATGTGGTGAATGCAAATAAGAATTGTTAAAAATGTTTTAAGTTTTACTGATCTTGATTCACCCACCCACCCCCCAGTATATTAGTTTCCCAATTAATTCTTCCAAGAAGAAAAATTTCAAGAGAAACAAGTGAGGCTTTAATATGTGAAGTCTAAAGAGAAAATTGCAAAACAATTTACTAAGTCATTGCCTAAGGATTATTTTGAGTATCTAAGAGGTAAAATGGCAGTTTTTCTTGTATCCACAATTCACTAGGTAAAGATGCATGTTGTATCAATTGATGGGTGAATAGAAATATCTTTTTGGAGTTGGTGCAAGAGTTCACACTTTAGGAACATTTTTGAAGTTGTGAAGAAAATCGTAACAAAACTCATGTATACTATACATACAAGGTACAAGGATAATTACAAGGTTTGTAAGTTTCATATTGAAATTTATAATGAGCTTTGGCATTGATGTCAAAGGGGGAGAATATTACCAAAAGACAAAATAATGAATAAGGGAGGTATTCTTAAGGAGAAGATTATCAAATGTTGAAGTATACCTAGAGGGGGATAGAATTAGTAAAAAAGAGAACCAATCAGAAAGATGAGATATGTTCTTATCAAAGTAAAGGTGAACTAAAGAAGATCATAATCCTAAAAGGGAGAATTGTTGCTCCTGAAGATACATACTAAGTTATAGAGAACATGTTGATGAAGACAAAGAGCTAAAAAGTTGTATCGTTGCTAATGCATACATTTGATTATCTTATGTGACATTTTGTCATGTTGAATTATATGTTATATATTCTCATCAATGCCAAAAGGGGAGATTGTTAGCCCCAACTAATAATGTAATTGATGATGTTATGAATGTATGTAAAAGAGTCATATCATTTTTTATGTTGTCATTGATGTCAAGTCTTAGTTGGCTAGATATTATGCTAACTCGGTAGAGTGCTATATCAATTTGATTGATGAAGAGGATTTAAAGAAGGTATGTTGAAGATAGAGTTGATAAGTATGGCATTTAATGGGCACTTAAATGATTTGGTCAGTGATAATATAATGTTGGTTTGATTGTTTTACGATCATGTAATATTGTTATGTATTGAGTGTTAGGATAAACCACGGACAGAAATAAAAACTACATGCAAATATAACCAATAACAGAAAATAATAGAACACATAGAAATGAACAAAAGGCACCAAGATTTAACGTGGTTCACCCAATCCATGGGATACGTCCACCAAACAGCAAGTCCGATCTTATTACAATCCAGTGATTACAACCTGATTACAATCTATAATCCCTTACAGCTCAATACCGTCGCAAGAACCAATTTCGTATCACAACATTATGAAAAATACCGAACCCTAAGCCCTTTTATACAAGTATTAAACCGCTTTAGGGTTATAACATCTTAGCCATATGTCGGCCATAATATGTCAGCTACTACCCAAAAAAAAATCCACTATTTATGAAGTATGTACAGTACTTTCCTGATCAGTCACCACAATCTAACAATCTCCCACT
The DNA here is from genome assembly GCA_028749045.1 of Cupressus sempervirens. Lineage (NCBI taxonomy): Eukaryota > Viridiplantae > Streptophyta > Pinopsida > Cupressales > Cupressaceae > Cupressus > Cupressus sempervirens. The sequence goes on from CM053786.1 coordinate 391,232,163, forward strand.
TGGGGACTGATCAAGCTCCACACTAAACAACAATCTCCCACTTGGAGACTGATCCTGTAGCAATACCACTACCACATGGGGCTCCCACTGGATCAAACCATCCTGGACTCTACTATTCTTTTATTCATGTTCAGTCTAAAAGACCAACCGAAGCTGAAGAGGAGTTCAACTTCTCCCGTGTTACAACCTTTGTCAACATATCTGCTAGATTGTCATTGGTATGTATTTTCTCCAGCTTTAATTTTCCATCCTCCAAAACTAATCGAATGAAATGGTACCGCAACTATATGTGTTTGGTCTTAGAATGCAGAGCTGAATTCTTAGCAAGATGAATGGCACTCTGACTATCTGTGAACAAATAATTATCCTTCTGAGGATGTCCCAATTCTTCCAAGAAGAACTGAAGCCATATCATCTCTTTGGCTGCCTCTGTAGCCAACATACTCTGCCTCTATAGTGGAGAGAGCATTAATCTTCTGTAACCTAGAAACCCAGCTCATGGCTGCCCCACCAACAGTAAAGACATAACCTGTAGTACTCCGCCTGGTATCAATATCCCCAGCCAAATCTGAGTCAACATAGCCCTGTAAATCAGTAGTAGAGCCTCCAAAGTGTAAACAGTTATTGGATGTTCCACTCAAATATCTGAGAATCCACTTGACAGCATTCCAATGCTCAAATCCTGGATGACTCATATACCTGCTAACGACTCCCACTGCATGTGCAATATCTGGCCTAGTGCATACCATAGCATACATCAAACTTCCTACAGCTGAAGCATAGGGTACCTTAGACATCTTATCCTCCTCTTCATGTGTCTTGGGACACATCTCCTTAGTCAATTTCAAATGATGAGGTAAGGGTGTGCTGACAGCTTTAGCATTCTCCATAGAGAAACGTTACAACACCTTCTCAACATAATCAGCTTGAGATAGGGTCAATGTTCTGTTCTTCCTATCTCTGCAAATCTTCATACCAAGGATTTGTTTTGCTGCCCCCAAATCCTTCATAGCAAATGCATATGCTAATTGGCATTTCAGCCCCTTAATATGATCCATGTTAGACCCAGCTACAAGCATATCATCAACATATAAACATAAAATAATGTAGCTATCATCATCCAACCTCTTAAAATAAACACAGTAATATGAATGACACCTATTATATCCATGCTCATGCATAAAACTGTCAAATTTCAGATACTATTGCCGAGGTGCTTGCTTCAAGCCATATAAACTTTTCTTCAATTTGCACACTAAGTTCTCCTTACCTTTGACCTCAAAACCCTGTGGCTGAGCCATATATATTTCTTCATCCAAATCACCATGAAGAAAGGCTTTTTTAACATCCATCTGCTCTAAATGCAAATCTTTAGTAGCCACAAGACTTAAAACAGTATGAATAGAAGTCATTTTAATAACAGGAGAAAATATCTCATCAAAATCAATTCCCTTTTTCTGTGCAAATCCTTTTACAACTAACCTGGCCTTAAATCTTTTCTTACCTCCTTCCTCTTCTTTCAACCTGTAAACCCATTTATTCTGTAAAGCCTTTTTACCTGCAGGCAACTTGCACAAATCTCATGTCTTATTTTTCAGCAAAGAGTCCATTTCATCTTTCATTGCAGACTCCCACTGAATCTTAGTATCCACCTGCACAGCTTCATCATAACTTTTAGGTTCACCAGCATCAGTAAGTAAAATAGAATACAAAGAGGGAGAAAACCTTTGTGGAGGTCTAATTTGCCTTGTTGACCGTCTAACATTCACTGGTGTGTGTGGTATTTGTTGTTGCAGTTGTTGCACATCATGAGGAATGGCTGGAACATCAGCTTTTGGAGTATCATCTAGCACTACATAATCATCTTCTTGCTTCTCATGTTGCTGCAACAGATCTTTGTACAACACTTTCTCATTGAATATGACATCCCAACTTCTAATAATTTTAAGATTTTAAAAATCCCAAAGCCTATAACCAAATTCATTAATGCCATATCCAACAAAGACACATTTCTTTGATTTAGCTTCTAGCTTGGTTCTATTTTCAGAGTCTATATGAGTAAAAGCTTCACAACCGAAGGTCTTGAGAAAAGAATAACTCACCTTCTTACCAGTCCATGCTTCCTCTGGAATACCACAGCCCAAAGGAGTAGAGGGACCTCTATTAATCAAATATACTACAGTATTGACAACCTCTGCCCACATGTGTAAGGGTAACCCAGCATGCAACCTCATGCTTCTTGCGCGCTCCATTATAGTCCTGTTCATGCGTTCAGCCACTCCATTTTCCTGTGGAGTCCTTGGAACAGTTTTTTGTCTACGAATACCATTAGTGGAGCAATAATGTTCAAATTCATGACTGCAATACTCACCACCATTATCAGATCTGAGACATTTTAATTTCTTACCAGTCTCATTTTCAACCAAGCATTTCCATTTCTTAAAAGTTTGAAATACATCAAATTTATGTCTAAGGAAATAAACCCATACTTTTCTAGTTGCATCATCAATAAATGTAACATAATAATGAGAGCCACCAAGGGAAGATACCTGGGCTGGTCCCCATACATCTGTATGCACAAGCTCTAATTTCTCCTTTTTGTTTTCCTTCCCTGTCTTTACAAAACTCACTCTCTTTTGTTTTCCATACACACAAATTTCACAAAAATCCATATTCACACATTTTAGACCTGGTAAAACTTTCCTTGAATGAAGTACTTTCATACCTTTCTCACTCATGTGCCCAAGTCTATTGTGCCACAGCGCTGTATCAAAATCTACAGCAGCTATTTGTTCTCCCTGCTCAACTGCAGTAATTGTTCCTGAATATTCATTTTTCTCTGAAACAATCAAAGTAGAAGGAACAATATGACCTGTACAAAGATATAAGGTGCCTACTTTCACACCTTTTGCTACTACAAGGGAACCTTTTGAAACCTTCCAATTTTTATCATTAAAAGTAACGACACAACCCTCATCATCGAGTTGCCCTGCTGAAATTAAATTTCTACTTAGTTTTGGAACATGTCTTACCTCATGTAGTAGCCAATGATTCCCATTCTACAACTTAATCTTAATTTTTCCATTTCCAACAATCTAACAAGGTTCATTATCCCCCAAATAAACAAGCCCAAAATCCCCTTGGACATAATCAATGAAATAACCTCTATGAGGTGTAGCATGAAATGAAGCACCAGAATCTAAAACCCATGAATCATCAACACTCTCTAAAGACAAAAGCAAAGCATCCTCTTCGGATTTGTTACTTACCACATTTGCCTCCTTGTCTCCATCTGATTTATCTCCTTCATTTTTCTTTCGATTCCAGCAATCTTTCTTTTTGTGCCCTGGTTTCCCACAGTACCAGCAATCATTTGGTCCTCTCGATTGAGACCTCCTCCCCTTTGACTTTCCTCTTGATTTCCCACAATTTCCAGAGTTACTTCCTCTTTCAGTTGTTCTGCCCCTGCTTTGTGCATTTAAAGCACTTCCTGATGTAGATCCACCTGAGGATTTTCTATGAGTTTCCTCACTTAAAATAACACCGATCACATCATCATATTTTAGGGTACTAGATCCAGGAACAGAATTACTCACCGCCATTACCAAGCCATTCCAGCTTTCAGGCAAAGAACACAAAATCAAGAGAGCCCTAATTTCTTCATCAAAATTGATACCCACAGAAGATAATTGACTAGTAATAGTATTAAACTCATTTAAATGATCTGCAACAGATCCACCTTCTGCCATTTTCATATTAAATAAACGCTTCATGAGAAATACCTTATTTGAAGCGGAGGGCTTTTCATACAGTTTCGCTAGGGTTTTCATCAAATCTTCTGTCGTCTTTGCTTTTGTAATATTAAATGCCATCGATGGTGCCAAGCATAACCGAATGTTTTCGAGTGCCTTTCTGTCCAAAAGATCCCGTTCAGCCTCTGACATAGTTCCCTGATTCTTGGCTTTTCCTTCCAACGGCTTCCATAAATCCTTCTGATATAAATAGTCTTCCATTTGCATCTTCCATAACTGGAAGTTCTGCCCATTAAACCTGTCAACCCTCAACTTACCCTCATCTGCCATCGCTCCCACTCAACTGTGAGACTCCCACTTAACCGTGAGACTTTCTTGCAGAGGATAACTGAAAGACAACCTTGCTCTGATACCACTTGTTAGGATAAACCACGGACAGAAATAAAAACTACATGCAAATATAACCAATAACAGAAAATAATAGAACACATAGAAATGAACACAAGGCACCAAGATTTAACGTGGTTCACCCAATCCCTGGGCTACGTCCACCAAACAGCAAGTCCGATCTTATTACAATCCAGTGATTACAACTTGATTACAATCTGTAATCCCTTACAGCTCAATACCGCCGCAAGAACCAATTTCGTATCACAACATTATGAAAAATACCCAACCCTAAGCCCTTTTATACAAGTATTAAACCGCTTTAGGATTATAACATGTCGGCCATATGTCGGCCATAATATGTCGGCTACCATGTCGGCTACTACCCAAAAAAAAATTTCGAGCCGATGCCCCGAACCCCACTATTTATGAAGTATGTACAGTACTTTCCTGATCAGTCACCACAATCTAATATTGAGCTACACAAGCTAAACCAAGTGACAAGGTTAAAGAAGAAAGACAATATTTGCCAAGTGACTATAGTGTTCATCGAGAAGTTGGAAAAGTTAAAATGGAAGTTCAGTATTGACCGAGCAAGTATAGTATTGACCAAGTAAGTATAGTATCCAAGTGAAATTTTATGTTTACCGAGTAATAGGTGGAAGACCAAGATTGTAAAAATGGGATGTAAGGTTGACTTGTGGTGGAAAATGGAATATTTGAGATGTTCAAAGGTACGAGTCAAAGTTTGTTACAAGATCAATGAATGAGAAAATTGAAGGAAGATATGATGATGGAGATTGAAGAAGGATAAGGATGGGCACAAAGTTCTATGAAATTTCTATTATCTATGGCTAAGTTCAATTTATATGAGATCGATGATTATGGTTAAGCAACATAAATGGAATAATCTGGAAGCACAAAGACAACTATTTAAGAAGATGATCAAGATAGTTTTTGGTTAATGATGAGGTCACTAGTTGATATTGATTGATATTGTTAAGGTGGTAATTGTGCAAAGTTGTTGAAGATGAATAAAGTTAGACAAGCAAGGTGAATCAAGTAGAGTTGAGAGAGAGGGACTGAATCAACTAGTTAAGATAATAGAGTGAAGAGATCATAAGATAGAAATCAGAAAGAGACCAAGCATAAAGGAGATTTGAACAAGAAACATAGTGTTATACCTAGTAGATCATTTATATTTTTACTTTCTAATCATTGTAGAAGAAAATATCATAAACTGAGTGTACCAAACAAGTCTATAAAATCCTATATGGTAGCATTTATTAGGGTCTTTGTAAGTCCTTTAGAGAAGATCTATCTTTAGATAGGATCAATGAGTGATAAGTTCTAGATGATCTTTTGATTAAAATAATCTAAAAAGGTCACATTAAAAATGTATATGTAACTTGTAACAAGGTTGCCTCTTAGCCTAGCTCATTTCAAAAGAGTGAAAATTTTGGGTTACCAATCCCAAGTGATTTTCCCTTTATAGGGTTTCCAAGTTAAAATCTTGGTGATAATTTTGTTAATGTTGTTATGTTTTAAGTTCATTTACATGTTAGTTTCATTTTATTACAACTTGGTAACAACTAAGTTAATGGTCTTTAATAACTAAGTTTTATTACTAGTTGTCGGTTACTATAGAATATTAAGATATAAGTTTGGTGTAATGCGAAGTTGAATGGGTTCACTAAGTGGGTTCATATGATGTTTATGAATGTTTTTTGGTATTGAAAATGTTTGAAGGGACTATAGGATAACTAAACACAACTAATTCACCCCCCCCACCCCCCACCCCACCCCGCTAGATATCTAACACTAAATTGGAAAAATTTTGATCAACAAAGATATGGATTGTAGTTTGAAGACACATGAGTTGAGAGGAATTTAAAAGAGAAAAATGATGATCTATCATAACATCTTGGAAAGTACAAACTTGAAATTAAATGCATGCATGATCAAATGTGACAATATTAGAGAATGAATAAATGTGAACATGTATGGAATGTCTTTGGAAGGACATTCAAATTAAAAGAGCATAAAATGCCTATGTTATATAACATGAGAAAGTTTAGGTTGATATTGTTGTGAAAGTCTTGAGGTGCAGATGTAAAAGATCTAGCATCAATAGGTCATGTTTTCAATTGCTAAATTTGTAGAAATGGAACTACCAATTCAAGAACATTTGGCAAGTGGAAAGCCAAAGCTAGTGGATAAACTAGGGCTCACTCTAAAGTTGAAAGATTAGTTAGATTTTGTTTACAACATCTATATTGTGGTATGGGATTTAAGAACCAGTTATGCATGTTATGCTAGTGATTTTCATGAGCTAGAGATGCAATAGGACAAAGCTGAATTGAGGCCAATACTAGTAGATTTCCTAGACCAACAAGGTAATGACCAACATATGGACAAGATACTTGAAAATAATTAAGGAATTTTGCCATACTAATCATGGAAACTATAGGGTTTTTTTCTAAGTTTATTATTGTACAAATTTGTGTCTAGTTACAATAGGTTTTAGCTATTTATAGTTTGCAAAGGTTTGAAGCTATGTTGCACCCCTTTATTTTCTTTAAGAATGGATCACAAGACCTTAGATAATATGTGCAAATATATACATATAGAAAAGGCTGATAAGATAAATAGCAACTAATTATTTTGTAGCTTTCTAAATAAGTATTGCAGCCAGTCACTATTCAATTGTACCTATTTTCTGAAATTAATGCAAAGACTATGTTTTTATTTCAAGATTGGGGAAATAAATTCTGAATACTTGCATCTGATAATTTTCATCTTGGATTTACATTGTTGTTGATAGATTGGATTTAATACACACTCTTGATTATCAAAGAAGGTATGTCATGCATTCTTTGTCTAGTTAGTCTTCTTTGGACAAAGGTAAATACAAATAGACTCGGGCTTTGTATTTGAAGTTCTCTCTGTGGTGGTTGATAATAGCGCACACTATCTCCAAATAGTTTGATGATAGAAAATTGATGTAAATTGGATTTAATTTTCCTAAAATTGGATAAGAAATTGGTCTTGTTTTTTTAATTTAAATTGATACACTTTTGTAGTGGGTAAAATTTAGTACCATATTCATTTAGCATATCATTAAATTTTTCTTATTCACATTTACACTTTTATTCTTAAGCACTTTAAAACATCCAAGTTCATAATTTTTATTCCTCTCGATAACCACTTTCCTTTCTAAGAGAATCACCAAATATTTCATTAGAAAATATATTATAAAATGTCTTGAACTAGTCATGAAGGTTAAGGTATAGGTTTACCCACCTAGGTTTTGCAAAGCCTGAAGTGCAGGGAATTTTGGTCTTCAAAGATCATTCCTATTCATTGGCCAGATTTTGTTGGAGATCCCACCATTAAGTAGGGAAGCTTATAGGATTTCCAACCAAACAATTTGGGCACCAATAGATTGTTGATTCTATTGGGGAGAGTTACAAACAATAATTATTATGAAGTTACCCAAAAATTCTTGTGTTGCAGACCAAAACTATAAGATATATGTATTATGCTTGAGGGAAGATCCTAGAAGACCCAATAATAAAAAAATTCCCCATGAAAGAAGGTGGAAAATCTATGTTAAATTTTTAATATTATGAGTTATCAATTGCTTCATGTTGAAAGAAAGAAAGACTTCGAATATTTATCTTTGAAGTTTATGTGGGTAAGAAGGTTTTTCCACACATGGAATGAATATTTGGAGTTAATACCCAAGAGAAGGAATCAAAGTAAAAAGAAGAAGACCTTAGATATGTTAACACTAGATAGAAAATATGTATTGACCATGAGAAGGGACCTTACATTAGAGATGATGAGAAATTGAATAGCAGAACTCCAAAGAAATAGAGGAACCCATTCTTTAATATGAGAGATCTTAATGATGAAGACTAGACAAAAATAAGTTGGGTTGAAGATGAAGTGAGAGAGGAAGAAGATGTTAACAATGAAAAAGATTGCAAAAAATTGGATGCATCCTTTCAGATACTATGCAACATTTCACCTACAAAAGAAACCAAGGCCTTAAGAGGAGTCCCCTGCGAGATGCTAGAAAGGATAGAGATTAAAAGGGATGAAATTGTTGCTCCAAGAGGGGTTGAAGATAATGGGAATATGGACATTAGTAAGTCATCAAAGTATAATCCTCCTCATAAAAATAAAGAATCCATTTTGAATACTTCACACAAGAACCCTTTGTATGAAGTGAATAGGATATAAGAAGTAAATGATCACTAGAGACATGATAAAAAAAAAAGGAAATGTATATCATCATAATAAGAATAAAAATGGATCAAATAGAAATGAAAATAATTTAAGAAATAATTCTTAGAAAAAGCAACAAAATGTGGGAAGTAATCATAGAGGGCAGAATTGTTATAAGTTGAATGAAGGTCAAGGAGTGAGAGCCCGAATGATAATTGAAAGATATGTACAACTTGATTTTATAGGAATTATAGGATATCCTAACCCTATTACAGATGATTTGAGAACTATCATTCCTAAATTTTCTATAAAAGAGATGCAGCCTATGAAAGTACATGTTATCAATTTAAAGAACGTAATTGAATAATTAGACGAGAATCGTGAATATGTATTCATGAAGTTGTTTGTGCAATCCTTAATCAATGATGCTACTGAATGGTACAGGGGACTTCTCGATAGGTCTCTATCTAGTTGGTAGGAATTTACTTACTTATTTATTGAGCAGTTTGGAGACCGCAATGATATATTTGTTGCTTTACATGAGTTAACCACTATTTAAAAAAATCAAATGAATCAATTATTGAATTTAATAAAATATTCAATAATGTTTTGAACATAATACCAAGAGACATTTGACTGGTGGGATTTTTCTTGATAAACTTATATCCAAGTGCTTTTGATGGTAAAATACATTATAAAATAAGGTCTCATAGGCCTAGTATGTTGTAGGAGGCATTAAAGATAGCAACAACTATTGAAAATGATAGAAAAGTTATTGGTAGAATTAGAAAGGGAGAAAATCCAAGATTTTTTGATCCAAAAGCATCCAAAAAAGTAAAGATGAGGATACAATTGATAATCTAGTAGTATGATTGAGGATTTAAATGTCAAGAAAAATAAAAATGAAGGCCTTAAGTCAAATAGAAATGATAGATCTTATTGGAAGCTTGATAGATTTAGATTGCAAGATATTCCATATAACACAACTTGGAAGGATGGCAGACTGATAAGGAGTAATGAGACTCGTGATCCCTTGAAGAGAAATCATTATATTAAAGATATCCCTCGGTGTGAAATAAATAGAGTACCACATGTGCCTAAGTAATTCTTGATTGCACAGAGCATGTTGGAAGAAGGAAACCATCAAGATGATGACCAACCTACTATGAATACACTATCATCTAAACATCTTTGGGCCTATGATGATTCTTTAGAAAATGAATGTATTCTTGATGTCAATATGATGAGAACAAGGCAGTAATACTCACAAGAATTTCTTCCTAATGAAGATGAAATGCCTAGAATAATGTGAACAATTGAAGAAGAAATGAGAGCTTGTATAATAGAAACAATGGAGCATATCATAAGTAATTATATGTTGATAAATGGAACTATAAATATAGATATGGGAAAAACTCTAGAAGTTCCTATTAAAAGGCCACATCTCAATTCATAGAAGAAAGACAAGGAGAAAGCAGTACCAAATGATCAACATGCCAAGGAACAAAAAAAAATTCTCTAAAGGTAACAAATCCTTCTGACAAGAAACTAATAGGTAAATAGGTGGTAAGTATCAAATTTATTTATTTTTAATGTTTTATCTCAAATGAAAATTTCAATTCATTTTCTTGAAATGATCAAAATTCCTAAATATGGGAAAGAAGTTATGAACATTTTGTCTAAAGTGAATGAAATGCCTATAGAGGATCATTCAAAAGGGAAAATTGTTAATGAATCAACAATCATATATCTTGGAACCAATATTAATGAGAATTATATCATTGATTCAAGTGTTGAATTGAATATGATGCATGTAGATGTTACTGAAAGAGTTAGGGTTAATAGTGGATACATCCTATAGAAGGTATTATGCAATGGATAATATGTCTATGCCTATAATTGGAATAATGAATGTTGATCTCATATTCCCCACATGTTTAGAAGTATCTAGAATGCTTCTATCTAGACAATGGTGTAACTTGGTTGGTATACATATTTACTTAGATCTATCATACACAACCATCCCAATAAATGACAGAAATGTCAAAATTAGCAGAGAGCCAAAGTCACCATATCTTATGGTAGATTTTGACCCCTCTATAGTAAATTGTTTTCACACTAACATGGATAATTTCCAGGTGAGTATGAATAAGCCACCCAAAATTTTGATAATCTTAATAAAATTCACTTGTAGGAAGAAAGTGGTGAGATGTAGAAGATGTAATTTGATGGAGCTAATAGCATGGAAGGTAATGGAGTAGGAGTTGTTTCATATCTCCCTCTGGTAATAGCTTTAAGTTATACTTTTCATTATCTTCGAGTATGAAGCATTAATCCTAGGATTTAACCTTGCAAAGTTAAATACGATCAAAACTCTTTATGTCTTTGAGTTTGAAGTGATTGTATCTCAAACTAGGAGTAAATTCATGACCAAAAACTCTAGGTTAAAGCAATGTAGGAATTATGTTTGGGACCTAATTGAATCCTTTGATGAATTCTCAATCAAATGGATTAATAGAACATATAATTCCTTGGTTGACTTGATGGCTAATCTAGCTATCAGATAAATTGGCATTCAATTTGAAGAAACTATGTAGTTTGAAATGAAGAGCATGTCATTTGTACCAAATAATGTGTATGATTGGTAGGTCTTTGACAATGATAGAGACATACTCAATCTCTTAACTTGTGAAGAGAAATATCACGATAAGAACATTGATTGGAATGGATCTATGGAAGCCCAAGATGACAAGGAAACTTTGTTCAAGAAAGAAGTAGTGCAACTTTAGAAAAATAAGCTACCAAAAGGATTAGCTACATTAGAAAGATCTTTTGATGAGCATGAATTTCTAAAGGCCTATAAACCCACTGCTATACAAGAAGAAGAAGAGAAGATTAATCTTGGAAATGAGCACCCCAATAGAAATCTTTCTTGGAAAGATATTATCCCCTAGAATAAGATCACAACTGATTTGATTTTTAAGAAAATATAGAAATGTTCTTGTCTAGTCCTATGATGATTAAAAGTCTACATAGAGGATCTTTTCTAGGATAAAATACCTTAGAAGCCTAATGTAAATCCATTGAAACAAAATAAGAGACCCATTAACCCAACGTTGGATCCTAAGATGAAGGAAGAATTAATAAAAATGAGAGACGTTAGAATCATTAAACTTATTAGGCATTCAACATGGCTCTCTAAACTTGTTCTAGTAAGAAAAAAGAATGGGGACATAAGGTTATGTGTGGATTTTAGGAATTTGAACATATTATCCTCAAAAGACAATTATGCACTACCTAGAATAAAGACATTATTATAGAAAGTGATAGTAAATTAATTATTTTCTATGATGGATGGTTTTTTAGGGTATAATCAAGTTAAGGTTGAGTGAGAACAATATAAAACAACTTTTTGTACTCCATGGGATACTTATGTGTATGCAAGAATGCCTTTTGGGATGACAAATGTAGCTGCCACTTTTCAAAGGGCCATGGATGTTTCTTTTGAAGGCCTGGTCATTTTCATCTTATTTAATTATCAAGATGATCTCACTACTTATTCAAAAAGGATAGAAGATCATTGCAATCATTTGGAGAAGATTTCTAAAAGGGTTCTTGAGTATGGGATATCACTCAATCTTAAAAAATGTTAGTTTGGGTTTACAAAGGGAAAATTTCTAGGATATATTGTGGCAGGGATGGGGTAAGAATCAATCTAGAGAGAGTAGTAGTAATTGACAACATAAAAATGCCTTCAACAATCAAAACTATTCAATCATTCTTTGACCAAATTAATTCTATGAGGAGATTTTTTCTAATTTTGTAGAGGTAATTAAGGCTATTTCTAAAATGTTGAAAAGGGGAGAAAATGTGGTATGGGATGAAGAAGCCTTAGAAGTATTTTTTGATGTAAGGAGAAGAACTAAAGAGGCATTGGTACATAATGCTTCTGATTTCAAGAAACCATTCCAAATTTTTTCCCTGCATCTTACGACACTATTGTTGTGGTTACATTACAAATGAATGAAATGGGTAATGAACAACCCATTGCTTTCTTTAGCAAAAGTTTTCAAAATGTTGAGCTTAATTATGATATCAATGAGAAACAAGCTTATACATTGGTAAAAATTATTAAGTCATTCACACCTTACTTGGTGCAAAAAAAGTTACATATGTACCAGTTGTTATTGTCAAAGATATTTTTAGACAAATATAGACTATGAGAAGAATATGCAGATGGATAAACCAAATCCAAGAAGTTAATATCAACATCCAAATAAAAAAATTAGTAAGAGGACAAAGATTGGAAAAACTCATGGCAAAAGCAAACCTAGAAGCAACTCAGGTAAATTAAACAAACCTTGAGCATATGGAGGTGAGGATTGAAAGATGACCTTGGTAGAGTGAGGTGGTCTATTACTTGAGACATATGAAATGGCATGACGATTTGGATGAAAATAAGAAGAGAATTGTAAAACTCCAAGCAACAAAATATATTTTGATTCAAGGTGACCTCTACTAGAAAAATAGTGATGGGGTATTTGTTAGAAAGTAAAGCCCACCAAGATAATTGAGAGGGGGGTGATTTAGTTATCCAATTATTAAAAAATTTATCAACCTTATTAATCCTTAACCATGTGAACAACATAATCAGCAACCATAACAAGATACTCATACACAATAACACCATATATGTTAACTAGGGAAACCCTTGATCAGAGGGAAATCCCTGCTGGGGATGGTATCCATAAAATGATGTACTAATATAAATGGTTCTTGTAAGAGGATGGACTCTATTAGGAGCCATTGAAATAGATTCAATACATATTAGTCCTTATTAGGAGACTTTGGATCCCTATTAAGATATTCCATCCCTGTTAGGAGTTATGGAAGGTAGAAGGACCCACTTTCCAAACAGCTTTAGGGGAAAGACCCTCAAACTCACTATTTAACTAGTCTCTATATTATTCCTTGTAGAATAATACAAATGAAATAATCTCAGGTCCTTCTCTTTCCTCTTGACCAGAACAAACCTCTTCAGATATCGATACAAGATCACCAACTTCGCATCCAATAGTCCCTTGAATCGCTTACTCGCGTTTACCAAATACTTCGCATATCACACACATGAATGCATTAATCATACACTTCACCACAAGGAAAATAACCTTCCTTTATATCATATCCTCAAAATAATTACTTGAGTAGGCCTTGAGGCTTTCCCAATCAATTATAATAGGACCTCATTGTGATATTACAAAACTTTACATCTTTTTCACAATTACAAGTCACTGTCAGCACATAGTCTATATAACTTTCCAAACATACAACCTAAAACCTTGCCCACTTGCTGACATCATCATCATGTTGTCTAATGTCACTATCTAACTAAACTCATCACTATTTTATCTTAGTTAATAGATACAAATCAATCATCAAAAACCACTATCAAATACTCTATTTTCTTACTGTCTTATGTAAATCAAGCATATCTTATGGATATCTTCGACTCTCTAGCACTTATCACATCATTAGGATATAGTATAGAATAGATTATTAACTGCACTTGACCTGATCATCAATACACAATTTGTATGACCTTTTTCTATGTTTGTTACTCTTCTAGTCTTCACAGAAACAATGCTTTGTTGACATCAATGACAAACATAGTCATGAATGTAACATGTCAATCACAAAAAGTCTCTCTGATGCTTAGGATACTCCCCTAAAGGAATATAATCAGAATTCATGCTAACAATCTCCCCTTTGGCATTTATGGCAACATATATGAAAAACATTTTAGTTCCAAGAATACCAAATCAAACTCTACTAATGTTGTTTTTGTTCTCCTCTTTTCAAATCCTCTTCATCAATCAATTATGAAACTTACTAGAATACCCCTCTATCTATATTTTCTCATTCTTATGATCAACATCAAATATTCACACTTCTCCTCAATCACTCTCCCTCATTATAACACTTTGTCCCCCATACATAGGAGATGTTTTTCATGTATATTTCTCCCCACTGGCATCAATGACAAAGGCTTCATTATCTCAATTATATTGATCCAAGTCTTTAATTAGCTCAAGTATCCAAAGATACTATTCAATATCAACTTCCAAGATTCCTTGATGACTCTTCTCATCTTAATGACTCCCCCATGCAGGAAGCATTAGCATTCAGTCCAGATAAACAATAGTGATATGTACCACTAGACTAATGCACTCTCTACATCATCTATTCAGAAGTAGGCAGGGGCATAACGGTAAGAATACCTCACAAATGCTCAAATGTATCTTTAGGAAAAGGCTTTGTAAAGATATCATCAATTAGTTGGGACTCAAAATTGCCTTCCTGATTTGAGTACCATTCCAAGCTTTTGAGCCCTTTAAAGCACATTTAATGCATGTGTATCTGACTATACTTTTGAGGCCTAAGAGGTGTTTAATGTTTCTAACACCTTGCATTTAGAATATCCACTTGTCCCATGAAGATAAATTTCCATTCTGATTCATTCTGTGAAGTTCCATTTTGAGCAATGTCCAAATTTGCATTTTTGCTTGTGTCAAATAGTGACAAGAGGCCTAGTTTGCATCTAAATATCTCACACCTAGTAATGTTTCATGACTCACTACTTTGGGAGTATTTAATATCCATATCAAAGAATCTATATTTCAGATTTTAAATCATTTTGATATGTTTTGACTAGGTTTTGAATCCCTCAAATTTGGTTGTTTATTATCGTCATGCTGATGTAAATTGTTCAGAATTCTAGGAAGCCCTGTTTGACCAGTTATAACTTGATCCAGTTGACCAAAATGAGATAATTCATTTTTCATTGCATTCTAGAGGTCATAGACTTGTTAATTTTTAATTTTGAGCTTATGATAAATTTGTTTGATCAGTTTTCGAACATGATTTCATATACGATTTGTAAAGTTTTACTGGTGTCAAAATGTGCAAATTTGTCAATACCCTTGTTCGGGATGTCATAACCTGGAATTCATGATAGGTGAGATCAAATGGATTGTACTATTTTTTTCTACTCTAAAAATACTTAAAGTGTGCCAGTTTACAAGTCTTGATGAATCCTTCTAAGCACTTTCCCAAGTCCCTTCTGTTTGCAAAAATCACTTTTCTGCCAATGTTTCTAGTTCTGCAAATTTGAGTAGCCCACTTTGACCGCTCGCCAAATGTGCCCAGTTATTCATCATGAGCCCTAATCCTAGATTTATATTCTCCTCATGATAGTGAACCAATTCCCCAATTTTTTGTGCTCCCAAGTGTTAGTTTTCCATGTTTTCAAAGCCAAATTTGAACATAGTTTGTGGTTTTCCAACATGTTTTCTTGCAGGCAGTTCTGAGAAGGCAACTTTGACAGTCAATATATTTTGACTGAGAATTCATCATGAGATGAGATTTGATAGGGTAAGAGAATGTGGATTAAAGATTCAGCATGTCAGATTACACATTTCAATCAGGTGTTTTGGTTAGTTTTTTAAAGCCAGTCAAAGGAGCTCCTGGCACAAAATTGACAAGTTGTAGAAAGAGGTGAATTGAGTTTTAAAAGTTGAATCAACAGTGATCAAATCATTTTCAGTCAAATTTTAGATGAGTAATGGATCAATTTGAAGGCTTAGTTGTTTGAAAATGAAATTTTTTTTTAGTCAAACCCGTTTTGGGTCCTGACCAAATGATATCAGATTGATAAGGTATATTGGGGATTTAATTTATTTTTTTAAATGGAAGGCTCATAATGATTGTAATCATTATGAAATTTAATATGGGCACACATTATTCAAAATTAAAAAGGTAAAAGATAAAGGTTAATGTGAAGAAAGGAGGGATTTGGTTGCTTATTCCATCAATACATCAACAACAAAAAACTTAAGGTTGATAGACCATTAGAAGTTGTGAAGGTTAAGTATGCATTATAGTAATTATTAGATCAATAAAGCTAGGAGGCATGCATTTTACTACTATGGATTGTGTTTTTGTACTTATTAATTTGTTCATAATGATCGACTGTGAGAATGTTGGGAAGATTTGTATATTTATTTTCTGGGTGAAATGCATCATATGTTGCTTCAAGGAAAACCAATCCTACAGAAGAGCAATAATTAGTATGTGCTTTCTATTGATCTCTTATTTGGTATTTTTTGGAATGGAGATATGACATTCAAGATTGACAAGAATTAGTGGATTGTGTTGCATTGGGAGAATCCTATTAGTAAGCTATGATGTCTTAAGAGAAGAGCTTGTTTCTCCCCCATATTAAAATTTATTTTGGTTGACTGCTAGATGGTTGAGTTTCATCCCATTATATGTGTCTGAGACTCTGAGCTGGATATTCTAATTCTGATCTTTAAGTTGGATTGGAGAGTTAAATGCCTAGGAAAATCAATACCAAGCACAACAAAGGAGACAAACACCACTCTCCTAGCCACATCACATCATTTTACTAGCATCATTTATATTCTTACATCAGTGGACAATGTGTTCCATATTTTTTGCTATGAACGCCTCCATTAATGTGAAGAAAAGAGGGAGGAAACTAAATGCACAATTCAATGTGCTCTTAGCCTAGAGAAGGAAGTCGTCTATAGTCTAGTGTAATAGTGGAGACACTATTGCATTATGAGGCTTAGAAATGATTTTTGATTGCTTAAGAAAGATCATGTGATTTGGTCAAGCCCAAAAAGGTGGAGAAACTATTAAATGTCTTCAGCACTAATCAGGTACTAAAATTTAAGTAACAAGAGATATAGAATCGGATCCATCATCTACAACTAGGGAAGTGGAGTTAATCGGTAGTTTAGATCAAATCACTAGGGCTGAGCCGCTGATCAACAATGTCATTATAGAGGTAGATGAAGTGGGCTCGGCCACACTTGTTGCTTGAGGATTTAGCAATGTACAACCTAGATCAAAATAGAACTCCACATTGGCAACAAAATAAAAAAAGGACAGAACTTCACGGTGGAAGCATTTTATTGCAGAGAAAGAATGGTGGAATGTAGATCTTCAAAGGTGAAATACGTGAAGGAACATCAATCGATTGTTTAAAACTTGAAGAAGCTCAAGCCAAAAAATAGGCCCACACACACTAGACTTGCATAGGGTTAACAGTGTTTTTTTTGAGAAATAATGCAAAAGCTTTATCCCACATTCAATGGGAAGATAGTTTTTTATTTGCTTGAATACAAATATGCAATTTAATTAAGTGTCTTAAAGACACTAGGCTTTTGTAAGCCATAAAGCAATGCATGGTGGACCCCACATGGCCAGCTGGAGTGAAGCATGATGTAATTTTGAACAAACACATAGCCCAAAATGATGACATTAGTAGTGACATGGGACTACAAAAGAATTTGGCAATGACAAATGGTAGAGAGGACGCTTCAACCTGGCACAAATTTTGAGGTGCCAAGGTGGCATGGTATGCCACATGTCACAAGGGTGCATTCCCACATGCGACATGACAGATACTGACTGTGCATGTGGGGAAGTGTCTAACTGACACATGGCAATGAGCCCTAATTGGTGCTTACATGGCATGTGTAGTGATCCAGCCAATAAAAAAGTGCCACGTGGCAGTGACATGGTGAGTGCCAGAGAAAGGATGATGCAGTGTTGACTAGGTAGTTCGAGAGCCAATGAGAAGTTGCCATGTGGCAGCATGTCAGTGGTCTAGTTAGAGGGTGCCATGTGGAACTTAGGTGGAAAGTGATGTGGTAGACATTGACCAATGGCATGCTACCATGTGGCACAATCAGTCAAACCTTAGTTGACCCAGATGCATAAATGGAAGAAAATTTCAAAAGTGGTAAAAATGATTTTTAAATATTTTCCTCAAATTCACATGCAGAGTTTTAAATTAAAAGGGGATATATCTTATAGTTTTGACTTTAGGGAATATTAAATTTTTGTATAAAATTTAAAAAGAAAGTGCAGACCAGAGAGCCTTGACAGGAGCCTGAATTTCAAAAATGAGAGTCTGGGCATTTATGGTAAGTGGATATGGCACTATTATATATCACCAAAATCATGAGAGAACAAACTTTTCATTTTTGGAGTTTTTTTTTCAT
The DNA here is from genome assembly GCA_028749045.1 of Cupressus sempervirens. Taxonomy (NCBI): domain Eukaryota; kingdom Viridiplantae; phylum Streptophyta; class Pinopsida; order Cupressales; family Cupressaceae; genus Cupressus; species Cupressus sempervirens. The sequence continues at coordinate 391,250,626 of CM053786.1, forward strand.
AGAAAGCCATTGGTTCAAGTTATGCGAGGATTGTCTCAAGTGTCCATTTTTCAGTTTCATTCAATTTGGGCAGTTCAGGTTTGATTTCTAGTGAAATGGTGCACTAAATGAACATAAGATGCAATGAAAATGTAGTTAGGGGTGAATTATGTTACATCCAAGTCATTTGAATCAAGGTATTATCAGCATTTTAGATGCATTTCAGATATTTTGGTAACATAAGGGTTTTCATCATTCATAAAAGATATTTCCAAGTTTGTTACAGAATAATGATGAAAATCATATCAAATTTCATGGGTAGAAAGATGAGAGATATTTTACAATAGCAAGGAATGAGGATTCAAGTGGACACATGTCACTTCTAGATCAGATTTAGGATTTCATTCCTTTCTTATATCTTTCTCTTTCTCATTCATTGTAAGGGTTGGTTCCAGTTGTTGGAAATGATTGAAAAGATCATGAGAAAAGTTGTTAGGATGATCATATGGAACTGGTAAAGAATGTTCTCAATCATTGTTTTGTCATTGATGTCAAACTTGCTACTTACAGGAATGACAATTGCTTTAGTGATCCAAATACTATCAGTTAGTTGATTGACAAGAAGGAGGCAATCAATAAGATGTAACTAGTACACCAAGAGAAAGGTTGAAGTTATGATGTTGTAATGAAGTACAAGGATCAGCTAAACCATTGATGAAAAAGTGTGTTGATGACATACTATAAGACACAGAGAATGGGCACACTGAAACATATCAGAGATGAAAGGTTTTTAGCTAAGACATCTGTAAAGCCTAGCTAAAGTTCATTAGAGAGAGGGAGTCGAGCAAGCTAGTAGGTGCCGAATAGATTCCTAGTTGAAGCCGAGCAAGATCAACTTCAGATGCTGAGTGATACAAGTGCCGAGTAAACTTCAGATGCTGAGTGATACAAGTACTGAGTAAACTTCAGATGCCGAGTGATACAAGTGCCAAGTAAACTTCAGATGTCGAGTGATACAGAATTTATCAAGTGCCGAGTGAACTTCAGGTGCCGAGCTATCTAGGAAACACATGCCGAGCATCAAAAAACCAATACTGTCGAGTAACACAAAGGTGTCGAGCACCAGTAAATCAATGATGTCGAGTTGCTGCATTATTTTGAAAATCGAAGATTTGCCAAATCTAAGCCGACAAGGTTGTTATCTAGAAGTTTGTAAATTAAATGGAAGATAAGAATAATGAGCTGGTGGCACAGAACACCATGTAGAATGTTTTTAAAAGATACAACTGACAAAAATTTTAATAAGAACAAGATATGGGTTAGATAAATTGTATCCTACCTAATCCATTTGAAACTCTAAAATTGGAGAGGGAGAATTAAGCGAAAAAGGAAAATCAGATTTCTATTTAAGGAGACATAAGTTCATGAAGAAAATAGAGAGAGAGAGAGAGAGAGAGAGAGAGAGAGAGAGAGAGAGAGAGAGAGAGAGAGAGAGAGAGAGAGAGAGAGAGAGAGAGAGAGAGAGAGAGGCGGTCAAGCATGAAAGCATAAAATGCTAAAGGAGGTGCTAAGGAGGAAAGAGAGCATAGTTACTCTATTTTAATAAGAAGACCCAGATATGGATGCATTGGTATGATGAGTAGGAAGACTCAAGGAGACGAAGCCTGAGAAGAAGACAAGTAGTTAGAGCTGAAGTGATTAAAGCCAAGCGAAAGGATAGAACTGAAGTGTGATCTGAAATCTGCAAAGTATGTTGTAAGTTATATCAGATCAAAAAGCCATTATTGTTACTCTCTAGCAATTGTAACAGATAGTTTAAATCCTATGGACTTAGGTTGGTTTAATAGCCATGAGGTAAATCCTTTAACAGGGTGACATTCCAAGTGAATGTTCAAAAGTCCTTTAACCAAGCCCATTCCTAACAGTTTGGTGAAATCCTCTAACAAGGTCACATTTAACAGTGTGTTGTAAGCCTTTAACAGGGCAGGCTTTTAACAGGGCATCACTTTAGAAGAGTGAAAATCAAGTAGCATGTTACTGGTGGTTTTTCCCAAATTGGGTTTCCACGTAATCATTGTGTCATGTGTAGATCTTTCATGTTTTATCTCTGCATGTTGATTTACTGTAACTTACTAATATGGTTGATTTAAGTTTGGATGGATGAAAAGTGTATGGATTCATTAAAAATAGAGAAAAAGTGTTATTAGGGCATTTGGACCTTGAATAACTGATTCACCCCCCCCCCCCCCCCCCCCCTCTCAGTTATTCTAAAGAATTCTAACACCAGTTTGTCTATGAGACCACATTGTTGGATCCAAAGCTATGATTCCACCACATTCTTCAACATATTTCTCTTGTATGAATAGTAGTAGTTAAGCTAATATAGATAGTTATGATCTATTGTGTGGTTTTATGAATTGTTGTACATGCATTTGAATGTATAGTTTCAAAGAAATGAATACAAATGAGCAAGAATCTTCTTAGTTTCATTTTTATTCTCATCTCCTATCTCTATAATCTACAATATTATGTGGTTTAGGGACAAAGAACTAAGACCCATTTGCATCCCTGTAAGGTTGTATGTCTGATATGTATTCCCATTGGAACAAAGGCCCAAGTAAATGCTTGATGTATTTGATAGGGTTGTTGGTTATTTAAGAAGGATACTTCATGAGAATGAGGTCTTTATTAATACTGATATCTGATTCACAAAGTGATAGGATAGATATGATATCTTGATGTATGGAATATATCACTAGTATCATAGATGTATGTGTTTAATTCATGGAATTGTGCAATGGATAAGGCACTAATCAGCTATAGGATTAACTTGTTCTTACTACTACATATTTGGGATTTTGTTGAAATCAACATTTTAATCATCAATTTCCCTTTCTGTTTAAGAGTTGAAAGGATGCCCTCACTTAGCTTATCAATTTCTTAGGCCATTTTTATTAGCTATTTCATGTCTGGGATCTTTGCATAAGTATTACAAGATTAAGGTTTTTATCTACTATGTTAGATTCAAGTGTATGTTTTAGTTCTAGTATCATATAAGTGTATATGAGGTCCACCAGCCTAGGTTTTGTAGAGCCTGAAGTAGAAGAAGGGTCTATCCTTATAGTTGGCCTAGTGTTTGAAAGGATATGTTGTGGATGGGAAGTAACCACCCCTAAATGTATCTTGTTCTCATTGGGGTAATTTGAAACCATGATGTTTCAAAACACCAACACAATCTACTCTTTTGTATTCACATACTAATTAAATATTTTTCACTACAACTTTCTCTCTCAAAACATGATACTTAATAGATATATGTTTAGTCTTAGAATGAAATACAAGATTCTTAGACATGCTCATTGTACTTGTGTTATCACAATGTATGGTAACAAGTTCTGAAAACTCTATCATGATATCCTTCAACATTTTCTTCATCCACATGATCTAATTATAATTTTTTGATAGTGCTACATACTCTACTTCTAGTGTACTATGTGAAATACAATTGTATTTCTTGCTTAGCCAAGAAACCAATATTCCTCTAAGAAAAAATGCTTCACCACTAGTTCTCTTTCTATCGTCCATATTGCCTACCCAATCTACATTAGTATATGGACTCAAAGTAAAATCTCTCGATCTATCATACCATAGTCCAAAATCAAGTGATCCCTTTAAATATGTAAATATCCTCTTTACTACTACATAATGTGATTCCTTAGGATCATCTTGAAACATTTCTACTATCCCAATTACATTTTCTATATATGGTCTAGTATGAGTTAGATAGTACAAACCTATAATGATAGATCTATACTTCTTCTACTCAACTATAGGTGTCTCATCTTTGCTAGATAACTTGTGACCAGTTATCATGGGTGTACCAACAGGCTCACAATTTCCTAAGCCAAATCTTTTTAATAAGTCATTCAAATAATTTTCGTGTGATAAGAAAATACCATCACTATTATGTACAATTTGTAGACACAAGAAAAATTTCATCTCACCAATTCAAACTCATTCTTTATTTCATCAGTGAATTTGTCACTTGCTTCATCATTACCTCCAAAGATTATGTCATCGACAAATATTAAAATGATCAACAATCCATTCTTAATTTCTCTCAAATATAAGTTACTATCATTCATACCTTTAACAAATCCCAATTTTGCCAAATATTTGTCCAATCTTGCATATTAGATTCTAAGTGCTTGTTTCAGACCAACAGTGCTTTCTTTAATCTACATACCATATCATTTTATTCTGTCAAAGGAAAATTTTCACATTTATCAATATAGAATTCTTCTTTAAGTTCTCCATTTAGAAATGGAGACTTTATACATCCATCTGATACACTTTGAAATTCTTACTTGCTGCATAAGCCAAGAACATTCTTACTACTTCAAGTTTGGCAACAGAAGAAAATGTCTCTTCATAATATTTTCCTTCTTTCTGTGAATATCCTTTGCATACCAATCTTTCTTTATTCCTCACAACTTCACCTTTTCCATTCATCTTATTTATGAATACTCATTTAGTTCCTATAATATTCTTATCTTTAGGTCTATGAACTAATTCCCATGTCTCATTCTTCATATATGATCAAATTCTTCATTGCTTGAAACCAATAATCATCCTTGCATGCCTCATCTGCACTCTTTGGTTCAACTTAAAAAATCAAACATAATTTCTAATGTACTCTATTTCTTTTCATAACTCCTTTGTCTTTACTTCTAGTCAAATTCATGTTCAGTGTAGGAGTTGCTACTTCAATTCTTATATCTTCTCTTGGTTTTGAGCTTTGTTCAACAATTTAAACATCATTCTTCAAATCATTGTTAGTCTCGAAGAAAACTTCAATATTCCCTCTAACAAATTTAGGATTATCTTCTTTTTCATCATAAATATAATCCAACATTCTCTCTTTAACTCCAAAGTGTTCATCCGCTTTCACATTTTCACACTCAACAATTGTCTTAATTCTCTAATTAAAATATCTATAAGCTTTTTTTTTCAATGAATAAGCAAGGAACATACCTTTGTCACTTCTTGCATCAAACTTACCAATATCATCATCTCTCTTTATGTAACACTTACTTCCAAAAATTGTGAAATATTTTACTGAAGGTGCATGTCCAAACTATAATTCACAAGGAGTCTTGTTTGTACCTTTTATGATCTGTACTCTATTCATGGTGTATACTATTGTGTTGATTGCTTCTCTCCAAAATGTCTTGCATACATCATTCTCAAACATCATTACTCTTGTTGCTTCAATTGCAAACCTATTTCTTCTTTCAACAATCCTATTTTGTTGAAGAGTCTTAAGTGTTGATAACTAGCTCTTAATACCATTTTCTTTACAAAATTTGTTAAGCTCTCTAGAAGTAAACTCTCTTCCTCTATCTAATCTCAAACATTTTATCTTTACACCAAATTCATTCTCAACTCTATTCTTTAACAACTTGAACTTTACAAATGCTTCAAACTTTTCTTTAAGAAATGTTACCCACGTCATTCTAGTGAAATCATCAACAAAAATCATAAAGTACCTTTCACCATATAATCCTCTTATTCTAGTAGGACAACTCAAATATGTATGAAAAATCTCCAATTTCACTATGGTAGTGAGCTTCTTATTGGGAAAATAAAATTTCTTCTACTTAGCCATAATACATTCTTTGCAAACAACATTAATAGGCTTCATGATTATAGGTTGATCTTGGACAGCAAATGTACTACCATCCTTCACAATGTTATCAAAGTTTATATGAAAAAATCTTCTATGTCATAACCAATTGTTATCCATCTTTGCAACTAAACAAGTCATCTCTATAGGGTTCAATTGAAATGCATTACCTACAGATCTTGTACTAGTTCCAATCAACTTACCATCTTTATCCTTGATGATATATGTCTTCTCTATGAATTGCAACTAATAACCTTTATCAACCAATTATCCAACACTCATTAGGTTATGCTTTAATCCATCAACAAAATAAACATCACCAGTGTTAATATTTCCAACAAGAGTAATAGATCTTATTCATGTGATATGACAAGCTGCATTGTTACCAACTCTAACAATTCCTCCATCATGATCTCTAAACTTAACAAACTTATTCATATCTTCAGTCATATAGTGTGAACTCCCACTACATATAATCCAATTAGATTTCTTTTCAACCTATGAAACTAGTGATTTTTCTTCACTAATTTATTTTTTCTAAATTTTCTTTTGTTATAGCCACAAATCCTAATTCATCATCACTTTCACTCTAAACTCTTTCCTCGAACTCATTATCTTCATTTGCATACAAACAATCTCTAGGTCTTCTAGGATTGAAATTATTCTTATACTTTTTCTCTCTTTTAGGATACTTAGAAGCATAATGACCAAATTCATTGCAAATCCAACATTTAAAAATTCTCTTACCATCTGGTTCTCTTCTTACAAGTAGGGAAATTCCTTATTCAATTCTTCTATCCTCCTAAATCTGGATCTACTACTATTAGCATGGTCTCTATTGGTGCTTGTACTTCTTGATAAAGAAGGATGAACACTCAATTCACTAAAAGTTGTTTCCACTCTAGGAAATTCTCCAGATTGCTTTAAGCTTACTTCTGTTGCTTCCAATCTTACAAGTAAAGTATCTCTGGTAAACTTCTCAGTGTAAGGTATCACTTGCTTAATCGTCTTTGCTTTATGTCTAAATAATGGTGTAAATGTTTTCAAAATCTTCCATATAATCTCATCTTCATATTTAGAACCTTGATGGGACTTAATTCCTCCAACAATCTCTAAAATTCTACCAATATAGCTTCTCACAAATTCATCTTCCATCATTTTAGCATCTTGAAACAAACATATCCAATTCTATATTCTGGTTCTTTTAGCATATTTATCACCTTCAAAGGTATATTTTAAAGCTATCCAAATTTTAAGAGATGTCTCTAAGGATTTTACCTAATTGTACTTGTTCTTAGGAAGAGTTGACAATAATGCTTTTCTGGCAAGCATATTACACATAAACAAATCTCTTTCAGCTTCACTGTATACCTCAAGTTTACTTTCTTCTACAATCTCCTTTTTAGTCTTTGTCATCAACCAATACCCTAGACCCATACATAGAAAATGAGTCTTCATCTTCTCCTTCTAGATAACATAGTTAAATCCATAAAATTTAGGACTTTCTTTTCTAAAGTGACCTTCCATTAATCTCCTAGAGTTGTTAAGCTTTTTCTTCAAGGACCTAATGCTCTGATACTAATTATTAGAAAGTAAAGTCCACCAAGATAACTAAGAGTGGGGGAGTGAATAAATTATCCAACTATAAAACATGTATCAACCTTATTAATCCTTAACCATGTGAGAAATATAATCAACAACCATAACAAGATACTCATACACAATAACACTATATATGTTAACTAGGGAAACCCTTGACTAGAGGGAAAACCTCGATGGGGATGGTACCCACAAAATGATGTACTAATATAAATGTTCCTTGTAAGAGGAAGGACTCTATTAGGAGCTAGTGAAATGCATATCAGTCCCTGTTAGGGGACTTTGAATCCCTGTTAGGAGATTATAACCCTGTTAGGAGTTGTAGAAAGCAAAAGGACCCATTGTCCAAATAGCTTCAGGGGAAAGACCACCGAACTCACTGTCTAACTGGTATTTGTATTATTCCTTGCAGAATAATAGAAATGAAATAATCTCAACTCCTTCTCTTTCCTCTTGACTAGACTAAACCTCTTCAAATGTCAATACTAGATCACCAACTTCGCATCTAATAATCCCTTGGATTACTTACTGACATTTACCAAATACTTTGCATATCATACACTTGAATGCATCAATCACACATTTCACCACAAGGAAATAACCTTCCTTTATATTATATCCTCAAAATAATTCCTTGAGTCATCCTTGAGGCTTTCTAATTAATTATAATAGGATCTCATTAAGATATTACAAAACTCTACATCTTTTTGCAATTACAAGTCACTATCAGATCATGGTCTTTACAACTTCCCACATGTGCAACCTTAGACCTTGCACACTCACTGACATCATCATCAAGTTGCCTACTATCGTTGTCTAATTTTGCTCATCATAATTCTATCTCAGCTATGAGATACAAATCAATTATCAAAAACCACATATCAGATACTATGTCTGCTTACTGTCTTTTATTAATCAAGCATATATTTTGTATGTCTTCAACTCTATGTATGTACACTTATCTACATCATCAAGATACAGTGCAGAATACATCTTTCACTGTGCTTGACCTTATCATCAATACACAATTTTTATGACTTCATTCTCTGTCTATTACTCTGCCAATCTTCATAGAAATAATGTTATATTGACATCAATGACAAACACAGTCATCAATTCAACATCTCAATCATAAATAGTCTCTCCAATGCTTAGGATACTCCCCTAAAGGAATACCATTAGAATTAATGCTAATAGTATTACTCTTTTCTTTGGATACATTCCAAGTGGAATCCATCCTTAGGGATATCCATGAGAGATTTTGCGGAGGTCATTTACCAGCTAAACCTACAATACATAAGATTTTGAGTGTAGGATATTACTGGCCACACATAGTCAGGAACTTCTATGCTTATATAAGAAGATGCAAAGTATGCCAAAAATTTTAACAAAAATTTAAGTATAATAAAGTCTTTCCCTTGAGGACCATGTAGATGGGAGGACCATGTAGATGGGGGAACCCTTTCAAATGTGGGGGATATATTTAATAGGAGGGATAAGTACCAAGTCAAGTGGGAGACATAATTGGATTTTGGTAGCCACTGATTATTTCACTAAAATGGTGGAGTCTATACCAAATAAATAGTCTACTAGTAAAGCGGTAACCAAATTCCTAATCAAAAATATCATGACTAGGTTTAGAGTCCCTTATAAGATTGTTTTGGATAATGATATGTTCTTTAGATCAAAAGATTTCTCTGATTTTTGCAATGAATATGGCATAATCATCTCCTACTCTCCTATATATCATCCATGAGGAAATGGAAAAGCTGACTCAAGTAATAACATATTAAAGATCATAAAAAGAATGGTGGATAACAATAAGAAAGCATAGGACACTAAATTAAATGTAGCATTATGGGTGGACCAAATTCTAGTGAAGAAATCTACTAGTTTTTCTCCTTTCAATTTGGTTTATGGTAAGGAAGCTAAACTTCCTCTGAATGACTTACTACAAGTATATAAATTCATGACTGATGAAAAACTTGAGCATGTAGATTTTATGGAGGAAAGGATAAATGCACTTGTTGAATTGGATGAGATTAGGATGTCAACACTATTAAGAGGAAGAAATAGGTTAAAGTCCTCCATGATAAGAGGTTTGAGATTGGACACCAGGTTCTAAAATGGAATGTTAAAGACTGAGACAAGGGAAGACATGGTAAATTTGATTCCATGTGGCTAGAACCCTTCATCATATCAAAGAAAGTGGGAGAATGCTCTTATTTCCTATAGGATATTAATGGTACCATCCAGAAATTACCTATACACAACCAATATCTCTTAACTTATGTAGAATATGATTTATATGCATAGTTATATAGGTGCAATTTATTTGATGTTCCTTTTATTTTACTTTGTTTCCTAGAGATAGTTGGATTCTCACCATATTTACAGGAAATATGCATCCCCAAAAAGAGCCATTGATAGAGCCTCCAAATTTTTACTAATATTTAGTCTATCAGGAGGGATTTTTTTTAAATCTTAGAAGTAAGAGGCCATTGGCTAGAGAAATGGAGATATTTCACTATTTCACAGATGACACATCAAAGGGGAGTAAAACAACAAAATTCTATTATTTTGCAAGTAGCTCAGCAAAGACCTTGTGAAATTGTGATTTTACAAACAAGAGCATCGAAGCTTGCAAAATGAAAAAATTTCATGAAATCACAAGTAGCAAGCAGGAGAGCTTTGAGTTGGAAAACTTTTTATCAACAAAGATATGGATTGCATTTTTGGGACACATGAACTGAGAGGCATGCAAAAGAAAAAAATGATGATCTGTCATAACATCTTGAAAAGTAAACATTTGGAATTAAATATCTAATTGGATGTGATAATATTAGAGCACAAATGAATGTGAACATGTGTGAAATGTCTTTAAAGGGACATTCAAATTAAAAGAGCATTAAATGCATCCACTATATTACATGAAGAATTTCAAGTTCATATCGTCATGAAATTAATTAAGCAAAGAGATCAAAGATCTACCATCAATAGGTAGCATATTCAACCGCTAAATTTGTAGAAATGGGGTTTCCAATTCAAGAACATCCAACAGGTGAAGAGCCAAAGCGAGTGGGTTATCCAAGTCTCATTCCAAAGAAGGAAGACCAATTGGATGTCCTTCACAACATGTATACTAATGCATGGAATTTAAGAACCAATTACACAAGTTATGCTAGTGATTGTAATGAGCTAG